>CM040836.1:7311561-7656561 GCA_022828995.1 Vimba vimba
AGTTCTGCCACTAGATTGCTTTATTAATAATATTCCTGATCAGTTTCATCTCCTCAGCATCCCAGATAGCTTAGAAGAACTCAATAGTGCGACAAACTTTTCAACCGGAACTGGGAACACATAACACCCGATGTACTCGTTACATCATAAGAAGAATTGCATCTAAGCTAATATGGGTATTTCTGCTTATTCCGAGGTTTACTGTAGTCAGACGGATCCGGGCCGTATCCAGATCAGATGGAGGACCTGCACCTAGACACGACCACAATTCATCCCTGAAGTGTCAGCAGAGGTTGTGTCAACTAGACTCTCCCCTGTGAAGGCCTCATCGACACGGCAGCCATCGGCACTGATCCTCAACAAACCCTTCTCCATACCGGCGTGATGACTCTGATCTTCAACCAGATGGAACTGGATAATATTCTGATTGTTCCAGTCCAATCTGACTTCTGACCTGTAATGAGAACAAATTTTTTTGTTTATGGCTATGTGAAATTTAGCTAGAAACACAAATTAATAATATAATATTTCCCAATATTATCTTTTTAGTAGTCAAACAATCTGAAGAAAGCATCTATAAAACATAAAGAAAAGTCTGGATTACATAAAATTGGATAACATTAACAGATCTGACCAAAATTTGTCTGTGTGAATGACATCTTCCTCAGAAGAGTGACAAAAACAGCAATTCACTTCAGTGACTTACATTTCCTTAAAAAGGTTTTGGTCGGGGTAAAATTTGTGAATTAATTTAAATGTTCTTTCTTTAACTTTATTGGTGCAGATACTTTTGAGGCAAAACCATTTCTCCCAAGGTAAATTCTCTACAATATTATTCAAATACGCTATGGTATTAGCCTACATGAATGGTTATTATCTCTGGAAGAGAGCTCTGAATTATAATTTTTTATACATTATACAAAATATACATTTCCGATCATTGTGTCAGTTAGATTCAAAGAGTAAGTACATGGCATGGAAATGTAGTCCCTTGCAACCGTAAATACACACAGAGGGAATGGTATATTCATTAGCAGGAATTTCTGTAAAAAATCTGAATATTTTCAAAAACAATATATATATATATTTTTAGCGCAATTTTCCAACGGACAAAATTGCGATTATTAACTCATGATTTCTGTTCTGTCTGTGCGCACCAATCTTGCACTTCTATCTACTCCTCAACCACACCACCTAGAGACTTCGGGTTTTCGGCATTATGTTAAGGAAGGTCTAATCTCGGGAACGCACAAAAAAAAAAAAAAAAAAAAACGGAAAAGATTTACTATCTCTTAGTGTTGTGATCCCATGAGGTGAGAAAATTGCGCTAAAACACTCACCGAGTTTTTATTACTTGTTTTATCTTGCATGGCAGACTAACTATAGTTTTTGAAACAGTTGAAACAGAAAAGTGATTTACTCTTGTTCCAAGTAATATCTGTGCGAAGAAAAGTTGTGTTTGTATAGAGGCCAGGCCAAGAGCATCTGCTTATTAGAAAGTTTGATAGTGATCTTTTTAACATTATAGTTACAAAGTTGGAGAAAATTAAGGCCACCAACTTTATTAGAGAAAATATAATTAGGGATAAAATATATTAATATTCAAAAGTGAAGAGGGATTATTAAGGACATTTTAAGCCAATTAATTTGAAAAGTGTTGTTTAAGGTAGTAAAATCTACAGTAAAAATCAAATCCTCCCTGTTTTATTGGATTCTACTGTCTATAGCCTAATAAAGTGGGTTTTATTTTTTCTAAACAAAATTACTTAACATGCTTTCAACCTTTTTTAATGTTCCTTTATCAACCTCCAGGGAGAGAGCTGCATACGTTATACGTTTCGACAATCCTTCAGCTTTAGTGACTAAAATTCTTCCTCTTAAATCTCTTGGCAGCCAAGAATCGAGTTTCCTTTGGGTTTTAATATTAGAGGATCAAAATGTAGTTTACATCTTGTTTTTGGTCTTTATTCATTACAATTCTTAAGTAGTAGGCCTATATAACTTGATTTTTCACATTAATATTGCATATAGAGAGTGTGAGGGCACCTTTGAGATCATTTACAGGGCATTGTTCATTTCCCCAACCCACTGAATCGTGAGTCTCTCTGGGGGAGTCGACTCCGGGATGATTCGGTCTGTGTTTGTCTTCTCGTTGTCAGCCATATTAGCGCCCTCCTCCATCTCGACCACCGCTAACTTCAGGACATGCGTGCGTCAGGCCGGTTATAAGGACGAAGAGGCATAACGGTCTTTATCTGTTTGAAAGAACACTTTCAAGTCTGTACAATGGAGGCCGTCAAGGCGTTTAACGGCGAGGTCTGTATGATATTTATTTGTATGAATGTAGACACGATAAACTCGAGTGTAGGCCCCTGTTGTCATCAAGCCGGTTTCATGGTGCAGGCCATATATATATCTTACATATTTTCAAAATTTAATCTTTAAAAATCTGATAGGTCTGTGTGAATCTTTGCGTGCATTTTGAAAACCGAAAGAGTAACGTTAAATGCAATAAATTCAGATTAGTCCAGTGTTTGGCGTTTTTTCCCGTCATCTTAGTGGAAAACATGTTGACCAATAATATTAAACAAAAAAATAGTCCGGCAGCTAAAAGTAATCTTTATGCATTTTCTTAATTATAGTCTTTTTTGCTTTAGTATATTTAATCCTATTTAGGAAGTGCTGGTAATATGAGCGCTGATGTTTCCGCTTCGTGTAAGTGCTGGTGAGCAGCTGAGCTTATGTAGACAACAGGGCATCATAGGCCGCTCAAACTTAACTGCTTTTTACGGCATAACGAACATGTTTCAAATCAGTACGAAAATGCTTCAACCCTGGAAAAGTCATGTGATGCCCAAAGATATTGTAGGTTATCTCAATGGGTTTTGAGATACTGCCTTTGTTTTTAAAACTGAATTGCTAACAGTTAGCAGCGGACGATTAGCCGTGCTAGTGAACATCTAAACCTGTCTCAATGTAATAGACTTCACTTTTCTCTGAACTAGTTCAGTGAGGTCATATCTTTATCAATTAGTTCGTGTTTCAGTGTGAATTTTCATCCTCGCGGGATAGTTTGAATTATAATCAACCAATGAGTTGTAACGTTATGTTTTTATGGTTTAGCAGTGTAAATCATGTACGTTTAGAGAAAAAGCAAAAAGAGTCCCAAAAAAGGAGCCTTGTGTAAAAGGACAATGTGATTTTATTGCAAATATAAATTTGCAGTATCCCTGTAATACACCTTGTAGTTACAACATAATAGCAACAAACCGAAATGTATGATATATGTCTTTTGCTTTTGTTAGATGTTGTTTTATAAATAAAAAAACTGAATTACTGAATGCAAATATAGTACAAATATATGTTAGGGTTGCGTGATATATCGGCCGTTAAATGTATATTTTTAATGTTATCCTTATCAGGCCGATATATTAAATCTGATAATGGATTATTTCCTTCAGCTACGCTTCAGATGCACACTACTGTTCGCCATGATGGTTTTGAATTGCTTGAAATATGATTGGTATAACTTCAAAAAGGAAAATACAGTTATGTGCAACATGTAAGTCTGTCATATAGGCTACATAAAATTATAATGAGAACATCATTATAATTGTGTGCTTGGGACATGGCTTTTAATTGTGAGACTTTTGTTCTTGTAATCCAGCTCTCAAAAATTATATAAAAATTTGGATTTAGATTTATCGACCAGTATATCGGTTATCGCCTTTCAAATATAAAGAATTATTGGTTATCGATTCGGTATTGGCCAAAATGTTCATATTGGTGCATCCCTAATATACATGTAATGCGTATACATGCATCCAGGAGATCACATTAGACTAAATGAATAACTTGCATTAAAAAGAATGTTAAATCACAAATTCACCATATTTTTGTTTTTGTTTTTCAGCTGTACTCACTGAATGAATACAAACCACCTATATCCAAAGCAAAGATGACCCAGATTACAAAATCAGCAATTAAAGCTATAAAGGTAAGTTTAATAACAAGGTAACATAACATTAAGGCCAAGTTCTTATGGAGTCCCCCAACTGATTACTCTATTCCCATCTTGGATTTATCCCAAAGAACATGTTTATTTATGACCATTAAAGCATCATGTGTTAATACCCCCCCAAACCCCCTCCCCAGATAATTCCCGTTTAAGTTGCATTTTTCTATTACATTTAATGTAAAATACAGGTAAATAAAGCAAAATGTTTATAACACTATTAACGTAGCTATAGGCTATTTTAGTTCCCTTTACGCCACAACAAATCCATTCAATTTAACGGTATTCAGAACAGAACAAGAATGACATCAAGATAAAGACATCAAGACAAAAAAAAAACTTCATTTAAAGTGAAACTGAAACAAACCGGTGTTGGCCTCATGGAGACAACCTCGCTCATTCAGCACGTCGTTCATCCAAATGCACATGATGCATTTGGATGCTAACTATTATTTATTATGTATGCTAGGCTTTGTACTTCACTTGTGTTCCAATATGCATGTAAAACATAATCCTTCACACGCGCAAAAATGAGCTTGGCACACAGGATGCACTTTTAGCTGATTTGGTTTTCTTTCTCAGGGTTCGTACGGTCATGAAAAACCTTGGAAAGTCATGGAATTTTACAATAGCAATTTCCAGGCTTGGAAAAGTTTTGGAAAAATAAATAAGCCCAGAAAGTTTTGGAAAAATCATGGAAATTAGCTTCAAAATATTTATGTAAGAGAATGTTTAGCCTTTGTGATAATATTGGTTAAATAAACTGATACATAACGTTCATTCGATCCATCCGACTCCAGCATTGCATCAGATTTCGTTTAGCAGCGTTGAGCATTATAACCAGTCGCACACGTTTCTGTTGAGTTTATGAATGTGATGGTCAATCAGAGGTGTTCAGATTAGTCATCGCTGAAACAGTGTTTTGCTCAGTGGCAGTGCATGCGCTCTCTGATTGAATTCTCCCATCATAAACAATAAAGTGCAGATTCGATGTAAAGAGCTTCATGTCGCAGTGTAGTGCGTTCCCGTGATTTTAACGGGAGTGTTTGTGAGAGCTTAAAGTCGCCCTTCACGATCGGTCACGTTCTCTGCTCCCTTTCTGTGTACAGTTTATTCCAGTTGATATCATTTATTCATCATGCTGATAAGATTGTCTTCATTTTCTAATGCGTAAAAATCATTAAAATAATTCATAAATGGTTCTTAGATTTTAGCCGTGTAGCGAGAATATGACGTGCAGTTTCCCCAAACGCGAAAACATTTTTATTCATTCTATTAAAAAATATTAATAATCATTATTACAATATCAAGAGCATTAATTGACAAGTATGACCTGTAAATAGTTCCTGTTAATTTTATAATTTATGAGTAACATTAAACAGTCTGTGTAAATAAACATTTATGCTATTTCAGATGCAGTATCAGTCTATATAGTATTCTGATTGATTTAAGTAATAAAATGTAAGTATTTGACAAGACAACACAGGGGATCATAAAAAATGCCCCTGGAATTAAATGGCAAGCGGCCCCTTAATGGAAAAGTGAATTTCTGACACTGAGATGGGGTAACGTCTGGCAGTGGCAGTTTGTACTTTGGTCTAAATAGCAGAAAAAATAAACTTGACTGTGTTTGGGGAATTCAAATAGGCACGTTATCTTGATGATTGATGGTTATCCAATGAGATTAATCATAAATAGGAGCCAAAGCTGTTTTGGTTACCAAATTTTGTGTTCCAAAAGTTTGTCTCTCACTGCCACCTTGTAAAGTTACTGTCAGTGTTACTGGACAGTGGACACTTTTATTTATTTATTTATTTAACATTGTTGCCACTCATTGATGTATGTTAATCCCATGCTATACAGTAGGGCTGAACGATTAATTGCATTATAATATCCCGATATGATAGAACGAGATTTAACCACAAAGGCTGCGATTACACTCTGGTCACGTGACATGCGAGAGTAAAGCAGTCTGCAGAGGAAGCATCAACTTGACACGCTACGCCAGGGATGGGCAACTTCGGTCCTGGAGGGCCACTGTCCTACAGAGTTTAGCTCCAACCCTGAAAAAATCACCTGCCTGTAATTTTCTAGTAATCCTGAGGACCTTGATTAGCTTGTTCAGGTGTGTTTGATTAGGGTTGGAGCTAAACTCTGTAGGACAGTGGCCCTCCAGGACCGAAGTTACCCATCCCTGCGCTACGCATATAGGCCTGGCATACAGGAAAGATCAGTTCATGTTTAGTCTATCTAATGTTGTGTTGGTCATACTATACAATAGGGGTGGGAGAAAAGATTCACTCTCCAACCTTTCTGGATCGATTCTGAGCTTAGTTTTTAACCACAGATGCGTAATGATGCTGTGTGTGCTTTAGAAACACCCGTATTTTGCTTGCTGCCAATTCCTACCCAACACACACACACCACTCAAACCCTCAGTAAAATAATCTTTCATAAAGTTCAGAAAGGTTGAAGCAAATTACAAGGACATTCTCATTGTACAGGATATGCGCATAGAAACGTGCTCTTTGCTTGATGTTACGCGTAGGGATGCAGCGATGCCATTTTCTCAGAGCCGATCCGATCCAATACCAAAACATCTGAATATCGGCCGATACCGATCCGATATCAGCTTTTTTTTTTTTTTTAAAATCAGTGTAGAATTTCTATACCTGAGTTTGTTGAACTGATAATTACTCTTTTGTGTGTTAAACATCATTATAAAGAAAAACAACAAATGAAAAAATTACTTGATCATAATCTGACAAAATACTATTATAAACTATAGATTAGTTGAAAATTCAGCAGCAAAAGTTACTCTAGAAAAATCATGAGCGCATAATAATTTAGTGAAAAAAACATTATTTAGTGGAGATGGAGAACAAATAAAAGTGAATAAGTGTAGCACTAAATCTGTTAAAATGTTACTCATTGCTCTTTGTTTTGTTGTCAAATACATTCATGAAAAACAAGTAAATATATTTATAATATATACTATAAAATTAAAAGACATTTCTTTTAAATGTAGAGCGCAGCTGTTTTAATGAGGCAGCAACATATTATAGATGGGCTATTAATAATCTTTCGTTGCCCAAAAGCATTATAATATGAAAGGCTCCAATACAGAGCGGCACAAAGCGTTAATGTGGATCCTGTGCGCAGAACGATGTGTTTGAAGCAACATGGAGTCGCAGCGCTTCACATTGAAAAGTTCAAAGCAAGAAGGGAAGAGATATTGATGCGTAGTTCCGGTGTATTTTATCAATGCAATAGTTTATTGAGCCTTTTCTTTTTAACAGTTTAAAAATGTCAGTTACTGTGTGCGTGAAGAACAATTATAGCGCTCTCTACTCCAGTGTTGTGATCTAAAAGACACCCGGGAGAAAGTTACATGAACAGCAATAAACTCCAGCAAGATAAAGTCATTTTATGCGAAACCATAGACCTTTATCTACAGATCAAGTAAAATAATAGTAGCATTGAATCATCTTGGAGAGAGTTTCATCGTGTTGACTGTGGTCACCGAACGCGACGTGCTGTTTGAGTGCTGAATGACTGACAGCCGCAGCAGAGGGAAGCACTTAGGCTACTTGAATTTAACGACTTCAGTATCTCTACGTCACATTAAACTATGGAATGGCTGTAGAACACTTATTATATAGTGCACGGAAAGTTGATGGTTCTTTATAATGTTTTTGTGCCTTTTGTGAGGCTTAACAATAACACACAATAGTATACGCACAATATCAGATTTGGATCGGTCTCGTCTGACCGATACCCGATCCGGCAAAGAATGGCAGTATCAGAGCCGATACCGATACTGAATATTTTGTGTATCAGTATCGATACTTATGTCAGTAGTATCGGCATCGATGCGATATTTATGTTGTTTGGAATGCAGTGGGCTTATATATAAAAAATATGAAACCCACTGACAGAAGGCTCCTTTCAATTTCAAATACTCGTGTATGCGGACAGTGTTTTATTGTCTAACTGCCTTACTGGTATGACAGAGTTTATTTTGTATTAAACCTCATAGCTTGTAATTAATTAGTTAAGATATGCTGTGATTTTAAATTTGAACATGGATTTTTATTCTTATTTTACATGTATACGCAGACATTTCATGGGACGTAAGGTCATGAATATTTGCCTCAAAAGTCATGGAAAAGACATGGAAATGTATTGGTAGAAATTTACAAACCCTTACTTTTTCCCATTTGGTTGCAAGTGAGGGTCAACGGAGTGTTTGCAGAGAGAAAGAGAGCCTGCTCACACACCCTTCCAGGGTTTTTCCTACATTGAAAATTTTTTGGCGGCCGCCAAACCGATTTTTTGTCCCGCCAAAGCCTTATTTGATCTGTAATTGGGTTTTGTGAGTGAAGCAGGCTACTGACGGAGTGACGGAGAGAACGATCACAGCGTCCCACCCCCGCGCGGGCACTCTCCGTCTTCAGTTCTGTCTTTGCTCTCTCCCTCGCATCAAAATCAACTGATCCTAAAGGTTGGAAGACCGAATCCATGTTTCACGTGGTGCATTCGGAGAATATTTTTGCTGAATTAGCGCTGGGTGTGAATTGCAGTCAAAAAAAAGTTGCCATATCTTCTCTTACAACTTGTGACAAGCATTCCGCACATGCAGCTGACATAACTTTAAATAAACGCAAAAAAAAAAAAAAATCCAGTTTGAAGTGGGTTTTTTTGTGTGTGTTGACAAATCTATCGTAACAGCCAGTATTCCCACACAACACGTCCGCTAAAGTCCGATTCGCGACCTAATGACTCATTGGAGCCGATTCATTATAATGAATAGTTAAAGCAATTGGTCTGCCCGTCAGTGTCTGAATCGGTGTATAACATTACTGAGAAGAACATACACATCTGAAATAGGGGTGGGAGAAAAAAACGATTCTTAGATGCATCGCGATGCGGATGTGGACGATTCTGAATCGATTTACAAATGTCAAAAAATCAAATCTCTAAAAAAACATAATATTGACGGAACGCAAAAGGCGGAACTCTAGCGGACGTGCAGTGCGCGTGCAGTCTGTGGCGCGCACATAACAGACTCGCGCACTTAACAGACGCATGATGGCTGAGCGCCAAATTCGAACCCTCTTCGTTAAAAGCTAGCGTATGGAAAATTGGCAATTTCATTGTTACCTATTTAGTATTTTTTGTATGAAAGCTGCTTTCAGTAGCCTATTTAGTTTTCACATCAATATGCTGTAAAACGAACTGTTATACGTACGTTGTACTGCCCTGCAAATGTGCAATGCCAGTCACAAAAAGTTACATTTTGACTGTGCTCTCTGCAGATGTTCATTCACTTTTTTTGTATAAGCTGTTTTTGATTGTGGTATACAGCAAACATTTCAAGTCATAACTCTTTATTATTTAGTTGTGAATAAGAGAGGCTTAGTATGTTACTAATTATTCAGAATATGCGTAAGTCCACAAGCATTATATGAGAGCTGCTGGTACATAATTCTATATTTTTGAACAAAAACTGTTTGTGATTTTGCTACAGCAAAATGTTTTTTTGTCTGAAGGATTATATTGCTCATTGGAAATAACAAGAGGATGTTGGTTAGAAGTCTATTATTAAATGCTAGAGATTCAGAATATGCTGAAGTTTGTATTAATTTACTACAAGTACGCTGCTAGTACAGGCACACATTTATTTTCCTGTTGGTTCTTTGCAATGTTCAAATCACTTCCATGTGTTTTATTAATAAAATTAATATAGGAAGATGGATGTAAGTTCGTTATGGGTCATCATAAATACAATGCCTTAAAAGTACCAAGTAAGTAAAAAAAAAAAAAAAAAAATCGTTAATAATCGATAATCGTTACCCTCTGAATCGTAATCGAATCGAATCGTGAGGTGCCTAGAGATTCCCACCCCTAATCTAAAATGAGAAAGTAAGTGTGCTTACCTCATTTAGAAAGAGTGTTTAGTAAAATTTAGCCTTAATAATTCACAGTATGTATAGGCCTATGACAATGTGTAGTAAATTACCTAAAAAAATCACAAACTGTTTCTTTGAATTTGTTTTAAATTTAACATTTATTGTCAATATTGGTCTTGCGGATCATGTGGGTACTAGGGTACTCTTTGCTGTGTGTGGATGACCATGTCGGTCAGCCACCACCGAAGACCAATTTTAACCCAGGAAAAACCCTGCCTTCTGATTGGGAGTGATTTTTGATTGATGTTGTTGCATCTCTAGTCATGTTGTGAACGGATAAATTGCTTGTCGCTGGAATCTTATCACTTTGCGTCTGGTTAGGACATGGTGTGAGCAGTTATTCTGCTGCTCAGTCCTTAAAGTCTTAAAATAAGTTGTATCAAATTTAAGGTAATAAAGTCTTAAAAATCTGAAATGGTTTAAGAAAAGTCCTAATTATTATTTCAAGAGGTCTTAAATTTGGCAAGGGAAATCACAATAATATGCTTACGGCATGTTCTCGCAGATGAACAGGAATCCCGGACAACTTTCTTGCGTTCATTTTCTTCTGGAGTCGGTAGAAATGTTTCTATCGTGTCTTAAGTTATTGTAACTGTGATATTAATTGTCTGCCACCTGTAAACTGGTGTCTTAAAGGGATAGTTTACACAAAAATTAAAATTCTGTCATTTACTCACCTTTATGTTGTTCCAAACCTGCATGAGTTTCTTTCTTCTGTGGAACATAAAAGATGATTCAGTAAAAAATGTGGGTAACCAAACAGTTTACGGTAGCCATTGACTTCCATTTTTTTCCTACTGTGGAAATCAATGGCTACCATCAACATTCTTCAAAATATCTTTTATGTTCAACAGAAGAAAAAAACTCATACAGGTTTGGAACAACATAAGGGTGAATAAATGACAGGGTTTTCATTTTTGGGTGAACTAATGCTTTAAGGTCTGCTCCACACAGTTGCATGTGCAATAATAGTTTGTTTTTCATCCTCGTTCAATTAACCATATTGTTTAAAGGTGCTGTACTAAATTTTAAATTTACATTTTTTTGACTGTACTAATGCATAAAAATACCATATGTTTGCAGACATTTAAGAGAATATGTGATATTTTAGTTCACATACTTGTTTCTCAGAAAAGGCAAAATCTGCCAAGGTGTAATTAAATGTAACAAATCATGTAAAAATATGATCATCTTTTGTTGGAAAATTAAACATTTAGGCTATCAAACTTTATTTTTGCCTTAATCTTTTAAACAACTAACAGGAGATTTTTATGAAATGTAGTGTGATCACAATTTTCTCAATATCACAATTTCTTACATCAGCTTAGGAGAGTCAAATTAGATGACTACAGGGTCTCATCTCAGGATCACCTGTTTAACAGTTTATCTATTGATAAAATGATGAAAAAAGATCAGTCAAGCACAGAAAATAATTGAAAATATTCAAATCGTTAATGTCATAATCAGAATTTATTCGTTTGTGCAAGAAAAATGTCCGTCAAAATATAACGCACATATTCCTGTTTCTGCCAGGATCCAGCACTTGACTTTTTAATTGGATTGGCTTTTATTCTTTTAAGCATGCACGATTCGATGAAAATAAAACTTGCTGTGTACCATCTGAGGTATTCTGGTTTGTGTATCACATTATATTGATAACCGATTTTTCATTCAGATTTATTAGCAAAGTTGTTGTCACTAAACACTTTTAAATAAAAATGTAGATGCCACAAAATGTATAAAACTGAAATAGTATGTTGTAAATAAAGTGCATTAAATGAAACATTCATACAACTGAAATAGTCTATGCTTAATATTCAACAATATTATTGATCTGCCTGCGTTGACACCATTGTATTAGAACTGAACTGGACGATGACATCACTGTTTTCTCCAGAGCTGCTATCTAGATAAATTAACTAAATTATGTACTAATGATTACTAACTTACTTAATATGGACTATGATACTATTTTCTTCTAGAGCTAATGTAAAGCCTAAACGAACTTTGTTGCAGCATTTTCCTGTTATCACTGTAAAGCTGCTTTAAAATCTCTGTTTTGTGAAAAGCACTATATAAATAAAGGTGACTTGACTATGCTCTACTATGCTGTAAATAATTTTTGTATATTTTGATAACTCATCTGCGAGTCGGGATCACAGCGCGTGCAT
Organism: Vimba vimba; assembly: GCA_022828995.1. Taxonomy (NCBI): domain Eukaryota; kingdom Metazoa; phylum Chordata; class Actinopteri; order Cypriniformes; family Leuciscidae; genus Vimba; species Vimba vimba. Next base: position 7,323,720 of record CM040836.1, read on the forward strand.
CCATAGTGTTCACCAAATGCCTTAAAGGGTTAGTTCAGCCAAAAATGAAAATTCTGTCAGTAATCACTCACCCTCATGTTGTTCCAACCCCGTAAGACTTTCGTTCATCTTCGGAACACAAATTAAGATATTTTGGATGAAATCTGAGACCTGGATCACTCCTCCATATGCTGCTAGGTAATTTCATCTGCCGGCCCAGAAAAGTTCTAAAATTCTCTAAATTCTAAAATTTAGAGGATAAATGTGCAGTATGCACAACTTGAGATAAAGAGGTTTCTCTTTACTAATAATTTGAAAAATGTCCTTTCACAAGATGAGGGCAGTGTGGTATGTTATGCTTTATTCATTCTGTGATCATTAAGGCCGATATCTTTTTCTAGTCATAGTCAGTATAGCACTACAATGATGAGGACTGGAGAATGCACAGACTGCAGATTAACACAAATTTTTTTTTTTTTTTTTTTTTTTTTTACCCTACTGAACTCAGAAATCTGTCCTCTTCACTAATTCTCATAGTTGAGGAACATATGTTTACTGATAATTAAACTAGCTAATTATACTAAGATACTTTGTATGGAAAGTAGCCGTTTGGATAATTATTTAGTGCTGTTGTCTCAGTCTTGGCTGTGAGTGCACATTTTATTTATGGCTTGTTGATAAGGCGATTTTAAATGGGTAATGATGCTGGTTAATTGCTTAAAAGAATTTGACATGTTCATCCTTAAGAACCAAGGTTAACTTTTGAAGTTGTTTTGTCTTTTGAGATATAGATATAATAATTAAAAAAACATTTTTTTTTTTTTTCTTATTTAGATTGTAAAATATTGTATTAAATCTCTACTGAATCAAGTATTGGACAGAATTATATATACTGATTGTTATATGATTTGTATAATAGTTGTAACAGGGCGGTGCGTAGAAGAGCATTTATAGCTGTTTGAGCTACTAACCTGATTTATAAAGTGGTGATTTGAAGACCGATCATGTGAAGTAGTTTTTCAGGTTTTTGTTTGTAGAGTTTCATATGTTGTGGCAACACAGTAGTTGAGTGTATTGTGACATGACATGAAATAATGAAAGGATGGGTTTAGTGTTTAGTGCAAATAAAAAGCCAAAGGCCTCGTTTCTACCTGATAAGATGTTTCTGGTGGTTCAATCACAAGTGGTCAGCGCTCCATAAGTGGAAATCTTTTGTGATCACACCACTGAAACCCATACAAATTAATTGAAGGCACAATATGTAGGATTTTTGGATTGAAACCACTCGTTATATATTAGTATATATTAGTTTTGTTTTGTTTTGTTGACGTGCATTATCCCAAATGTTTCCAGCAATGTTTTAATCCAGAGAAATCCACAATTTTGCATTGCGTCGCCTGTCAATGACATCATATCCGCGCTATCCTTGATTTCAGGTTTTTCTTCCGTAGAAACCATGGAACCCCAAAGATGCTTTAATATATTATGCGTTTTATTAGACCGATGAGCAACTATTTGGAGACATTTATCGACTGAAAACGAATCATTGTTATTCAACACTGTTAAGTCTTATTGTTATAATCTCTTGTTTACTTGATTTACAGCGAGTATATAACATGTTTGTACCGTGCCTCAGAGACAATGCTATTTTGTCTCTAGAGACAACAGCATTTTCTCCATCATATAATATATTTTAATTTAATTGCATGCTATTTAGCGACACAAGTCATCCAGCTTTTGTTAGTTAGATATTCTAGTATGAGTTACCCCACAATATTAATTCAAGTAAAGTGACCTGTATGAGTAGTAATTCAGCATGTGCGTCTATTTCATTAGAAAAATATAATGTTAATTTAAGTGATCAAACGTAGCCTAACTGGAACAATGTTCAAGTTCAGGGAAGGAGGAGGCAGACATTAAACGTAACTTTTATTATAAAATCAATCGTAAAAGAAAAACAACAAAACGAAAGGACCGGCATCTGCTGACTGCGGCATAAGCACAATAAACGTAAAATATCCCTTCCCTGCTTCATACCACAGTAACATTAAACTTAAATACATTAGCTCATCCATGAACATGATTTCGGATTGCTTTCCATCGGCTGTGGAGGTGAAGACGACACTTTCCATGGCTCCACACTCAGTGTCGGCATCATCAAGCTACGCCTTTGTTTTGAATAAGCGACCTCTAGCAAAATTACATATTGTGCCTTTAAAAAACTGCGACTGCATCACCTTTGTATTGTAAATACTAATGTCAGGAATGCAAACAGCAATGAAGCACCACCTACTCGCCCCACTCAACTAATGTAATCATTATGGGATGTGTTATGAGGAAGTGTACCATACGAAAACATGCATTGAAATTGATGTCTGTGGCAAATAAGAGATGGAGATGAAAAGCCTAGTCTTGTGTTTGTGTCCATTCGTGTGACACTTGGCCCTAGGGGTGGGCAATATGAAAAATCTTATATCACGATAATGTTTAGTAATTTTATTTCATGCTGAAGATGTATATCACAATATAAAAAATGAGGTATATGACACAAGCGGAGGCAAGCATGAGTAATAAAAACCATCAGCTTGGAACAATTCAGGCATCATTCAGGTATTCTGGTCTTGGAGGACCCCCAACACTGCACGTTTTGAGGGCGTCTTTACACTGGCAGGTTAGTTCAGAACGGGGCACGGTTCGCATGAGAAATTGCTAATGTGAAAGCTGTCATTTGTGGACCTGGGAGCGCGCCGAGGTACCGAACCCGAGACTGCCTGTGACTAAACAGTGCCGCGATTCGCATGAATGTGAAAGCAACACTAAGTCTGGTGCGTGCTTGTTCAGGAAGTAAAGTAACCGGCGCATTACAATGTATTTAGTTCCATAAAAAACATGTAAGGGATGATAGTAATAAATAAAACGATGATATCGTCCGTCGGCACAAGCCTAGTTGATGATTTACCTTATGAGCGAGAGTGAGCCTGCAGAGTATTAGCGCATATCGTGTGCAATCAGGGAAACAAATTAATAGCAATCCACTGTTTCCTCAAAAGAGCCTTTGCAAACAGCCGAAAGCCGCCTTCATGCGACACGCATACAGTAAACACAAGTTTCGTTTACTTTGCTGCGCATAATAGCACCAAATTACTAAAAAAACAATTGACCCGCATTCTGTTTTGTGTGAAACCAGACCAACTCTGCGGGGGGGCCAGTGTAAAAACGCCCTGAAAGTCCCCTCTTTCTGACACATTTCAGCTCCTGCAGTTTCTTCTAATGAGCTGATGAGTTGAATCAGGTGTGTTTGATTGGGGAGACAAAGAAAATGTGCAGTGTTGGGGGTCCTTCAGGAACAGGGTGGAGAAACGCTGCACCAGAGTTACCGATTTGGAGCACACAATATACAACATAGAATTAACCACTCTATTACTTTATTTAAATGTTCTCTTTACATTTTCCACTCATTCTTTGTATAAATCATGGCACAAGCTCAGGCCATTTACAGGTTATCTGTATCAGTTTTCTAACTGAGTATTTTTTTTGTTGTTGTTGGTGTTTCTGGGACATTGCAGTTGTTGCATTCTTGGTATATTGAACTCCTAATGTATTGTTTGTTTTTCTGTGAATAACACATCTTTCCCCTTCCCTCAGCAGCTCTCCCAGCTCCCCCAAAGCACTGAAAGTCAAGCAGGAGGATGGGGCGAGAGAGAGTTTCAAAGAGATAAGGGAACCCCTAACCAGCTTAGGTAGGAGATGGGCTGTTTCAAAAGGAGGATGGAAGAAGCCACATGAGAAATAACTTAAAATGCTCTTTAATATAGGCAGGAGTGTTAGGGGGCCCTTATGGTTCCCAGGGTTCACTGCTTCAGTGATGTCATCACACCTGTATTTATGTATTGCGCGTGTAGTCGTTTGAAGAGTGTTTTTAATGGAAGTGCTAAGTTTTGTGCCTGCAGGTGTTAGTCTTAGTCTCTTCTTGGTGTTGTGACAACTTCTGTGTAACAAGTTTGTCTGGAAAGGTCTAAACGTGAGTTTATTCATAGATTTGACGCTTTCATTTAAGATAGTATAGGCTACTATTTTGTTTGACCTAGTGAGATGTAGTTCTTGAGTGTTGGATGTCCAAGGTAGATTTGTTGGTTGTCATAATGAACATCAAGCTCACTAGACGAGATGATGCACGATATTGGGTTCACGAGAACAAGACGAGACTATATTTTAATGCTTTTTTTTAAGAAATCTTTAATGACAAAATGTGACTGGAAAAATACTGAAAGTTACAAAATGCAAAACGATGAAGATGCATTTTGAAATGTATGGCTGTTACTAACAATTATTTTGGTAATAGAGTAACCGGTCGATTATTTTGACGAATATACAGGAATTTTTTTTATGGTAATAAAAATAGACCTGAGTGGCTTTTTAAAGTAGCTTAAAATGCATATATAATAACAATTAGGGATGCACAATATATCGGCCACCATATCGGTATCATCCGATATATGATCAATTTTAATGTCATCGATACCGACCCGTTAAGAAAATGTGGCCGTAAGTCATATAGGCTACACAAAATTAGAATGAAAATGCTACTCAACGTTGTGAATTCTCTGTACGCCCATGTTTCAGTGCACATTGTTGCAGGATAATCGCATCCACAGCAGAGTTACACCTTCATGACTTTAAGTTTGCATGTGCATACACAGCATTTTGTTTTGTGCAAATGTAAGTTGTATTATTTATTTTTTTTGTGTATATATATATATATATATATATATATATGTGTATGCATTTGTTTACGAACTTACACGGTAGGAAAACACGCTGGTGATCAGCTTAAGTGCATGCAATGCATGACATCAATAACTATGATTGGGACTATCACATAACATTATAAAGAGAACACTATTGTAATAAAACCGTGTGAATTATTTGGGTTTAGTTGCTGTATTTCAGCTCGTTGTTGTTATTACGAGAAGAGCGCATCCATAACAGGAGTGACACATTCTGAATAGCACTTAACTTAGTTCGTTTACTTGTGCATTTGCATCATTTTGTGCAGATATAAGATGTAATATTATGTTTATGTTGCATAAATGTCTGATTAATTTCATATAGGATGCGTTTGGTTGACTTAATTAAACGGCTAAAGTTCATTACAGGAGTAGTTCACTTTAAAAGGAAAATTACCCCATGATTTACTCCCCCTCAAGCCATCTTAGGTGTATATGACTTTCTTCTTTCAGACGAATACAGTCGAAGTTATATTAAAAATATCCTGGCTCTTCCAAGCTTGATAATGGCAGTGAATTGCAACCATCAGATTGAAGCTCAAAAAAGTGCATCCATCCATCATAAACAAACTCCTCGTGGCTCTGGGGGGTTAATAAAGGCCTTCTGAATCAAAGTGATGAGTTTGTGTATGAAAAATATTCATATTTAAAACTTTATAAAGTAAAATAACTAGCTTCCGGCCAAACGAACATACAGATTCCACTTAAGTCTAAGAGCAATTTACGTGAATAATGCGACGTACTGCTGATATTTACGCTACGCCATGATGCGCTACGCTACTTCCGACATCATAAGGTGCGCTTTGGACGCAAGTAGACTGCGTATGGCCGTTTTGCCGGAAGCTAGAATTTTACTTTGTGTAAGAAAAATATTCATATTTAACACGTTACAAACTCATCACTTTGATTCAGAAGGCCTTTATTAACCCCCCGGAGCCGTGTGGAGTTCGTTTATGATGGATGGATGCACTTTTTTGCAATTGCAATTCACTGCCATTATCAGCTTGGAAGAGCCAGGATATTTTTTTTTAACATAACTCAGATTGTATTCGTCTGAAAGAAGTCATTTACACCTAGGATGGCTTGAGGGTGAGTAAATCATGGGGTAATTTTCATTTGAAAGTGAACTACTCCTTTAAGCTCTACAGCTTCAGTGCAGCTCAAACAGCAATGCTGTTATTTGGAACAGTAATAATAATTTTCGATGTTTCTTTTTCAAAAACATTGATGCACTTTTATTTTCATCTGCAATATGGCTTAGTTAAAATCATTTTGTTAGGCCTATTGTCTGTGCAGAGGCCATTTTATTTATCCATGGCACATGCATTTTGGTTCTTTAAGTGATGTTGTCCAAAGACTTGCTTGCATTATTGGCACTATTTATTTGTAAGGCAATAGATTTTTTATTTATTTTTTATAATGAAAGTTGGCCATAGGAGTGTACAATTAATTTTAAAACTTTCACTGGTTCAAACTATGCTACAGTAGGTCTACTGTATATGTTTGATTTATGTTGAAGTATTTGGGTCATGGCTTTTAATGATGAGACTTTTGTTTTTGTAATCAGGCTCTTAAAAATTATATAAATTTAGATTTAGATCTATTGGACAATATATCAGTTATTGGCTTTCAAATATAAATTACTATAAAATATATAATTATCGGTATCTGCCAAATTTTTCAATAATAAAACTTTTTATTCAATGCATTATATAGGCTTAAGTCTGCTCCCTTTACAATCACTAAAAAGCTGTCACTCATCTCAGTTCGCGATCTCACAAAGTTCCATTAAAATCATTAAAGTTGTCTACACTGCATAATCTCTTACTTGCATCGGTTCTTTGTTTGTTAATGAGAGGATTCATGAGTGTTCAGAACTCACCAGTGAACAAAACCTCCAGAGTTTTGACCAGTTAGTGGATTGTGACTATATTACAGTATTAACCGAGGGTGCTCTTGCTTTCGTTTGAGGGTGCTTATATTGAAATTTGACACTTCAATATAATTCTTTACAATAGAAATGCTGAAGCCACTGTAATTTCTTGAACAAGAATATGTGGACATCAAAACATGTAAACTCAGAACGAGGGTTTAAACTTTTATTTTGAAATCGTGATGAACAACAGTTAGCATATTTAGAAACACATTGATGTATTCTCCTGTGTTGGTGTTGGTTTATAAATGATATGTTATAAATCTGGTGGAATGGTGATGGTTCCCAGATAAATGTAACCCAAATTCACAGCATATGCAGAGATGGAGTTTATCCGAGATGCTGAGACGTGCTTCACACATGTAAATGATAACAGTGCAACACTTCACTATGAAACACAGTGCATCAGACTTTATATGTGCTCAGAGACTGAGTTCGCATAGAGGAGCATTTACTGCGAATAGAGCTTCTGGAAGAAACAAAAGCGTCACGCTTCACTCTGAAACCCACAGCTAGCACAAATATTTATTAATTGAATCGCAGTGTTTGTGATTTCATAATATAGCACTATGCTATATTATGATTTTTAAATGGTTGTAATATATTGTGCGGCCTTAGAAAATGAGGAAATGTGTCAATGCTACACTAATCATTTTCAGTTCTACTTTGAGTATGAATTATCATATGTAGTAAAAGACAGAACAATATAGTGCAAGCACAGTAAAAGGTTTTGCCATAAACTCAACTCTGTCATGCTGATATCATGAGACGGCTTTTCACCTCGTCACATGGTACGAGATGTCGTCACACCCCTACAAACAACTATTGCCGATTCTGAAACTATTTGTCACTTGCTCACTTGTTTTAACTTTTGTCATTTGATTAGCCTTTTGTTTAGATCATGTTAAAAATGAGCAAAGTTCAAAAACATGCTTTAAGGGATGCTAGCTAGTTTGTTGAAATTTTTGAATTTGTCCATATTTTTTGTGAAGAAAGACCAGATGAAAGACAAAATATTTTTACCCCCTTTAATTTGGCTTCAAATCTCAGGTGAAGATTGTCATTGTCACCCTGCTCTATGAATATTTACGGAATAATCCAATATTTTGTAAAGTAAAAGAGTACGGAATTGTGCGTTATAGCTTGAGCTGCTAGTTTTCTTATAATAAATTTGCACATATGTACAGCTGGCTAATCGGAGGTCTGTAATCTGGGTTTATTGTGTTTTAGGGCTGGAACTAATGATTATTTTTTCTATCGATTTGTTTTTTTGATTAATCCATTAATCTAACCATTATTTTTAATGGTTAATCAATTATTTATTTTCTGAAGTCAATTGATCAATTATTTACCAATGATTTACCAAAAAATAACCATAACTAATTTATGCATGAACTTTTAGTCTTTATCTAATGATATTATTTATCCGACAAGTTAAGGTATATGCAGTGTAGGACTAATTAGGAAAGGTGTTTACTATGGCTGCTGCGTTCAGTCTTTTTGGGGGATTTACAGCAGCAATTGCTTACAAGTGTGAATCTCCTGAATGAACAAATCATTTCAGGATTTAAGTAGCTGCTTAAATATGTTCATACAGCTGTATGATCAAACAGATGAAGTCACTACCACATTCTTACTAACCAGAGTGGTAACCATAGCAGCAAACGTGAAGTTTTACAACGATTGACAGCGCGTCAATCCAATCGAGTCCAATGGAGGCGTGAGTTCATCCATCAGATGTTTTAAATAACCAACAACAGCGTGAAATGCTTTAACCGGTGTCAGAGTATAGGTTTTGGATGCACGGCATCTCGTAAAAACAGAATGCTGTACGAACGCATCCGTATTAACCACAAAATATGAGACTGACGACCGTATTCTAGTGCTGTGTAAAACTTCACTGTAACAGTCCAAATACCTTATGTCTGCAACTAAAGATTATTTTGATAATCAATTAGGTGGCCAATTATTTCTTCTATTAATCAAAAAATTGACAAAACATACTATTCTACATCCTGCCCAATGCTGTCCTTCATACAGACGTGCCAACTGAAGGCTATGAAAACATAAATGGCAAATATAGTATCTATGCTATATGCAAAAGCGCTATAAAGCAAAATGACTGTTTAAATCCCTACATTAAAAATGAAGAAAATAGTAAAGATAATATAAATAGAAACACAAAATCAGTGTTAACAGATAAGATGAATGTTCTGCAGGAATACACACATTCACTCTGGACGCAGTAACCTGTTACTGTCATTTCTTTATCCTGTAATCACAATTACACGCTGTTTTCTCTTTACAGTTACTACTCTGATAAGATACTTGAATTACATGTTGACCCGTTTGTTTGATGTGTGCGCTCACTGTCTCGAAGCAGGAAAGCACAGGTTGTGTGGAAAGCCCTTACATGGACATTATTTGGCTGTGTTTTATGCAAATAACTCACCTTGGGCACGCGGTCGCTCTTTTAGAATACTCCAAATTCGTTCGACTGAGGTGAAGAATAAGTCCATGTGCATATGCACATTGTGAAATTAGGCCGACATTTTTCGTAAGTTCTCGTGTGCGTATAAATTAAAGTATTAGAGAAAAAATATTTTTTTAAGTTTAAGGTTTTTTTTAATTAAATCTTGTCACCATTTCTGAACAAGCTTACGATTGGGCAATATACACAAGCTTACGAGCACAACAAGCTTATATCTTAAGGTTTTCTTTTAGTTGAAAACCTTAAACAATGTGTAAACAAAAAATATAAAGCATTTAAGTTCAAGCAGAGTGAATGAAAAAAAAAAAACGCTAATAAAGCAAACTGCGCCAATTATCGTACAGAATATACATATAGCCTACAGTCGAGTCAGCAAATGGTTATCGTGTTTATATTGTTTCACGTTCATGTTGAGAAAAAACTATCCACATGCTCGAGTGAGAAAACGTTGCAGAGACACAGATAACTGTGTGCTAAGCGAAGTTTCTAACAGCACTTTGCGTTTTCTGTTCTTAATCCTCAGGGGACCATGGTGTTTTTGGGGCCTTTGAGATGTTCTGACATGCCTTGACATTTGTGCTTTTTTCAGTTATTTATAAACATGTTAATGGGAAAGGTGTAAATTCACTCTATATAGCACAAACAGGGCTACCATAATATGCGAGCAACGTGTATGTAGATGTTTGTATTTTTAAGAGAATAATGTTTATGCGTGGTTATTGGAAAAAATTAAAATGAAAGTTGCTGAATTAAGACCACAAAACACATATTAAATATGTGTCCACAAGACTTTTGACTAATGGATGTTGTCCCTTTGAGTTCTAGCTTCAAAATTATGTGAAAATAGTTTTGCTTTATCGTTCACAAAAAAAAATACATTGATTTAAATGGTGTAAAACAGGTTTTGCTTGGAAAGCCAATATGCGAGGGGGAGGAGTAGTTTACACCTTAGATTACAGTGTCCCACCCACTCTGCATAATGACTCTGCATAATTAGCCATTCATTCATGTGTGACACTGACTGAGCCACAATACAAGGACAAAAGATGTATTTAGAAGACTTATATTGACCATTTAAGATTTCGCTTACATCTCTCTTGTAAATATGTTTTGCTATTTTATTAAAAATGTTACAATTACAACAATAATTACAATTTCAACAATATTTCAAGTGTACTCTTTCTTTGCAAAAAAGAAAAAGAAAAAAGATTATAGGCCTACATTTTATCATATGTATTCATTAGTTTGAATATAGCCAACATTGGAACATCTAACATCTTAGTCTATGACTTTATTTTTGACAAATATATATATATATATATATATAGATAGATAGATAGAAATATAACGTTTAACTCATCTCAGTAGGCTATAGCAAAGCAGTTTATTCTTTCACACACAGACGCGCGATTTATATTTAGGCTAAACAGTCTTTACAAATATGTACCCTTCATTCATCTCACAGAAAGGCGAGTCATATTATAGAAATGCGATTCATCTTTTTGCGGTTTGCATAGGCCTACACTAACGTTATTCCATAACGTTATTCCACACGTGAGAAAAGAAAACAGCCTACCTCACTCCTCAGCGGAATCTGCTCCTCATATCAGCACTGTTCTGAGGAATCGTTTCTCCATAAGGTAGGCTATATTATGCCTCACTCGAACGCGACGCGCTGTGTTTACAGCTGATGGGCGTTTCACAGATCTTCTTCTCAGAATTTGCGTTTGAATAGCACGCGCTCTCCGGGGAGTGGTCACATTACTGTGAATGAGCTCGTAATGAGCTCGACTGGAGTCGCTCTCTTTTTATACAGATTACAGAAGCTGAGAATATTTGTTTTTTATATAAATGACTTCATTTAACAGATGCGATCTCAAGCTTTATGCCCGTGGGTCTGTTTGCCTGTTTGACTGCATTTTCGCGGAGTTATAGATCATTTTCGAACGCGTTTCAAATGGGAGTTTACTGACAGAGAGAGTGCAGAAATCGCATCATGTTAATTTTTCTTTATTTGTCAAAAAGCAAAACACTTTATTTTTATTGTGAGTATACAGAAAAAAAATATTATTATATGTATTACACGAAAATGAAAGATCAAAATTAACAGAGCATTTAGTGTTTATTTTCATTGCTAAAAAAAAAAACGAGCAAAACGCGCGGGCGCGTTTGTGGTCCCCTGAGGGTTAAATCTGTCTCCCTCAACGAAACTTAAAGGAAGCATATGTCTCAATCATTTTGCTATCAGATAAGTTATCATTTTGGCTCACTCGGGGTACATCGCTTACCTGCAGTCGTTGTGAATGCAGTGATGGACAGCTGTCTTACCTCATTCGACTGGCTCTTGGATTGGGTGTTTCTCCTTGTGGTGGTGATATCATGAGAACTCGGTTCTATTAATTCATTTAATTAAAAGTAATTCATTTTTGTAATATAATTTAGTAAGATCATTTCATCTAAGTAATTCCAAACTTCGTGAGGCAGACGACGACATTGTGATCAAATACAATCAACTTGAGCCAGGGACAATCACAGCGCCACCCAGTGCATTTACTTATAACTGCAAGTTAGTGCTTGGGATTTATCGTGGATTCACTGGCACTGCATTAACGGCCAGCAAAGCAACGTAGTAAAATTCAAATAGTATTATATTTTTCGAATAATAATTACAGATTGAATTTTCGTGCACGCCCCTAGTATAAATACGAATAATCCATGCAATTATTAGTACAAGACCTATTCTTGGGATTCATATTGGCATTTTAATTAATCGACATTTGTATTTAGAAATTTAGGTCTATCACTTTTCAGTCACACATTTACAAAAAATGTTTTTTAACTCAATTTGTGAATGACTTACAAGTGCAAGTTGGGAGAAATAGGTGTTCTGTCTATTCATTCTTTGAGTTGAGGAACGAATGTGCAATGCTGGGTAGATTTCTTACAAATTACATGTTTGGATTTAAATAGGCAAATGCTTTTGTCTATGATTGGATCATTATTGCAGTGATTATGTTTCTAGCGTGTTATATGTTTGGCAACAGTTCTTCTAACCCTAATTGATGGAGTGTGTAGCTTTTCATTTCTTAAACAACCATGTATGAAGACGCATCATGGCCGTATTCCAGGATGACAAAGCCAGGATTCATCAGGCTCAAATTGTGAAAGATTGGTTGGGAGGAGCATGAAGTATAATTTTCACACATGAATTGGCTCCTCTGAGTCCAGACCTTAAATTCATTGTCTTTGGGATGTGCTGGAGGAGACTTTACAGAGTGCTGGCCTCTTGCATTGTCAGTACAAGATCTTGACCAGAAATTGATGCACCTTTTGATGGAAATAACATCACACACATTTATTTCCATCAAGAGGTGTATACGTTTTTGGTCAATATCTTGTCTCACACACATATAAAAATATTAAGTTAAATGAAGTTATTTCGTATGATAAAAACTGGAAGTAAATAATAAATTTAAACTGCATGTAGCCTTCAATTTTTTTATAAGTAAACATTGTTTATAAAAAAATGAAGTGAAAAATGTGTAAAAAAATAAATAAATGCCAAAGAGAAACATACATGTTACAAACAATAAGTGGCAGGTCTATTAGTTTGCATTTACACTCTAAGACTTAATGCACAGATCTACTTTGACAGTGAAATCGTGCATTTAAATACTGCTGAAAACAATACTTTTATTCAAATTGTATATGTGAAATAATGAAAGGATTCGCGAGCGTGCAGAACTCTAATCCAGCGGATTCTGACTAACTCTAAACAACTCTGATTGGCCATTGCGTTCACTTGCTCAACAGATGTAGCATGTCTGTGATTGACTACAATAATCAATGCTTCAAAACACATTGTGAATAGAAACCTTTGACGCTCTTCGCAGAGCACTTACACAGCTGAACACGGGAGCATTTGAAAGCAGCCGCCTATCAGCGGGTACCACCAAATATACAGAATACTGCAGAAATGCTGGTATCGTCACTTTTTGAAAAAAATCATTACCGACTTGGTACCGAATTACCGCTACTTTTGGCAACCCTACAGTTTCTGTATGCGAATCATTACACATCAGAAATCACTGATCACAGATTAGACATTAGAGTTAACACCATTTTAAGGCTAGAACGATGCAAATCATTTTATGCCAATTCCGATGAATTGACACGATCGACTAATTTAAGTAAAGGGAACATTCTTTAATAGCTTTCTGTAGGCCTACATAATTTAAACACAATTTCAATAATAGATTTTCATGCTTCCACATGATTAGATATTGTTAATACCTCCCATGGAAGTTGCATCTGAATCACAGTCACAATATAAATTAATCTGACTAAAGATTATTAAAAATACTCAATCTTTCAATCTATCAGTGCGATAAAATGCTCCCTAGGAAGTGTCACAGTTATTTATCAGAACTGTATCATAATGTCTTTAGTAGGGATGCTCTGATAGGTATCGGCCGATAATCGCATTATGTGACTCGATCGGGAGTCACTAAAATAGGCCAATCTCACCAAATGATCACTAATTGATGACGTCAGGACTTCAGCGGCACGGTCATGTCATCACCAGTGTGCAGTTATTACAGTCTCAAGAAACAATGTGTTTTTAAGCCATGCGATTTAAGAACAAGTGATATGAAAAGCGCTCACGCACAGTAAGCAGCGAAACCGTGCTCATTCGATATGTGCGTGTCCTGTCTGAAAGGTGGGTTCTGAGCGCAGCACACACACCTCTGGAACGTACAGCGCGTGAGTATCTTACTGGACATGGAACGGTCACATACACACACTTATGTGTGAAAATGTCCGTCTTTGCGAGTATCTTCGTAAAAAGTTGTTTTTCTGTTCTTAAAGTCCACTGTAGTCAATAATTTTATCCCTTAAAACTCATCTTTGATCATCAAAATTACATGTTTAAATGTTTTTTATCCTGTGAAAAAAATCTATTAATGCCTTAAAATAGCTTGAATGTAACTCTATACCCTTGCTTCATTTAATATATGGATTCATGAATATGCCTCCACTCTAGGGCTGTACCAGAATATTAGAGTATTCGAATATTCGTTCGGTGGGTTGGTATTCGATTTTCAAACTTGACAATCGAATATTCGTTTTAATTTTTTTTAAAAAAATTTCACACCTGGCATCCCCCTAGAAACGGTTCCCATTCGCGCTTGAATGGGGCTGTCATGCGTTTTCTCAGATGGATAGCTCTCTCTGATTTGTCAATATGAACAATGAACACATAAATGTGTTTTTGCAAAACGGATATGAATCCGAACTTCAAATCCCGCGCTATAGGCAGATGTAATGGAGTGCACGTCACCAGCAACAGCTGCATTTTACTGATCGTCAGCTAAAATTTCTAAATCAAAGACCGCAATAAGAGAGCGTGCAACAGCCCTGGTAAGATCATTTCGGTTCTTTACTTTTAATGAAGTTGATTGTGTGTTAAAGCATCTGCGACCCACTTTCACTTTGATTAGTTTGCACGTTGGCTTGATGAATAGATGCTGATCTGCGGTGACGCGTGCTGTAAGCGTCGTCATATCTGGCTATAACATGAAATAGCCTAAAACGCTCTCACACGGTTATTTTTTTTAGCATTTTTGGGCGAAATACAATACTCTTATTTTAGAGCGCAAAACAGTGGAGTTTGTATGGGCAGAAGTGCATGCCTGAGCTTGTAGGCTATAAGCTGTGTTGCTTTGACATTGTGGAAATAGAATAGAAACAATATATTAGCCTACCCTTTACTGTGCTGCTGATTTCTGATTTGAGAGTTATTTGTTACTCAGAAATATATTAGGCTGTGTTTTGTATCACTAGTGCAGTGTCCGTTCTCGGAGCCCTGCGCGTGAGGCGTGCCGCGCTTCCCGCTCGCGCTGTTCTGTATTAAAAGTTTATTAATTCTGAACGTGTCACGTCTCGCGTGTCTATATTGCACCAAATGTGACACTGCACTCGTGAAGTCGATTGGATGAACAGTTCAAAATGCAAGATAAATAATCTAAATGCAAACAGACAGACACATAGAGATTCCTGCCTTTATTAGAGAGAAGAATATGTTCAGCCCCCTCCCTCCGAAGCTTCGAATATTCGATGTTAATTCCTATCGAAGCTTCGAAGCTCAAAAAATGGTATTCGGACCAGCCCTACTCCACTCACTCACATCAGTTTAGAGATCCACTCGGAAAACAATAGATCCTCTCTAAAAACAATTTAGAACGTCAGTGGAGAAAGGCATATTGTTCATCACGACATTGTAATATACATCATATGCACAAGACACCTTATGGGTTGCAATTAGGGATGTAAACGGTTAATCGATTATCGATTAATTGTCGACAAGGATTTACTCGATTAAATTAAATTATTGTCGGTTAATTGAACATTACGAACGTGACACGAGATTCTCGCGGGCGGCGAGAAACCCGACACAAACTTGAGGCGGCAAAAAAGAAACCAAACATGAGGCGGTCAAAACGGAGTGGACTGTGGGAGCATTTCAAATTACAGAGCTGGCAACTCTCACGCATTCACCGTGAGACACATGCAACTGACACTTTTCACACGCTCTCATGCCACACATCCATTTTCTCACGCACATAAAAATCGCGAGGCAAAGAGGACACGGAGACCGACAGACTAGACAGAGCAGGTTACCTTATTATATAAAAAAACTCAGCTTTCAGATTCTGTCAATTTTATTACGAAATTCAAACAATAAATACCGTTTTGGCGCTTGTAAATGTGACGCGACAGATCCCTAGCGCACTTGAACCGATCATCTCTACTTGCTAATAGTAAAAAAAACACTGTTGAAAGATACAGTACAACTTACCGAAATGTATATTCCTCATACATAATATCGATCAATCAGTGTTTTTCATCAGCGTGAAGAGGTCAATAACATAGCTGGAGAACAATTATGTCACATTTACCTTAGGAAAGCCATTTAATGAACATAATATAGGCTATAGCGTAGTTGGCAAGAAAAGAAATAGCTATAGAGAGTATTTTGCTAAATATGTGTTCTATATTACATATTATATTTTTACTTGTATCATTAAATAAAGTTGTTATTATAATAATAAAAAAACGCATCATATTTAATTATTTTTAACCTTAAATAATGGCCTACTACCAGCTGATAGGGCTTTCTGTATGTTTACAGCATTAGGTGAGTTGTTTTTTTTCTTGAGAAAAATTAAGGCCTATCTTGTACCTAATATTTATCCAAATGAGTCAATATTAAATAAAATCACAATAATTGAATTGAAATAATAGAAAAGCGTAGCTTACCAGAAATTGTACCATGTAAACATTGTAACATGTTGTCACTAAACCTAATAAAATTCAGTTTAGTTACTAAAATGTTAGTGACAATCACAAATTCACAATACACTTATTGTGATGCAATTTTTTTTTTTTACAATTATTTTTACAATTATTTTTTTATGCATTTAAATTTTCTGTGCATAATTTATTTTGTTAAACTACATAAATGCCATTATATACCGTATCCCAACTGTTACAATAAAACATCAGTTGAGCAATATAACATGCATTTTTATTCAGTATATAAGCAATATTTTGCTTTTTATGTTAAAGACACTATTGATACCGTGAGAAATTTACATTCTCAGGAAAATAGCCGCTTATCAGTTAATCGTTAATCGATCGATAAGGTCAATCAACTAATGATTAATGAATTAATCGATAATTTGCATCCCTAGTTGCAATTATGTTCAGTTTGATAGTAAGTCTTCTAGGCTCTTTAATAAGCCAGAGTATTCTAATATGGATAATGTTTTGCATAAGCCCTGTTTTTAAAGGCCTATTAAAATGTTCATTGTAAAATTAATATTTGTTGTACTTATTTATTTGATTGTCAATTAAAACAACAATCATTAGCATTACTATAAATAACATCTGTGGTATTACTTATCTGAAAAAACAACACACTGACATTAAACAGAGAGTTTAATTATTACTTATATAAAACTTGAATGATTGGGATTGATATTGGCCGATCATGATGACAAAAAAATTGGTAATCGAATTGGCCTCAAAAATCCTGATCGTATCCTGATCGATTTTTTTTGCCCTGGTCTTTGGTAGGGTAAGGTATCGGGGTTTTTTTTTTACGATACCGGTGCCAAATCTATACTTTTAAAACGGTATGGGGCCTGAACCGGTACTTTAAAAAAAAAAGAGCCACAAAAGGACGATGTATAATTTACATCAACTACACTAAATAACAGTTAAAGTACTATAAAGCAATGCAAAAAACCACAGCAAACGCGATATTTGTGTGTTTTTCTTTTTTTTTCATAAGACTAAGCCCTTGTTTTGATAGGGAATTAAATACATGTGTATTGAATGTTAAATAAGTTAATAATGATAAGACAGTGTTTATCATGGTGATTTGTACAGAGGCTCCGTGGATTTGCACTTAAGACGGTGAACGAGAGAGATCGACTTAGCGTTTGCGATTACCCGTGTCTGTCCATTGTCAAGTCGTCATATTCATAAAAGGAAATACGTTTGCCATGTTCAAGGAAAGCAAAATCTTTGTCATATCATCCTTTTAATATTTAATGCCGAGTTCACACTGCACGATTTTCAAACTCGTCAGATCACTGTTCTTTTCACAGTGCTCGACTATCTGGAGTAGCATTCAGTTGCTGCTGTGTGCTCACTGCACGTTACAATAGGAAGAATCGCTTACAACTCTGTCTGGTCCGCAAACTACGCTTCACAACCAAACACGCGAGAAGTGATAAGGAAATAACACGATCACAAGACCAGAATTATTCAAATTGGTAGCCTTCAAGAAGCTTGCGATCCAAATTGTCTGTGCGCTGTGAAATTTGCAGTGAAAAGGAGAAAAAGAAAAAAATATTATGGAGGAGGAAATTGTTGTGGAGCAAGGATTGTGTGTTCTGCAAAGACAGTTGGAGGTTAATAAATATTATTGCAATGTGCTGCTGTTGCAGCTGGTTAAGCAAATGTTTGTGCTTTGTTTCTGTTTGATATAAAGCTGATCTTCTGGTCTATTACTCCTCCCTGAATTTCCTGCCACCCTGTATCTTGCTCTCTCATTGGCTGTAGGTCACTGCCAATGTCATTTTCAGTCAGAACACATTCACACAGCAGGATTTTGAATCGCTGGCAGGTCCAGATATTTAGCATGCCAAATATCTCACGGGCGTCGGCGACGCATCGTCGATTCTCTCAGATCGCGTCTTTGATAATGCACACTTTGTGATTGTCACTCGTGGGAACAGCACCGATTTGCCTCTGATTTCGGGCATTTGTCGGCGATTACGCAAAATCTATCCTCAAGTGAAAATCAGGGCTAAAATCGTGCAGTGTGAACTCGGCATGAATGTCGTCAGCGCTGGTCAATGCATCAAATCAATGCCATGATCTATGAAGTGAAGCATCAGTTTCAGCGTTGCCCATGCGGTGCATTGCTGCTCAGCCGAGCCTCGTAAAGTGGCGCTCAGTTAAAATAATTTCAGCACCTTGTTTCATTACATTAATCTTTGAATGAATCTGCGTTTTTGAACTTGTTAGTTGAATGAACGGTTTAAAGACTCGCTCAAAGACAGTCCCTTGCCGACACCTCGACAGCTCAGGCAGTTACGGTGAACGTACCTATTAAGCTCACCAAAATCTACATTAGAATAATAATGTTTCATATAATCTAGATTTAGATATGGAATAGCATTCAATACAAAATGAATATGTTGCATATGTTGAAATCAAGTTTTTATGTGATAAAAGATTTGCTTTGTTGTGCATTAGAACCACACCAGGCATTTAGTCATATTACAAAATAATTTATTGAGGCCAAACATATAAAATAAGTTATTGAGGCCAAACATATAAAATAACATTATAAACTGAAAAGCGGGCCTGCGCCCGTTTATCACGTCACTTCACCTCGTTACAGCAGCACGCAGGCTCCTGATTGGTTAATGCGGTGCGAACAGACACCAAAGTTCAGATTTTTCAACTCGGGCGTCAGACGCGAATTCGCTTCAAACGCATGAAGGCACAAAAAGCACCAAATAAAATCACTCGCGCGTATTGTGGCAGACGTTCAATTCGCCTCTTTCACGCGAACGAGGTGAAATCGCACCCATCGTGCTGCGTTAAACGCGTCAATCGCGTTCGGTGTGAACTGTATAAGTCAGTCTACTGCAGTATTTCCTCTCACTCAGCAGAAATGTGGTTAACACCCAGTCATGCTTGAAAAAAAAAAATCCCGTCATATACTATGAAACCAGTATAATTTTGAAAAATACCGTGATATGGATATTTGGTCATACCGCCCAGCACTAGTTCACAGTATGTTGTTGGGCTGTCAGATAAAACTTTTAATTTCGAATATTCGTCAAATAAAAGAAACTGCACATTTGAATGCAAAAACCGTGCATTAGAATTTTTGATGTGTCAAGAGGCGCGCGAGACATGAAGTAACTGACGTGTTTTTGTTTTTTTTTAGCTTATCCAGTATACAGTGGCTGCGTTGTTAATTTGAAAAACCTGCTGACAAAAACCCTCTCGGTTGGTAGAAAAAATCGTGCAACGACATACTTGACCGTACCTAGCACATCGGTCAGAGCTGAGCGTGTGTTTTCATCAGCTCAAAACATTGTCAACAAAAAGCACTCAGCACTTGCTGCAGATCAAGTTGACCATCAGGTGTTTGATCTGGCGCCCCACACTTTGAGAACCACTGACCTTGCCCTAGTTGCCTTGCCTGGCATCTTGTCCATTTATTTTTATTTTTTTAATCAGGTCAGCTTTTTGGCCCAATAAACTCCCCTCTCTCGAAGCTTCGACTGTTAAGTGCATAATATTACAAAATGCATAATATTACCTAATATTACAAAATGATGTACAATAGTGTAAATGTGTGCAGAATCGGCTTGAATTTCAGCGTGCAATTGTGGGTATTGCTCATCATTTTACTCATTCCCACAGGTTTCGCACTTATAAGGCGGGAAATTCCCGCAAACAATTAGCTTGTTGGTTGAATGAGCAAATTAAACCACACAGATAATCAAATAGTCATTTGAAAACTTTATGCTAGACATAATTTCACATAGAGCGAGAGAGTGATTAAGCACTTTCTTTGTGTATCTCTCTCTTTGTCTAGACTTGAGAGGTACGTCCTGTCTACTGATAACCAATTTGGTTTTAAACGAAAGCATGGTACTGATATATGTATTTTTGCACTAAAGGAAATTTTAGATAAATATAATAGGCAAAATTCCACAATGTTCTTGTGCTTCATGGATGCTTCTAAAGCATTCGACCGTGTTAATCATGAGAAATTATTTTTTTAAATTGTCTAAAAGTGGGGTCCCTGGTTTTTTTATTTGAATCTTGGTTTACTGGTACTCGCATCAGACAATGAGAGTTAGATGGGGGAATGTAACATCTGCTCCCTTCCAAGTGACCAATGGTGTTCGCCAGGGTGGAATTCTGTCTCCTTTACTTTTTAATATGTATATGAATGATTTGTCTGTGATTTTTAAATGCTTCCCCTAGGGCTGGGGAAAAATCGATTTGATTTAAAAATCGAGTTGGTAGGTCAAATCGATTCATATTTTCAAAAAATCGATTTTTTTGATTTTTTAGATTTTTTCTCCCCCTCTTCAGTGTACAATACATACATTTTGCATTCGCCAAATCTTCGTTCAGGGTTTACGTAGCACGCTCGCTGCGGCGCAGCCCTCGATGCTTCACGACATCACGACAAAAAGACTAGCATGTTTAATTTTTTAACGGTCCTCCACGACGACAGCGCGCGAGTGAGTGAGAGTGTGTGTGAGCGAGAGTGAGTGATGTGTGTGTGTGTGTGTGTGTGTGTGTGTGTGTGTGTGTGTGTGTGTGTGTGTGTGTGTGTGTGTGTGTGTGTGTGTGTGTGTGTGTGTGTGTGTGTGTGTGTGTGTGTGTGTGTGTGTGTGTGTGTGTGTGTGTGTGTGAGAGAGAGAGAGAGAGAGAGAGAGAGTGCGTGTATGTGAGTGAGTGAGTGTGTGTGTGTGTGTGTGTGTGTGTAGGCTATGTGAGTGAGCTTGTGTATATGTGCGAGTGAATGAGTGTGTGAGATGGCTCGCGATGACTGGTCGGAAAACAACGTGTAGTCTGACATGTTTCTTGTCCTAAAGATTTTTAGGAGTCAAAATCGTGTAATCTGACACAGTGACTATCGTAACAGACAAAAAAATCATGTAATCTGAACATAAGAGTTACCTCAGGATTTTTTGTTGTTTTATTAGCTCAATCCAAATACAGTATAAATAAATTATTTGTTTAACCATCTTTGTTGCACACTGCACAGTGACTTTTCAGTTAGAGAAAGGGGTTGCCTTTGCAATTTTGTTTATGTTGATGCACTTTAATTAAATACAATAAATATATATTTTTAAAATATATTTA
Source organism: Vimba vimba (assembly GCA_022828995.1). NCBI lineage: Eukaryota > Metazoa > Chordata > Actinopteri > Cypriniformes > Leuciscidae > Vimba > Vimba vimba. The sequence continues at coordinate 7,345,387 of CM040836.1, forward strand.
CAGTTCGCAGTTATTTTGTTTTAAATGGGGCGGGAAAATCGAAACGAATCGTAAATCGAGTTTTTTATAAAAAAATCGCAGATTTTTTTAGGGGAAAAAATCGCCCAGCTCTACTTGCGGTACAGGTTGTAGGGTTGGTGACTCACTAATTAATCACCTTATGTACGCTGAAGATTTGGTCATTTTTAGCCCTCATAGTGCTGGTCTACAACAGCTTCTGATAATATGCACACAGTATGGTGCTGATTTTGATAAAAAAAATACAATGCAAAAAAGAGTAAGATCATGATTATCAGAAGTAGAGAAGATAGACAGTCAAACTTCCCTGATTTCTATCTGTCTGGCACTGCACTTGGGGTGTGCAGAGAGATTACATATTTGGGCCATATTATTGCAAATGACCTGTCTGATGATAAGGATATCTATAGGCAGCGTCGGAAGCTGTATGCTCAAGCGAACATGCTGTGTCGTAAGTTTAGCATGTGCTCTGTACCTGTGAAGATCTCACTTTTTAGAGCGTATTGTACACCTTATACTGCCTACCTGTGGTGTCGTTATAAGCAAGGCAGCATTAGAAAACTCATAGTGGCTTATAATGACAGCATGAGGCTGCTGCTGAGAGCTCCAGTGCAAGCCATATGTTTGTCAGTGTCGGGGTACCTACCTGCTCTGCAGTTTTACGTAACCTGATGTATAGATTTGTGTAGGGTATCTGAGTCAGAAAATGACTGAATTGCTGTTTTGGCTAACCCTATACGAAGTTCTGTCAGATTTTCTTCTAGACTGTGGAACCGTTGGCAAACATGTGTGTATGTTAGACACTGAGTATGTTTTTACTGTGTTTTTTATTCTGTTATGGATCCCCCTGGGTCTGAAATAAAAAAGTTTATCTTTCAAAATGCGCACATTGCTTCACATCACCACATCGTCTGTATAAGCCAGCTGAACGCTGCGATACAAGACTTTCTCTTGCGTTTCGAGACAGAATTTTCACCTGCCTATTTGGGCCAGTGTTGCAGTGTTACTAAAGTTTATCATATGCATGACTATAATCCATGAAAATACTCAGTTTGGTACTTGTACACTGGTATGAGTGCACAGAAAACTGTCTCTCAGAGAGAGCGCACAAACATGCAGTAAAGCCGCCTCTCAAACAGCTTGTGAGTACCAAACTGAGTGCTTTTCATTGGATTATTGCACTTAGACGGTCAGAAACACACAAAATTGTCAAAAATGAAATTCAGGCCATCAGAGTATTAGAGATCTTATATGTTGGAAACATTATCTTAAAGGAGAAGTTCACTTTTAAAATGAAAATTCTGTCATCATATAATCACCCTCATGTTGTTTCAAACCTGTATGAATTTCTTTCTTCTGCTGAACAGAAAGGAAGATATTTAGAAGAATGTCAGTAACCAGACAGTTTTTGGGTCCCATTGACTTCCATAGTATAGTCCTGGTTACTGACATTCTTCTAAATATCTTCCTTTCTGTTCAGCAGAAGAAAGAAATTCATACAGGTTTGAAACAACATGAGGGTGATTATATGATGACAGAATTTTCATTTTAAAAGTGAACTTCTCCTTTAATACCTTGAAATTAGGGGTGTGTGATATCACGGTGTTTGATCATGGATGATTAAAATGCCTCCACGATCTGCTTTTGAAGAAATATCGTAGTATTGCGCTACAGTGCATTCTATCAGTTGCAGTTCTGACACCTCCATCTCAACATAGTCAACGCGACGTACATTCACACATCACATGTTAACGCAGCGGTAGAGTTACACTCACGGGACGGTACACTGCAGTTCATAAAAGTTTTTTATTTGCCTGTGCATTAGAGATTTGCCGGTTAAACATTTCATTCGCGTTTCGGTTCTAACTAACATGCGCATAAACGACAAACAGCGCCTGATTAATGGACTAAGTTATCTTTCAAGTCTTATTGCGCTAATACTGTCAAATACACACAAGGTTTACATAAACACAGTTGGTTTACTTGTGTCTGAAGTGAAAGCACACATTTGAGAGAAAATAGGGTGCGCATTAGATGTAATTAGATTAGATGCGCCGGTCTTAAAGAGACAGTAGCCCAATAGTAAACATGCTGCCGCTTGTCCTTAAAGGGATAGTTCACCCAAAAATGAAAATTCTGTCATTATGTACTCACTCTAATGTTGTTCCAAACCTGTATTAATTTCTCTCTTGTGCTGAACAAAAAAAAGAAAATAATATTTTGAAGAATGTGGCTATCCAAACTGTTGCTGGTCCCCATCGACCTCCATAGGAAAAAGTATACTATAGAAGTCACTGCGGACCAGCAACTGGTTGGTTACCCACATTCTTCAAAATAACTTTTATTTTCAACAGAAGAAAGAAACTTATTCAGGTTTAAAACAACTTGAGAGAGTAAATGATGACAATTTTCATTTTGGGGGGAACTAATCATTAAATGTTAATAAAACAACAAAACACAAAGAGAAAATCACTCACTGCTCTTGACTGATAACTTTAAAAGTAGCTTTAATAAGAATCAATGTATAATTTATACAGTGATGTCTATGTAGTGTTTTATTTTTGTATATGTCCATTTAATTTCTTTCTTGAATGCTACTTTAAATACATCTACTGTAGCTGAAAAAATAAAGCACTGTTTATTTCATTTGTATATTATGTTATGTAGCCTATTCTTATTTGCGCCACTTTGGCCTAATTGTCTGCCATTTTTTTTTTTTTTTTTTTTTTTTTTTTCATATTTTGTTTCCTTGTAAGTCTTTGTTTTTAAAGTAGGGAAGTTAGTTTGGCTGTAATGCTCAGTCACTTGCAAAACAGTAAAACCAACATGAAAGAGAATCATGATTAAAATCGTGAATCGTGATTTTCCTGAAAAAAAAGGAAAAGGAAAAGCTCACCCCTGCTTGAAATGTTCTACGTTAAATGCTAAAATTCACCTAAAAACTTCTTTTATATAGCATTTATCAAATTGTATTTGAATAGTTTTCATTACCTATTAATTGAGAATAAACGGAACTAGGGATGGAAACGGTTAATTGATTATCGATTAATTATTGACAAGAATTTACTCAATTAAATTAATTGTTGGCTAATTGAACATTGCGAACGTGACACGAGATTCTCACGGGCGGCGAGAGACCCGACACAAACCTGAGGCGGCAAAAAAGAAACCAAACATGAGGCAGTCAAAACGGAGTGGAGTGTGGGAGCATTTCAAATTTGAGGCGAAGGAGGACGAAAAGTGCCACCATTGCGCATATGCTTCAGTTATTGTGTGTGAGAGAGATCTCAGGACTGGTGGGAGCATACTGGCTTTAAATATTGGCTTTAACGAGGAGCAGTGGGTCCGAAATTTTGTGTACAACAACATGTTGTCAACGTTTGTCCACATTCCTCTCCTACGACGACACAACGTTTCGTCGGGTCATCTGTCCCTTTGCAGATGCGCGTGGGTTTCTCTCGTCATTAAACCGCGGAGACGTTGCCTAATGCCTCAGAAAATCCGACCTGCCTGTTTACATGACAGTCGCATTTGCACATATCCGATTTATTTCCACATATGAATGAGACCTGAAACCGATCTCGATATATCCGAATGCATGCGTTTTTTTCCTGTTTACACTGTCATAGAACATATCGGATCTGTGTCACGTGAGCAAAAAATCGGAATTTGGTCACATTTCACTGACAGTGTAAACAAGGTGTAAACAAGTGCTGCTGCTGCTAATGTTTCAAGTTTTTCATTCAAGTAGTTTACCAGATAGATTATTATATGTAGGCTTAATATTGTAGGCTAAGCCTACCCATGTAGATTTTTATTAAAAATTTGCTTAATGTTTCACATGCAACAGGTGAGCCAGTGCACAATTATTTTTTATGTATTTTAATTTTCTGTAGATAATTTTTGTTAAACTACATAAATGCCATTATCTGTACCGTATCCCAACTGTTACAATAAAACATAAATTGAGCAATATAACATGCATTTTTATTCAGTAGCCTATAAGCAATATTTAGCTTTTTATGTTAAAGACACTATTGATACGGTGAGAAATTTACATTCTCAGGAAAATAGCCGCTTATCAGTTAATCGTTAATCGATTGATAAGGTCAATCAATTAATGATTAATGAATTAATCGATAATTTGCATCCCTAAATGGAACATTTGCTCTTTAAAAAAAAAAAGATTTATCATGAACCAATGATATCAAAATGTTGCATAAAAGCATCTAAAACATGTTTTCCCTGAAGCATATAGCTATACATGGAAAAAACAATCTTCACGCTCCACTTATGTATGTCAGCTAACCCAGCTATGCTATGGCGAGTTATGGAAACACAGTTTGAACGCTGGTTTCCATTGAATACATGTGACGTCTCAGAGATACTGAAGAACATGTTTGTTAATGTCCTTTCTCACATGTCCAGCTCTGGGTCTTGATTTAATTGTTTACGTGAAGTGATGTGAATATATAAATTGAATGTCCATTTCCAATTCATGTAATTAACGTAAATATGTCTCTTAATCTTCACATTAAAGGTTAAGCTTCTCTTTCTTTGTGATCTCTTTCAGTTCTACAAACATGTGGTCCAAAGTGTGGAGAAATTCGTTCAAAAGGTCAGTTCTTTTTTTCTTGCAAATGTAAAATAAATGAATAGATATTCAGAGTTTCTACAGAGTTTGTAAAATGCTTAGAGGGAGCTCAAGTGTGCCTAAAATATTTATGAAAATACAAAATGAAATGTCCTACATGGAAAATAAAAATTATTAATAGCATTAACACTTTAACCCTCTGCATACATTTATTTAATCATACAAAAAAATGTCTTTGTGCAACTTTCAAGTATTATTTGTGCAGAAACCTTGTCACCATTTGGTGAAATGTACTGTTTTGAATCCAGAATATCTCTAGATCTTACTAAAAGTATCTTACAAAAGAGATTAACTTGCCAACAAAAGAGCACCAAAGACTTCTAGTATTAAACAAGATATTTATAAATCCATGTATATGTCAGCATTATGTGAAAATGCCTTTTGCGCGTCCAGTTTCTTACTTGCAACAGTTCACCCACAAAAAGAGCTTCCAAACCCAGAGCTTGGTGTGGTTTACTCTTGATGTGCATAAAGCTAATGGTTGTAATACATATTGCATGGGAAATCGCTGGCTGTAAAAATGATGAAAATGATGTATTTTGAGCCTGGACCCTTTGCACCCTTTTTCATTATTTATTACTTCTTTCACTTTTGTGTGTGTAGTGCAAGCCAGAGTACAAAGTTCCTGGTCTGTATGTCATCGACTCCATTGTACGGCAGTCTCGTCACCAGTTTGGTCAAGAGAAAGATGTTTTCGCTCCACGCTTTAGTAAGAACATTATTAGCACGTTTCAAAGCCTCTACCGCTGCCCGACAGATGACAAGGTGTGTTTTTTGTCGCATCACTATAATCAAATGGTAAAGCTCTTGTCTAGACTATTTGGCTTATTTGCCAGTTTCAATGTTTGCATTGCAGAGCAAGATTGTCCGTGTGCTCAATCTATGGCAGAAAAACAGTGTCTTTAAGAGTGACATCATCCAGCCTCTCCTGGACATGGCAGCAGGACTCCCTCCCCCCAGTGTCACGCCCGTCTCTGCCAGCAGTGCTGTACCTGTCAACAGCACTACTCCCGGTAAGTTATACACTATGCATACTACACGCTAATGCATCCTCTCCTCTGTGGAACAGTGCACTGTTGTGGCAACAGGTTTTACATTCAGAGAAATCATTTGCACTGACTATAGTCCAAATATGCTGGGACTCTTTGGTGTACTTATAATGCCCCCCCTCCCAACTCATTTACCCACCCTTCAACACAAATAATTAGTCTGAGAATGGTTGCAAAAAACACACACACACAAAAAATAAAATAATTCTGGCCATCTGGAAATATACTCTTTTAGGGTGGGCTGTATGACCAAAATCTATGATATGATTACTTTTATTTCACAATAATAATATACAGTGAGGAAAATAAGTATTAGAACACCCTGCTATTTTGCAAGTTCTCCCACTTGGAAATCATGGAGGGGTCTGAAATTGTCATCGTGGTGCATGTCCACTGTGAGAGACATAATCTAAAAAAAAAAATCCAGAAATCACAATATATGATTTTTTTAACTATTTATTTGTATGATACAGCTGCAAATAAGTATTTGAACACCTGTCTATCAGCTAGAATTCTGACCCTCAAAGACCTGTTAGTCTGCCTTTAAAATGTCCACCTCCACTCAATTTATTATCCTAAATTAGATGCACCTGTTTGAGGTCGTTAGCTGCATAAAGACACCTGTCCACCCCATACAATCAGTAAGAATCCAACTACTAACATGGCCAAGACCAAAGAGCTATCCAAAGACACTAGAGACAAAATTGTACACCTCCACAAGGCTGGAAAGGGCTACGGGGAAATTGCCAAGCAGCTTGGTGAAAAAAGGTCCACTGTTGGAGCAATCATTAGAAAATGGAAGAAGCTAAACATGACTGTCAATCTCCTTCGGACTGGGGCTCCATGCAAGATGGGGCTCACCTCGTGGGGTCTCAGTGATCCTAAGAAAGGTGAGAAATCATCCCAGAACTACACGGGAGGAGCTGGTCAATGACCTGAAAAGAGCTGGGACCACCGTTTCCAAGGTTACTGTTGGTAAAACACTAAGACGTCATGGTTTGAAATCATGTATGGCGCGGAAGGTTCCCCTGCTTAAACCAGCACATGTCAAGGCCCATCTTAAGTTTGCCAATGACCATTTGGATGATCCAGAGGAGTCATGGGAGAAAGTCATGTGGTCAGATGAGACCAAAATAGAACTTTTTGGTCATAATTCCACTAAACGTGTTTGGAGGAAGAAGAATGATGAGTACCATCCCAAGAACACCATCCCTACTGTGAAGCATGGGGATGGTAGCATCATGCTTTGGGGGTGTTTTTCTGCACATGGGACAGGGCGACTGCACTGTATTAAGGAGAGGATGACCGGGGCCATGTATTGCGAGATTTTGGGGAACAACCTCCTTCCCTCAGTTAGAGCATTGAAGATGGGTCGAGGCTGGGTCTTCCAACATGACAATGACCCGAAGCACACAGCCAGGATAACCAAGGAGTGGCTCTGTAAGAAGCATGTCAAGGTTCTGGCGTGGCCTAGCCAGTCTCCAGACCTAAACCCAATAGAGAATCTTTGGAGGGAGCTCAAACTCCGTGTTTCTCAGCGACAGCCCAGAAACCTGACTGATCTAGAGAAGATCTGTGTGGAGGAGTGGGCCAAAATCCCTCCTGCAGTGTGTGCAAACCTGGTGAAAAACTACAGGAAACGTTTGACCTCTGTAATTGCAAACAAAGGCTACTGTACCAAATATTAACATTGATTTTCTCAGGTGTTCAAATACTTATTTGCAGCTGTATCATACAAATAAATAGTTAAAAAATCATACATTGTGATTTCTGGATTTTTTTTATTTTTATTATGTCTCTCACAGTGGACATGCACCTACGATGACAATTTCAGACCCCTCCATGACTTCTAAGTGGGAGAACTTGCAAAATAGCAGGGTGTTCAAATACTTATTTTCCTCACTGTATATCACATAGTTATTTTTGCTTTAAATAAGGTTTTAATATCATCAAAAACTCAAGCTGACTGAAGTAAACAGTATGTGATGAAATAAGAACAAAGAAACTAATTACAAGTAATACAAAACTACAGCAGAATGGGCCTGTCCAAATACCCAGACTTGCGGTCTTGGCCACTTGAGAGCGCGTGCACGCAACAGGAAGACTGTCCCAGTTCTTAAAAACACCAAATCGCAGTGCCCTTAATGCACACTAAACCTACACTATCTCAAATAACGCTTCAGAGTGGTTTTCGAGGCTGAAGGGGGCCGCACACCGGACGCGCAGCTCAGCGCCGTGCAGCGCCACGTCTTTTAAATTCGAACACATTATTCTCTATGAGAGTACACACACCGGCGGCGTCTGTCCGCGGCGCCCAGCAACGGCTCAGGACCGTGTTCAAAATCCTGCCGCGCCACAGAGCGCCATTTACATAGTTTTATATTAAATTTACATTTATGTGTCTCAAATCGTAGTTGATGTATATACGGACTTCACCCCGTGCTGCAATGTACATTTAGTTTTATATTTATTTACAGAAATCAGAAAATTGATGATGCTAACGGATTTTCAGGTGAGAGTTGTTCTAGACGTGGCGCGGCGCGGTGCTGAGCTGCGCGTCCGGTGTGCGACCCACTTAAGCGTATCCGTTCAGGAACTCCGAACTTCCTTTTCAGTATGTCAGTCACACAAGGTTGCCCTACCACTCAAAATTCTGATTGAATTGTTAGCATCTAGTTTATGCTGACACCTTGAGGCGAAAATCTATCATGACAACTGGTTTAAGTCTGTTCCATCCATTTTCTCTCGTTTTTGTCTTGTCGTTCCATGTTCACCATGTCTACCTCTTCTAAAAATGTGAGTATTCCTAAAAAATTTGAAAGCATTCTTAAATCTGTATATTTTCTCCTACTTTGTAAAGGAACTCCTGCAACTCCAGCCACTCCAGCCAACATAGTGCAACATAGTCTCCCCGACTGGGCATCTCAGATCTCTAACACGGACACAGTGGCAGCGGTTGCCCAGATCCTACAGAGTCCTCAGGGCCAGCAGGTCAGATTTCTCATTCACTGACAACACTGTGTTCTCTGCACAGCTGTATTTCTGACCCGTGTGTGTGTGTGTGTGTAGTTGCAGCAGCTGGTCCAGAGCCTGCAGATGCAGCAGCAGAAGCCTCAGCCCTCTCTGCTACAGGCGCTGGATGCAGGTTTGGTAGTTCAGCTCCAGGCTCTCACCGCACAGCTCACCGCAGCCGCAGCAGCAAACACACTCAACCCGCTGGAGCAGAGAGTCTCCTCCTTTAACAAGGTCAGGGACTTTTAGGAGCACTACTGACTGAAAAGGTGTAACCCTTGCATTACATTATCAATTGTGAAGTTGAACTCTCTTTTCTTATTGGCCATTCTGTGGTGTTGTAGAAGCTGTTGGGTCAGTTCGATTTCGGGAATGAGTCGGAACACAGCGAGGATACTAAGAAAGATGCTACGTCATCTCAGTTGTATGTTTTTTTTTTTTGTTTTTTTTTGTTTGTTTTTTTTGTATGCCATTTTCAAGAAAAAGCTGTTCCCTGTTTTATTTTTTAAGTCGTGTTCTTACTGTCTCTCTCAGACCTGTGGTGTCAGATTCCATCAATAATTCGATATTTCATCAGCTGGCCGAGCATCTTCAGCAGCAAAACCTTGAGCAGTTTCAGAAACAGCTAATGGAGCACCAGCAGCATCAGCAGAAGGTACTTAAAACATGATTCTTTCTTGACATAATGTGTTATTACTAGGTGTGTTTCCATTACAGATCTGTGCAAAACTTTTGCGAATGTCGATACACTATTGCGAAATGACAGCGTTTCCATTAACCAATGTTATGCGACTAAAACATAATTTTTTCCTCTCGTGATAAGTCATTCCAAAAATCATGGTGACGGATGTTGGTAGGTTTATATGGTTTATATATATCCCAGCCACCGCACTAGCCATTATTGTTAATCGAAGGAGACGTAGGCCTGTTATCCAAGCATTAATGGTAAGGAAAGCCCCTTATACTTGCGAGTGGCACATATGAGGTGTTTCTCCCTCATATCTGCTTTAAGCTCTTGATTGTGGCATTTCTTTGAGGTTTAGAATCCAGTATTCCTGTAATTCTTTTGTCTTTTATGAATTTAATAAAGAACTCAGTCTCTTCTTCTGTCCAAACATACCACGCCATCTACGTCAGGTGACCTGTAAATGCGCAAAAATTGTTTACATTGCAGTTTTGCTGAATATTCCTATTTCGAATTGCCTGAAAAATCACCTCATGCGAGCGTAAAAACTTTTTTGTGATAAATGGGAGTTTTTGCTAAATTTAAGCGTTTCCATTGGGCGTATTTTCAATTCACAATTTTAATTTGCGCAATTTGAAGGGTAGTGAAAACGCAGCTACTGTAACTCAGTTTCTCTTACCTTGATACTTAATGCACTTTACTTCTGACAGTCCATGTCCATGGAGGCCCAGGATGCCATCTTTGGTCCTGAAAGTTCTGCCCCTCCTGGCCAAAGCAGTGCCCCACCACAGCTCCCAGAACAAGAAGCAAAAATGGATGACTCCATTGATAACCAACAACAGGCAAGATCAGATATCAAACCAGAATCAATGTTAGTAATGTATTGACAGTAGTTTAAAGGTGATGTCTCACTAGATGACTTAGAAATAGCCTCTTCTGTTGGATGTTTGTCATGCTTACTGATTAATTAATGATGGAAGAGAGGTGACAGACAAATAGTTGGAACTCCATTTTTATGTGTGTATTTTGCAGGACATGGATCTTGATGAGGGACAGGATACTATAGATGAGGAGCTCTTTGAGGCTGAGGAGAAGAAAACCAGCAGCACGCGTTCAAGGACACGCTCAAGATCTCGGTCCAGGTTGGTCTAGCATTGTTGTTAAATACCTCTTGCCTTATTTCCATTTTTCAGTCACAGGTAAAGAGCTCTCTTGTGAAAACCTCTTTATTCCCAGGTCACCTAAGAGAAGGAGGTCAAGATCTCGTTCAGGGTCTCGGAAGCGCAAACACAGGAAGCGATCACGGTCTCGGTCGAGGGACCGAAAGAGGAAGTCCTCCCGTTCTTATTCTAGTGAGCGACGAGCGCGGGAAAGAGAAAAGGAACGGCAGAAAAAAGGGCTTCCTCCTATCCGCTCAAGGGTTCTCAGTGGTAAGTTTACAGAGGTCCACCTTATGCTTTCTGAATTTATAAGGGTCGTTTTTTAGAGGTTTAATCTGTCAAGTTTCATGCAAATAAGTTGAAACTTTCTGTACAAACTAACTTGTTGATGGTAAGCATTAACTCAACCTCAAGTTGTTCCAAACCTGTATTAATTTCTTTATTTTGCAAAACACAAAAGGACATGTCGGTAACCAATCAGTTGATGGGCCCTATGGACTTCTATAGTAATTATTTTCCGTACTTTTGGAAATCAACTGTTTGTTTACCCATATTCTTCAAAATATCTTCTTTTGTGTTTTGCAAAATAAAGAGATTCATACAGGTTTGGAACAACTTGAGGGTGAGTAAATGACGACAGAATTTACATTTTTGGGTGAACTATTCTTGTAACCATCTCGTCCATAACACATAATTAAGTTTAAGGATGCTTTGTATAAATCATAGGAAAATCATATCATCATAGGAAAATCACAAACCTCCGTGTTTACTGACTACTGCTTTGATCTGTGAGAGAAAGCTTAAAGAGATGGTTTACCCAAAAATTATGAAGATTTACATGGTATAAGTTACTTGCACTTTCAGGCCAGTGATGTATTGGCACTGAAAATTTTAAATTTATTAATCCACAAATGTTAGATAGGCATACACCTGCTAGAACACTCAATTCTTTCACTAAACAGAATTACAGATTTCTTGCAAATGTCTTCTACCATAAAATCACATCTGTAACTCATGTTAATTTCCCTCTTTCAGTTTGCAGCACTACTCTATGGGTTGGCCAAGTGGACAAGAAGGCCACCCAACAAGATCTTACTAACCTTTTCGAAGAGTTTGGCCAGATTGAATCTATCAATGTGAGTTGAGTTTCTGTAACTATGAGCACTTGAGAGCATCTTAGATTAATTCAAATTTTAGTTAGAGTTGTGCCATCTAGCCAAGAGGCATTTTTTGGGTCTATAAATATTTTTTGCTGACGTGTAATTAAAAATACCCTAAACTTGAAGTACGCTCTTGAAAATAAAGGTTCTTTATTGGCATCTGTGGCTCCATGAACAGCCTTTAACATCCATTTTAACCAACATTTCTGTTACACAAAAAAAAAAAACATTGTTATATTAAGAACTGTTCATTGAAAGGTTCTTTGGGGAACCAGAAATTGTTGTTTTGTGGCATCGCTGCAAATGATTTTATGATTTTTTTTTTTTTAAATGAAATTTGTTTTTTTAGATTATTATTATTATTATTATTATTATTATTAATACTTTATTTTTATTTTCTCCCAGATGATTCCTCCCAGAGGCTGTGCTTATATCTGTATGGTCCATCGTCAGGATGCATACCGTGCCCTTCAGAAACTGAGCACAGGCTCCTACAAAATTGGTTCAAAGGTCATTAAAGTATGTGTGAAGAATGTTCGCTGACTTATAATTTTTGTAATGTTCTATAATTTCTTATGGGAATATGTCTTAAACATGTTGCATTGCTTCCAGATCGCTTGGGCCCTCAACAAAGGGGTGAAACAGGAGTATAAGCAGTTCTGGGATGTGGACCTTGGGGTCACTTATATTCCTTGGGAGAAGGTCAAACTGGATGACCTGGATGACTTTGCAGAGGGAGGCATGATTGACCAGGAGACTGTCAACAATGGTAAGAAAAATTTCCTTGTTTAGGAGCTGAAAATTGTAGATTTATGCAACTTGTATATATGTAACTTCTACTCAGAACTTAACCTCATTTTTCTGCTGCAGAATGGGAATCACAGAGGAATACTGAGACAGTCAAAGAGACTCCGAGTCAGGCTGTTACAGCTGAAACCAGTACACCCAGCAGCACACCTAGTGAGGCCTTTACACAGCCTGTCACTATGATGCCCATGCAGGTATGATTTTTAGCACTCATTCAGGCCTGAAAATGCCCTGACAAATGGAAAAACACACATTTCGGTTTCTTAGTCTTTACATCTGATTAAATTGCTAGATTTTAGGGATGGTGTGGTGTGGCCATTAAAGATTTAAGCTGGTTACTGAAGTTTGTTGGTTCAAACCCCACTTAAAGTAATATAAGAGATACTACCATTGCATTCTTGTTTTTATTTTGCACCTTGTGGTGTGGAGACAGCTGAATTAATAATGCATTACCATTTACTACTTCTCATTTACTTACTTCTTCTCCATGGATGGCTTTGTTCGGTTTAGATTCCAGTGGCGCAGACCGTCTCTGCTGTTGGCCTTGTGCCTCCATCCTTCCCTGTCACCATGTCAGTGCCCCCGCCAGGCTTTGGTCCTCCTCCACCCTTTCTGAGGGCAGGGTTCAACACCTCACAGCCTCCCCCAGGTACATGGTTCAAACCTGAACATTCAGTAATTAGGCTTTTAACTGTATGATAGATTTTTTTAAATATTTCCATTTGTTAGAATTAGTTAACTGCATTAGTTATCATGAACTAACAATGAAAAATGCTTCCAAAGCATTTATGAACCTTTGTTAAAGGAGTAGTTCACTTTAAAATGAAAATTACCCCATGATTTACTCACCCTTAAGCCATCCTAGGTGAATATAAATTTCTTCTTTCAGTCAAATACAATCAGAGTTATATTAATAAACACCCTTACACTTAGCTTGGAAGTGAATAATGGCAGTGAATTGCAACCATCAGTATGAAGCTCAAAAAAGTGCATCCATCCATCATAAAAGTGCTCCACGCAGCTCCAGGGGGGTTAATAAAGGCCTTCTGAATCAAAGTGATGAGTTTGTGTAAGAAAAATATTCATATTTAAAACTATATAAAGTAAACTAGTTTCCGGCCAACTGCACTTACAGATTCCACTTAAGTCTAAAGTGCAACTTATGCGAGTAATGTGACGTACTGCTGATATTTACCTACTTACGACGTCGTAAGTTGCGCTTTGGACGCAAGTAGACTGCGTATGGCTGTTTGGCCAGAAGCTAGAATTTTACTGTGTTAAATATGAATATTTTTCTTACACAAACTCATTGCTTTGCTTCAGAAAGTTCTTATTAAATCCCCGGAACCGTGTGGAGTTCGTTTATGATGGATGGATGTTAATGTTAATTTCAACATTTACTAATACATTATTAAAGTCAAAAGTTTAAATATGATTTAATGGACTTGAGATAACATGAACTATCAATAAATAGTTCTATTTTTATGATTCAAGAGACTTTTATTTATATAGCACTTTATACAATACAGACTGTTTCAAAGCAGCTTTACAGAGATAAACGGGAAACCAGTGTTGATTCAGTTCCAATGTAAAGATCATCTATTATTAAATTAATTAATTTCATCTATAAAGCAGCTCTGCAAAAAAAATAATAATAATTGAATCGTCCAGCTCAGTTCAGTTTTCATACAACAGAGTCAGTACAGTCAGATCAGTAATATTGTTGAATATTAAGTGAATATTGTTTACAATGAATAATTAAAAACGAACAAAAATATTGCTTATTGTTAATGTTAGTTAATGCATTAACATAACCCAATGGAACCTTATTGTGAAGTGTTACCAAATATTTATATATCTGTAAATTTCTCTTTCACAGGTTTTATGGCCACGCCAGGAGTAGGACCGTCAGCAGTTGGAACCAGTCTTGCTTCGGCTCAGACATGTATGTTAAACTGCCTCTGAAATAAGCAATTTTTATTTCGTATAATGTTTCTTGTGAAAGCGCTGTCCTTAAGGTTGAAATTTCAAGCTCCTAAACAGGCCTTTTACCCCACTCTCACCTTTATAGCTCTAGTGCAGCCTTCGTTGCAAACCACTCAAGAAAACAGCAAGGATTCTCTGTTTGGAGCCATGATTCCTCCCACCGGTACTATTCCTGGGAGTTTTATTCCATCAGCAATGCCTGGGGCAGGAGTCTTTAACCCTGTGGGAGTACAGCATCAACCGAGCAGCACAGACAAAACTCCTCAGTCTGCAGAAACTATGGAGGCCGAGCTAACACTACAAGGTAAATGGGTTTATAAGCACATTTTACATAATGTGAATACAAGTCATATGCAGCTAGCACACGGTATGCTGTTATTTTATTCTATAGAACACAAAAAGAGGATCTTGTTGAATCTTGCAGCAGTACAATGAAAGTTCATAGGACTTGTGTGCTGAATTACAAACCTGCTGAGATGCTTCTGCATGCAGTTTTTGAATCTAAATGATATTTTAGAGATTGTGGAGATTATGTAACTTCCAAAAATCAGCTTACTGAAACAACCAGCTTCTCAAGAATAAAACACATTTACTAGACTTAAAAATAAAAAATCTGGTAAATCCTCTGTACTGTTGTCACCACATATCACCCGTGTATCCGACTCAAGTGTTTCATTTGTTATGTGAGTTATGTTGAATAAAGCTTAAAAAAAAAAAAAAATTCCAAAATGTTGCTGGATGCGCTTAAATCTGCAGTAATGAAGCTTTCCTATCACATTTGCACTTCAAAAAACATATAGAACACAGGATAAGGTTTTTACATACCAGGTAAAACAGGGTAGTTTGGAACAACATAGCTGTGTCAATCCCTTTATGCTTAAGCTGGTTATAACCTTACGCCGATTAAAGAACACGGTTTAACATGACCAGACCTGTTGTCGTCTTAAGCATCTTCTGTTTGAGAGTGTGCATGTAAACGTGCTCAGTGAATAACGACTTTGCTCTGTCTCCCACAAATCTGTTATAAAACTTCTGTCATGGAATATAACCACAAGTTGACTTTTTTTTTTTTTTTTTTACTTTTCAAGAATCATTTTGTTTTTATTCTTGTACTCTTGGTAAAACATTTCTTGTTTCTTTGTCAGGAATGCAGAATGCCGTGCGCAGTGGAATGGGTCTGCTGGGAATGCACCCGTCTGCATCTCTAACACACCCTCTCTCCGGTCAGAGGATGGCAGGGCTACTTCCCCTGGAACTGCGACCCAACCTGCTCCAGGGCCCCGGGGGCCGCTTCCCCCTGCTCATGCAGCCTGGTCTCGCACATCAGGCCAACAACATACTGGATGCTTCTCTTCAAGCCCAAGCCCGGGTCCGTGTCCCATTTCCTCATATGGAGCAATTCAACCACGCCGAGGGCACTTTTGCAAGAGCACCCAACCCCTCATCTGCTGGGCCTGACAGTCTGGCCAAGGCTAATAACGAGACCCCACCCAGATCAGATGTAGGGGGCCAACAAGAGGGAGATCAGGACTATCGCTTTCCACCACCAGAAAAGCAGAGCACGGGATTGTTGAAGACCCCTCCTTTGGAGATGCGTACTGAGCCTGCGCCTGCCAGACCACCTTTACTAGAACGACCTCCGAGAACAGTCGAGGGTCGAGAGGGTAGAAGAGAAAACATGTCAGGAGGTTTCAGAACAGAAAGTCGCTGGGGGCCACCCAGGGGGGACTTTGATGAGCGAGACATGAGGGCGATGTCTGCTGGACCTCCAAAGGGTTTCCAGGAGGAGCGTTCCAACCCTAACTTTCAGACTCGTTTCGACGGCCGCGGTGGAAGTTCATCAGGGCCAGCTTGGAATCGTGGAACCGGGCCTTCTTTTAACCCCAACATGCACCAGGACTACGACGATCGACGCAGACCTTGGGAAAGGCAGAAAGACCGAGACGACAGGGACATGGACTTCAGGGCCGAAATGAACGGCAATCGCCATAACCGGGAGCGAGACAGAGACCGCGAAAGGGAGAGGGACAGGAATCGGGACCGTGAACGAGTCAGAGAGCGGAATCGCGAGAGAGAGCGGGAGCGTGAAAAGGAGAGGGAGAATGAGAAGGACAAAGAGCGGGAACGCTGGACTCCACTTTCTTCACAATCTCAGCCTCAACCGCTGCTTCCTCAACCCAAGTCTCAGCCGCTTCTCCCTCTGCCGACCCCTCTGCTCGCTCAGCCTCAAGCACAAGAACAAGCGCAAATCAACTCGCCGTCTCCGCCAGCGTCCCAACACCAGCCTCAACCAGAACTGCAGCCAACAAAACCAGACGCTGAACTGCAACCAGAGGAGAAACCAGAGCCCAAGTCCCTGAGCCCCCCTAAAGAGACGGCAATTAGTCAAGAGCAAGAGGAAGCCTCATTTATCAATGGAATGGAAACAGATTCAAATTCAAAACCTCAATTAAACATTTTGGAGCCTGCGTCCCAGGCCGCTACAGAGCGCTCTCGTAGCCCCTCTCCATCCCGTACCTCCACACCCACCTGCTTCCAGAATGAGCCCTCGAAAGAAGAGAAGACCCCAGAAATGTGTGTTTCCTCATCTGTGGATGCAGACACTAAACAGACTGGGCCAAAGGTGAACGCTGAGACTGAACCTGAGCTAGAGAAAACTGACACTGAGGAAACATAATCATCACTCAGTAGGTAAAGATCATTTTGTATAGTCATCTCTGTAATCGTTTTGAAAGCTCTCGCAGGACTCACTCAGTTCGCTAGAATATAGCAGACACCTTAATGAATGGTTGTTGCCTCTCAAGCTTCAAATGTATGTGCATTCTAGGCGGCTCACATTAGAGGATCTAAATGGTAGGTGGGATTTTAATATTTTATTTTATTCCCTGTTTTTAGTTTTTAATGCAACCCCATTGTTTTAAACTAGGTGTGTGTTTTTTTTTCTCTCATGACACTTGCTTGCCAAAATATTATGTAGCTTAATTGTAAATACGGGGGGAAAGAGGTTTGACCTTCCTATGGAAGAGTGTACGGATTCTGGCTGTCTCCTTTGGATTGATTGCAGAATTCTTGAAAACAGCACTGGCTTATTTCGTCTTTTCTTTTCAACACTGCAGCAGCGAAGTTTGAAATGAATGCTTCTGTGGTGTCCAGTGCTTCTTGTCTCTAAAGCAGAATATACGTACATCAAATACAGTGAGAACAGTACTAAGGTTTAGTTGCTTTAAAAGGAACCCTTACAAAAAAAAAAAAAGAATTAAACTACGATGTATTATCCCAATATTAAATGTCTGTGATTTTTCCTTCATCAAACTTCTATGGAAATACATGTGCTCAGAAAAGGCGTTTAAAGGAAAAATGGATGTTGGGTGCAATCTGTTTTGGTTTTAAATAAACATGCTCTGATTGTTAAAACATTCTTTAGGACTGTGTTTTGTATCGTGGAGAGAAACCATCTGCACACAAAACCATTAAAGCCATGAGCCAAGTGATACTGGCCCCAGTGTCGTGGATGGGATGAAATGTTTTTGGTTGTGAACTGATCTAAAGTTTGGGCGGCCACCAGATGTTTGACTGTGTGCTGTGAGGTGTGCATTTAGATCTCTCCTCCGTCTTTTACCCAGAAGAGCAGCTTTGCGTGCCGTATTAAAGGGTTAGCTCACCCAAAAATGAAAATCTGTCATTAATTACTCGCACTCGTGTCGTTCCAAACCCGCAAGACTTTCGTTCATCTTCAGAACACAAATGAAGATCTTTTTGATGAAATCTGAGAGCTTTCTGTCCCTCTATTGACAGCTATGCAACTACCACTTTGATGCATCAAAAAGTTCATAAAGAGATTGTAAAACTGATTCAAATGAATCGAGCGGTTTGGTCCAAGTTTTCTGAAGAGAGACAATCACTTTATATGATGAACAGATTGCAAGAACCAATGAGGTTCATTCTCGTGTTATGCATCACGTTTTGAGCTTCCGCAAGAACCAATGAGGTTTGTTCTCAAGCAGGTTCGGTTGAGCTTTTATGTTTGCTGATCAATGTTTATATGTAAATAAAAGCCTAAATTAAATCTGTTCATCATATAAAGCGATCGAGTCTCTTCAGAAAATTAGGACTAAACTGCTCAATTCATATGGATTAGTTTTACAATCAAATTAACTTTCTGAAGCGTCAAAGTGGTAGTTGTCAATGGCGGGTACAGAAAGCTCTCAGATTTCATCTAAAAGATCTTCATTTGTGTTCCGAAGATAAACGAAAGTCTTACGGGTTTAGAACGACATGAGGGCGAGTAAATGACAATTTTCATTTTGGGTGAACTAACCCTTTATGTCTTGAAAGCATTGAAAATATGTCATGCACACATCCGTTTTGATACAGCTCTGCTTTGGCACACACTCCAAATGTAACAGCGCAGTGTGTAATTGCACCAGGTTTTGCTGCAGAATTCACTGCTAGTGTTTGATCACACAACACTCTCGCTGTCCCTGAACTTAATAGAATGTTAACCAGCATTATTTTCTTTAATACGGAGTCATTATTTAGGAATAAAAAAAAAGTTTTTTTGTTGTTGTTGTTTGTGTAATGGTTTAGGAGAAAGCAGGCATACTTTAAATTAGTTCAAAAGGAAGCTACTTTCACAACAAGTTTACTGTACTTTTATATAAATTTATTAAAGTGTCCAATTCACAAATTTCCTGAAGTTTAACAATCAGTCAGATTCACAGTCTGTCATTAAAACCAACCTGCTCATTGAAACAGAAGTCATTTTCATTGTGCAACTTGAAATGAATATTCATTTCATTCAAATATTCAAATTACTGAATGTAGGACAGTGTGTCAGTAATATGGTATTTTAGTAAAGCATGACCATTGTGTGTCAAGCAGACATGCATGCTTTATCAAAACAGTGGTAAATTGGTGGCCCAAATGCAAATAACATGTTCATTATTTGAAAGGTATAGTTCACCCAAAACTGAAAATTGTCCTTTACTCATCCTAATATCATTCCAAACTCATGAGACTTTGGGTTCTGGAAGAATCTTCAGAGCACAAATCAAGATATATTTTTTTTAATATTCTCATCATTTTTGTCAAAAAAGTCTTTGCAACCAATATTTTCATGCTTCAAAAAATAAAAAAGCATTGTAAAACTAACCCAATTGAATCAATCGTTTTAATCTAAGCTGAAGTTAAGACAAACCACATTGGTTCTTAAGCATCTACTGTAGTGAGCATGTTTGTGCTTCAAATTATATGTTGATCTTTGGAGTTTAAATGTGAATAAAAACCTAAATTCAAAAACCTTTTCATCATGTAATATGATTGTGTCTCTTCAGAAACATCTGATTAAACTGCTTGATTCATATGGATTCATTTTAATGAAGCTTTTGTGTATATATCAACTTTTTAATGTGAGGAAAGCTCTTTAAAACATCAGCTCAGCTTAATTGTTTTTGATAGACCTTTAAAGGTGCTTTGTCTGCCAGATCCAACAGCTGTGATTATGAATACCCACAATTCCTATACAATACAGTTGACAAAAAGCAGTGTGTGAAATTAGTATGTGTGAATTTGTAGAATTCATAAATCATTAAGTGAAAAGTACCCGAATGACCTGTGACTAACACCTGAACTGTGTGTCCAGTGGACATCTAACTATACATGAGGCCCTGGAGACGATTAAAAACTGGTGGGGAAGAAACAACACTGGCGCCAATAGTCACAACAATGCCAACGTTATGGCTGAATTGCATTCATATCACACGCATGCATTGTGACAATTAAAAAAGCATGTTCTTTTAAAAAGGGTTAGCTCTTTCTTGCCAGGCTAAAATGTGTTAATCAGCAGAAATCTTTTTGACTTCATAAAACATAATGCAATGAAATACAAAATAACAGTGATAGTGAGGCTATAAATAAATTCCTCAAAAGCCTGATGTATCATTTTAACATCAGTTTTCTAAGAAATTATGACAAAGTAAACCTAAGCTGCTTCAGTCCAGTAAGTATTTCACAGCAAAAAGGCACATGTACAATGACCTGAAGGGGACAGCCATTTGTAGACATGTCCCAAACCATAGTGGATGTTATCGAGTGCACTCATTCAATCCCACAATGCACCCCAACAAGAAGTGTACAACCGATGTAAGCTCAACATCTAGAAAATACCCATAATGCACTCTGACGGTCACGGCGAATGAATTCCCGCATCTCGCCAGAAGATGGCGCCCGCAGCTGAATCATCTATCCATCCATTCTCCAAATCGCTGGTCCAATGTAGCTACAGTGTAATATTATATGTGTATTAATTGCTTTTTAATTGATTATTAAATCATTTATTTTAGGTTTATACATAAGCTGCGTTCCATTCGACAAGGTCCCTACGCAGTGTTCCCTACTTCCTGACTACGGGAACGGGATATCCGTTGAAGTGGACTTCGCTGACAATAATCACTCATTTGGAACGCATGCAACGTCATCAAATAAAGTTGGACAGATGTGCAATAAAGACGCGCAGATTATGATATAAATATTGTAATTTATTTTACTTTATAATTTATCATATCATTATCCTAATACACATATCCAAAACAAACATTATGCATCTAATAATTATAATTAAAACATGTTAATTACATACACTACTTGTACATTTCATTGCAGCTATTAATTGACTATTAATAGATTTGAAATAAAAAATGACAGAGCCTCAGCTGCTTCTCAACTCTTTTACTTTGCCTACATAACTATTCACGCAATAGAATGTGCAAATGTAAAATTAAACGCCATAACCATTCATAAATACTCTAGTTTGTTAGTTCAGACGCGATGCGCAGTGACAGTTGTGTGATATTCGCGCTCCACTTCCTGTGAAGTGATGCATCAACGTTCCCTGTGCCCTTCGAACTGAACATGTTCACTCCCTTCGGATTGGAATCTCACATAAGATGGAGGAATACCCTGTGAGGTCCACTTCTTAGTCCACTTCACAGTCCACTTACGGTCGAAAGGAACACACCTATAGTTTCCATTACAGAGTTCAAGATAAACATTTTCAATACTATTTAGCAAACTAGCAGCTCTAGTAGTAAATACAAACTATGCAAAAGCAGGAACCCTTCCGGTGCTCTCAGTGTCTGAGTTCGCTGTGAACTATATTAGTGGACTAATCTAGGGAACAGTGAATGATTTCAAACACAGCCTTAGTGCTCCTGGAGACACTGATTAGCCTGTTCATGTGTGTTTGATCAGGCTTGGAGTTAAACTCTACAGGACAGTGGCGCTCCAGGACTGGTGTTGTCTATCCCTGCATTAGAGGAACAAGAAGCCTTCAGTGATCCATACATACAGTGATCAGTTAGAAGCTCTTGGTTTTGAGGACTGGAGAAGTAATGTGTGAAACTCCACAGGCAGTTCTGTAACCTGCTAAGCTCTCCGCAGGTTCCTCCGCTCAGACCGTTCTCTGAGGACCAATGCTCTGCTTAGTTTACATATGCCAGTGCGTCAGACTTTTCTTTTAGATCATGCTCTTACAAAATCTCAATGAAAAAATCCAGAGTTCAGCAGTGATATTGCTGTAATGTAGATGACATTCAATTTCACATTCTTTATAGAAACTTTGTACAGTTTCTTATAATACTGCACATGGTTGAATATTTGTTAAATACTGCAGTGTGGTAGGATTCTTCTGACATTGCCTATGAGCAAAAAACTATCAAATATCAGCATGAATTCAACTGATCCTATTTATTTTCTTGATGCATGTTTCTGGTCTTATGAATGATTCATCCATGCATTTCTTTATAATTATTTTGACCTTGTAATATTTAGTCAAAATGTCAACCTGCTCTCTGCTGACGTATGGAATATGGAGTCGAGCCAGTCACATTCAGATATGCAACTCACTTTTCCTAACCCAACCTAAGGAGAAAATCAAGTCTCTCACTACATTTTTTTGTTTCTGGCTCAAAAACAGTAGTTAGGTTGTTTGCAACTTCCTCTTTATGGCAACTTTTTGTTTTGTCCAATAGCGAAGACACATACTGTGTCTCCATTGTCCAAAACAAACCCAGAAAAAAAACAGAACAATAGTTTATTGTCCATTCGGGATTTTGAAATGTGATTGCGTCCTCATTACCCGCATGCGCATTTACTGCTGTTTGTGAAGACAACATTAAGCTTTGTTTGAGTTGCTTCAAATAAAGTTTACCTGTAATATGTGTATCTGACGGTTCTGAGACATTTATAGGCAAGGTTTAAGTAGTCAACACTTGAATAGTGCTTTTTTTCAGGAAATAAACTGTTAGGGAAACTGGTATCACTTTACTAATATTTCAATAATTCAACAACACATTCGCATGTTCGTGGTTTTCTGATGTTGGTTAACGGTCACATGACATGCAGGTAAATGGATGAAATATTGAATCTTTGTTTAGTATGTTTTATTTTTATTGTTTTCATTTTAAAAATTGTATATAGGGCTGCATGTATTATCATTATTGTTTTAACTTATATAAATATGAAGATATCAAATTAAAAAAAATTACTTTTACATGACAGTTGTAATTTACAACAATAATATATATTACACTGCAAGTTACAATACTATTGAAATTCTTAAATTCTTCAGTTTCAAACTGCAAATCTTCAAACTTTACATAATGTTCCATTAGTAGACATTAGTTAATGCATTGACTAACATTATCAATGAGAAATACATTTGTTCATTGTAAGTTCATGTTAGCTAAGGTCTATTGAATAATATTAACAAGTACAACGTTTTATTTTAATGTGTTAGTAAACAAAAACACATTTTTTTTAAAAAAAGTTTTTTACTTAATTCTTTCTTTTGCAAGTTTTAGATTGCAACATATATATTAGACACACACATATAACACGCATATATTTTAGATAAATTTCACATATGGAATTATGTAAAATCTGTAAAAACTTTAATATGGCCCGTTACAGTTTGAGTAATTTAGACTTATTTGAAGTTTACTTTGCAATACTCTTTTTTAAGAACATTTTACTTAATATAAAGCTGAATTTAGCCATGCTTTTAAAGTGTATGCTTTAATTAGAGTCAATAATCCAGTAGATATTGTGTAGACAACATGATGGGAACACCAGAATCAGAAAGTTGAGTAGGTTTTAAGCTTAAATTGAGCACTAATATAGAATTTACTTTAAATTTAAATTCTTGCCAGAACTAAATTATTTAGATTAAATTACATTTAGTTTTTTTCCTGTAGTTCACCACAGAATAATTTGTATCAGTGCATGAACTAAGTTTAATAAATGCTTTAGATGTATTTTTCATTGTAAGTTCATGTAAACTAATGTTAACAAATGGAGCCTTATAGAGTGTTTCAGTTCAGTCCCATGCAGTGAAAACCACCAGTACTTGTGGCGTCATTGACCGCTGTGACGGCGAGTTCAGACCTCGCTATTGGTCAGAACGAGGGACTGTTGTTGGTGGTCCAAAATCAATACGTTTGGTGATTATCTGGATTTAATGTCTGTATATGTTTCACTAAAACAAAAATAACCTCAGTTATTATCTGAGCTCAATCACTCCTCAGAGTAACAAAATCAATTTCAATCTAGATGAATAAACGTTTCACCATATCAAGGCCCTTTTGTGATATTTTGTAGCAGATGCGGAGCATAACCAGTAGAGGTCAGACTGACTCCTTCAGGCTTCTTCAGAGATCTTGGAGGTTTTCTGAGGACAGTCCACTAAACCATTAAAGCTGTGTTTTACTTGTCTAATCATGCCATCAACCACTTCTCGGTGGACTCAAAAAGCGTTCTTATATTATAGAAATAAGTGAACTAGCTTTAGCTTCTATTCAATGACCTTCCATGATTTGAAGACGGGGTCACCATGATGGAGAGTTTCCATGACACACACCAGTTGGGTGGTTTTATAGGACACCAACTGGTCCAGTCCATCAGACTGACTAATGCAGCGCCTCAGGCTTTGACACCTGGTTTTGTGCTCTGGGACAAAAGTCTTATTGTTTCCTCTAGAGAACCTCTGTTTGTTTAAAACAGATGTACATGATTTCAGCCCTTGGGCTTCGTTGATTTCCAGTTTGAACCAAAATTCCTTCATCGACAGCCGAATACGCCCCAGACTTGTTTGGCATGTGGTGGTTGAATTGGTCACACTTTACAATAAGGTTCATTTGTTAACATTAGTTAACTACCTAAGTTAGCATGAACTAAGATAGAACAAGATTTCAGCATTTATTAGTTAATATTAATTTACTAAAACGTTATTAATATCAAATGTTGTATTTGTTAACATTAGTTAATGCACTGTGAACTAACATGAACAAACAATGAACAGCTGGATTTTTATTAACTAACATTAACAAAGATTAATAAATAGCCTACTGTGACAATTGTATTGTTAATACATTAACTCATGTTAACTAATGAACCTTATTGTGAAGTGTTACCATTGAATTTGTAAAAATGAAGCACTTTTGCATACATAATATCATTTAAAGTATGCATAAGATATTCACACAATTGCAGAAGAACATGTTACACAATATTTATTTCACATTAAACACTATTAACTCAATTTGACAAAAACAACAAAGTAAGTGAAAACAGAAATTGTCCAATGAGAAGTATCCAGTAGATTAACTTAATTTAGTCTTGCTCAACATGTGATTTGAGAGTGAGCATCAACAAGTAAAGCCCAACATTTGGACAGCAAGATTCTCGTGACTTTAAATCTCTTTAAACCTCCCATGTGGTTACTCCAGTCTGGTCCATCAGTATTCATTCACTTATGGAGATGAATTATTCATGATCATGCTTATTAATGATGGCAAGCATCTGTGCTCCCCTGTGCCCTCCCTCAAACTGCGAGCCAAACAAGCGCTCAGATTAGAGATTGAGCTTTGAGCTTCATCCTCGTTTAACAAGGGCCTGGATATGGATTCATCAAAGCGTGAAATAAGGAAACTAAACCTTTTCCTGTTTGATCTCCTTGTGGTCCGGGACCGGATCTTTGTATGGAAATCTGTGACCTGGCATATGACCTTTGGCCTGTTCAGAACTCAGAATAAATGCTCAGTTTTGTATGAAACTTTTCAACAAAAGTTTGTAGTGTGAAGTAAAGAAGCTTAATACAAATTAACCCTGCACTCTCTTTCATTTAACCACAGTTAGAAAGATCACATTTAATGAGAAGTGGTCTCTTCCTTTTTAATGCAAGCTGAATTAGGCCTATTTCATGTTGGAACTTAGGAAACAAAAGGAAAGTTCCTATATGAGGCAGACAGGGAGGGTAATATCTAATATTTTCATGTGATTTCTCTAAATTGTTCAGTCATTACCTGCACTTGTATATTATCTTTCCCACCCTGTTCACTTCCAAACCATGCAACAGAGACGCAGCTATGCAAACGATGTTAATATTTGTGTTAAATGTGCAAGATAAAATGGAAACTTATAGAGGTTTAATGACAGTATTCAAAAATAATATTAAGGACAATGCATATCACATATATGTAATGTATTGAGGAAAATATTTGCACCCCATGATCCCCGATAATAACACAAAAAACAATTATCAGCAAAAAATTGTTTTAGAAAAGACAGCAAATTCAGTAATTTTGGGCCTCAATAATCAGAAAAAAAGTCCCACAAAAGAGTTTAAGCTTCATGAGGTGAATCCTAGGGTGCTCTTTCAGCAGTATTGAAATTTAAATTCATATGTTCAAAACTAACTTCAAGCATTTAAGCGTACGGTTTTAGATCAAGCCATTTTTCACTGTGTAAAGCCTGACACATGAAATAAGTATATATATATATTTTTAATGGGACGGTTTAGTTAACCTTTAGAAAAAAATCTTTTAAAAGAAATACATACAGTATATATTATGATATAGGAAAATATAGAGCTCATACTTGAGAGGGAAAACAATCTTCATTTTATTCAGAGGCCCAAATTGAGCAGAAATGTGTTGCAGTTGCTGATATTTATATGGTACTTATAATGTACATCAATGTGATCTTTAGAACAGTATATTAGACTAACTGCATAAAATGCATATAAATATCAGACACTTTCAATCTCCCAATTTAAATGCTTTGTTTTATGATCAAATCTCAGTAGTTTTTATTGTGGGAAGCAAATAATGCAATTATTGAGAAATGTACAAATAAAGTTCCTCAAAAGCCTGATGAATCATATTTGAGACACATTTTAACATGATTTTTATAAAAAGTGATGTATGGATAATCAAGTAAACTTAAGTGTCCATCTTAAATCATTACAAACTATTTTAAATTTATTCTTGTGTTTACTTTATAAAATTCAAGATTTCATAGTTTTAGTATTATGTTAAAAGCACTTTAACATAATTCTAAAAAAAATACAAAAAAAAAGTATCAACTATCAATGAGATGACAGAATGCATGTAGATAGAAGATTGTGTACAACATGTTTTTTTTAGTTTTGATCATGTTGATCATTTAGAGGCCTTAGAAATTTGTGTATAAAAATTTTAGGGTTACTGCCATAAGAAATATAAATTCAGCCAAGTGCGTTTAATCTTTTTGCTGGTACTGCAGTATATGCATCTACAATTTGATTTTTGGCATCAGCTAATCCAGCCCTCCTCTCTTTTTGCCTTCTCATAGAATATATTTTTGTGTTTCAATTCAATTCAATTCAATTCAATTGAAAATCTAGTTTCAATGAAATAGTTTCATGAAATCTAAACTGTGATTTATTCAGATCTTTCTTCCTCCCTCTCTCTCTCTCTCTCTCTCTCTCTCTCTCTCTCTCTCTCTCTCTCTCTCTCTCTCTCTCTCTCTCTCTCTCTCTCTCTCTCTCTCTCTCTCTCTCTCTCTCTTTCTCTCTCTCTCTCCCTCTCCCCCCACCCCCTTTTGGGAATCCTTCTTGCATAAACACTCTGCATGAGCAATGAACCAGCTCACACCAATCTGAACGTGAGAATTGAATGAGAATGACTGACATCGGGGGGGCGTAACACATCTTTACACACACAGACCCTGCACACACTTCAGAGGTATATGTGGGTGTGATGACCAGGTCTCTATGCTGGCTATTTTATTGATCGGGGGAAGACAAAGGGAGAATGTCCCATCAGCTCATGCATAATCTAGTCTTCCACCTTTCTGTCCTACACTCACACTTAGAGGACAGCAGCGAAAATAAGAAACCCTCCTCCATCACAAATAACAGTTCGGTTACATGAACATCTGCCATACTGACTCTGATCGTGCTGCTTGTTTGGGAGGAATAGATCCTGTTTCTCTGTCATTCTAAAGACCGTATCTCCAGACTCTGTTTACTCTTCAGCACATGAGAAATTGCTTTTCCTTGCGAAAGCAGTGGGAGTCACATTTTCGAGGGTTGGAACACAGTCAAGAAATATCCCTAAATTAATCTGCAAAGAACAGACATATTGTCTGATGTACTCTATTGTCAACTGTAAGATTTCAGTCACATTGTAATAGAATTAACAACTAGATGTGTGAAGCATGAAAGCCATATTTGGATTAATAATAATAAAAATGAAAAGGGAAATATTCCATTTATCATTAAACTAACCTCAAAAACTGATTTAAAAGAAGAAAGAATTGTACATACTCTTGATTTTGTTTATCTATGAATATTTCACCCAAAGAAGAAATTAAATATTAGTTGTGGATGTTTAACTGTTTACTGTATACTACCTAACCTTACAACTTAACCTTTAGGCACATTTCATTTAAATGGTTTATAAATGCCTTGTTACAATTAGGACTTCCAGGTTAACTGGGTTACTGACTATTTCTTCAAGTTTGTGTTCTCGAGCCGCCAAGCAACGTTGCCGTGCAGGTGAACGGCCAGAACGCATTAAAAGTTTTATGTTTTCAGGTTAAACGGTGTTGTGTAAGCGGCCCCTAAGTTAATAACTAATGATTTTTGCAATGGAAGTGAATCGATCAAAAGCTTACTTTAGCTGGACAATAACTTTATTCTAGAGCTGCTGTAAAGCCAAAACAATCTCTGTTCCATTAATTTCCCATTATCACTGTAAAGCTGCTTTGAAACAATCTGTTTTGTTAAAAGCGCTATATAAATTAAGGTTACTTGACTGACACGTTTGACCCAGGGTTGAGCAGAGGAAGCCTCAATGGAACTGGCAAAATGGGATGTTCTGACAGCTGATGATTAGCCACAGCGGAGCCTTAGGAATTGTAGACCAGGACGGAGCCAGCGAAGCTGGAGACCAATGAGGAACCAGAGGCCTGAAGAACCAGGGTGACGGCACTGGGCTGGAGGGCCAAGGTGGAGCTGGAGGATCCCAGGGGAAGCTGGAGGCTTAGCAAAAGTGAGGCAGAGCCGGTGGGAGTGAAGACAACAGTGGAGCCGAAGTAGTGGAGGGAATAGGTGCAGTTGCAGACCCGGAAGTCCACAGCAGAGCCAGAGGGAGGAGGAACCAGGGCAGAGATGGTAAGATGAGGGACCCCGGTGGAGCCGGAGGGATGACAGGACATGGTGGAGCCGATGAGTTGAAGGGCTGAGGTGAAATCCAGGGCAGAGCCAAAGTATCCAAACTCTGAGGCCTGCATTCTGCTGACCATGATGGTTGTGGGTGGCCCAGAGACCGTGATCATAATAGGGGCTTTCACACCGGGTTCTAGGAACTTAGCCACCAGGGTGGTCCCCCGAGAACTAATGGTTTCATTTTCCTGGTTGCATTCGCACTGCCAGTAGGAACTCTGAAGTGACGTAAGCCATGCTTGTTGTTGTGACTTTAATTTTGACGGCGCTGAGAACGCCAGAGCCTGAGATCACAGTGCTTACATTCTCCATGTTCATTAGTTTACGATCTGTCTAACAGCCCTAGATGTTGTACTTGTATATAGAAAGTAGACAGTAATGAAAAGGTATTAGCGTATGCTGTGCGGTTGATGTCCAGTGTTGCTAGCTGAGCAGAAATACATAATCATGTTTTGCTTGGTCCCCTCAAAGTTGGATTTTCTCCTTATAGCGTAAAGGTTAAGAGGCCCATTTATCACTGTTTTCCATGTTCATAGAGTTAGTTTGAGCTAAATTAGTTCCTCCTAAAGGAGTTCCTATAACCAAAATCGCTCTTAGTTCCTGTGGTGCGAACATGCTAAAATCTGGGTTCTTCCGTCAATAGTTCTATGAACTATGAAAAGGTTCCTCTGGTCCGAAAGCCCCTAATGCTGGATCTGGATGGCTGACAAGAGGCAGAGCCAAGGAAATGCAAGGAGCCAGTGGATCAGAAAGGCGTACTAGTGTGGGGATTAGTTCTGTAGTCCACAAGTCTATAAGCAATTCCTCTCCTACCAGTTCTGGGACGGACATGGCAGCAGACTCTGGCTCATGAGGGACTCTGTGGCAATCTCTCTCTCTCTGAGATAGACTATTCTGCAGGCTCTCGCTCCAGCTCAGGGTCAATGGTGGGCTTCGGCTTGGGGTTGTTGGCGGGCTCTTGCACAGACTCAGGGTATGTTCTGGAGGCTGGCGTTACCTCTGGGCTTGGGGTGTTTTCTGGAGGATTTGACATGAAATGAGGGGAATGGGCATGATGATGATGGTGGTGGAGTAGACGTTCTCATAGACCTCCTATATAATTAAGGGGGATCTAGCCAGCCACAAAGCATACTCAATGTACTGGAGAAGAGAGCAACTGGAGTTCCCGATAGGCATGGACTGCAGGAGGTGGTTGTCGAGCCCACTCCAAAAACATATCTTTAGCATGTCCTTATTCCAGGGGAACTGATGGCACAGAACTAGTCCTCCACAAAATCTGTGACCCCCTTGATATAGGAGAATAGTCAGGAACTCACCGCGCCATCAAGCTAGTCCAAATGAGGTGCATAGCCAAAAAATTCCAAATAGTAAAACACATCAAGAGAGTACACACACTACGAAAGAAAAAGTCATCAAATGAAAAAACAATATTTTACTGAAAAAAAGGGCAAACATTTCGGTCTCATGTGACCTTTGTCAATGACAAACTTACAATAGGTGTGTCGGACATCGGCTGCGGCTGGATGTAACTGATCGACGAGAGTTGCAGGAGGAGCTGAAAACGGAGACGTGAAGTCGGACACTTTCTGCTTCCCGTAGTGACCATTGCGCTTGCATGTTTGCATACTTTACCACAGCTGAAGTAAAATAAATGCAATATTTGCTAAATACACAGATGTTTCGGAGAAATTTCCATTCAATACTTTATATACTGCTTAATACAGCATCTATTTGTTCAAGAATAAAGTTCAACATAAGCCTATACTATCAATGAAATGGGGTCTACGTTTTTTTAATCAATTTTATTTGGATAAATATGACACAATATAACATCGCGACTACATGAAAAGAGATTTTACTGTTATAAAAGAAACAGATTTGTGAGCATTAGTGGAACTTAAGGTGTAAGAATAAACACGAAACACACGTGATTGTTGTCATGGAGTGGATCTGGCCAATCGTGGAACAGCTGTGCCGTCATCAGAGCTTGTGACCCGCTCTGGGTAAGCTGCGCTGGCTGAGTCCTCCGGCTGCTCTCGAATCACTCTCGCGGTACTTTGATGGCACACGTCACAGTCACGTGGCGTCGCCACTGTCTCAACTCGGACACGACTTTTAACCAGCATGCACTGCTTCAAGTCTGCCACTGATCAGTCTGCGCAGTGCTGCATGAAGTCGAACAAGTCAACCTTTATTTATATAGTGCTTTTTAAAATACAGATTGTTTTATTTGTTTTTTTACAGTGATACCAGGAAAATAATGCAAAAAAGTTTGTTTCTGCTGTACAGCAGATTTAGAAGAAAATAGCATCATAGTCCTTAAATAAGTTCAGTGATGGTTCATTTATATATATATATATATATATATATATATATATATATATATATATATATATATATATAGCCGCTCTGGAGAAAACCGTGATGTCATCATCCAGCTCAATTCTCATATTATTGTGTCAATGCAGGCAGATCAATAATATTGTTGAATATTAAGCATATTAAAAATATTACAGTTCTCTTCTGGCCAATGAACGAACAGTGTATGATTATGATTCAGGCAGCATTACAGGTCAGAAGTCAGTTTGGATCAAAATATTCAGACTATTTATCCAGTTCCATCTGGTTGAAGATCGGAATCATCACGCCGGTATGCTTAGTGCAGGAGCCATCTTAATTTAAGGAATAACATGGTTACACAGATCACATGATCAACCAAGCCAGACTATAACAAATAATCCAAACAAAATATTGTACAGCATGCTACCTGGAAGAAAAAAAGTGAGAGAAGGAAAAAAGTGTCAACATACTAAATCAAAAAGTTTATCAATAAATATAAACCCATAAAAATATATATACAAAAGTTATATTTCACAATATAAATATAGATATAAATATAAATAGATACTTTTAGAGAACAATAACTGTATTTAGGATTAACACGACGATATAATTCTTAAGAAACATGACAATTGAAGTTCTTCATTCAATCCCTTTGGATATACACAATCCATATAATAAATCCACTTGGCTTCATATTGTAACAGTTTTTTAGAATCACCACCTCTTCTTAAACCAGTCAGTCTCTGAATGCCACAAAAGCTCATGTCAGTAAGCTTGTGGTCAGCATCCGCAAAATGTCTGGCCACAGGAGAATGAGGATCTGTCCTTTCCTGTGCTCATTAATGCGGGTCTTTTAATTGGCAGTTAGTCTTACCAATATATTGTAGACCACATGGACATTCAGAGACTGACTAGCTTATGTTGTCAGTATGCCACGAGGGTATTGCATGCACTCGCAAAGTTTGCATACTATGTGCACAATATATTATATACTGCAACAATGATGCTATTCCAATCATAGACACAGACCCAAGGGTTTATGTTGTCTGTTAGCAATTAGTGCAATACTTAAAACAAGTGAACCGGTGCTGCTCATAAAATCCTCATTAAAGACAGCAAACTTCCCAACTAAGAATAAAGGATAATTTTAATTCTACTCCCTCACATTTGGATATTTTTTATTTATTTTTATTAATAGAATGTAGCTTTGATTAGGTCTGAAATGAAGATGCAGTTTTAACATGCTAATTAAATTTGAGCAGTATTATGAAATGTTTTTACATAATTAATGACCTCTACTTTTGTGGCTGTTCAGATGTTGTTTGGATTAGAAAGTGGTTTGAGGTTTTCTAAGCGCCAGCACTGAGGAGGCAGAGAAAACCTGAGCTCTTTTTATCATGTCAATTCACATGTGTGTACTATTTAGTATAAATCAGATTCTCTTGTGCACAAAGCAACACAAGTTGAACACAGTATGACTAAAAAACCTTATAAACACGTCTGTTTTCATTCTTTGAGGGCATTGAAATACTCTAACTATATATTGTTCCGGACGGGTATATAAGAGGTTGTTTATTATACCTATGTGATTGTCCTCACTTCTACTGTTTATTACAGAAACAATTAATAAAATGGCAACTTTATTCAGTTTTACATGTAGGCTACTGGCAAAGCAAAATATTTTTTAATCTGCATCTTACATTAGACATTGACAGGGAATTTCCTCATAAACCACTCTGTGGTGATAAAACTGAGCGGTTACCATGTGAGTGAATCAACAGTGAGATATATGGGAGCAAACATAATTTATGTTTCATGTGCAATAACTGAAGGAGGATTTTGAAATAGGCCTTACACCACTGGGTAACCTCAAAACCTTCTCTCAAAAATATAATAAAACTGCACAGCCACAAAGCTAAAATTTTAAAACAAAGAGTCAGTTTAATACAGGAGTCAGTAGCTACCTGTCACCAAACAGCCATTTAAATCACCTTGATAATGTAACCCAGCAACCAAACACGCGTTACTCGGATAAACATCGTGAACTCCACGCCTCCTGAAATATGATTGGATCTTTTCAGGACAGAATCTAGTTAGGTTTGCGACAGCTTCAATCTGATTGGTAGACTGTGCTGTCTGTTAAGTTTAGGGGCGTGACAATCTGTTCACGAGGCGTAGTGAGAGTTGAGGAGCTGGAGTTTGCGTGCTCAATCTTTACAGAGGAGAACTGGATTAAAACTTGAGTCGTTGCTCTCAAAAAATAGCACGCAGAAGCGCATATGTTCCAAAACCCATCCAGTCGATGTGTTTTAAATGGTAAGTAAAAGTTATCGGTGTCTTTGTTTGCAGTAGGCTATTTTATCAAATCTAATTTTTAGTGGTTATTGTTTTTCATGTGGCTTTATTTCGAGAGGGTATTTTATTTAACTTGAGAAACTAACGTTAAACTAGATTTTTTCCATTTCCTTTCATTTTCTTTTCTTGTATGGTTACATGGTTTAAATGTTTATGAAGTGCTAAATGTTTTATATATTGCCTAAAATTAGCACATTTTAACAGCAGTGAACACAGAAACGGTTCTTCTACATTTCATATGAGTGTTTCATATAGTGTTGAACAACTGTTTTTGTCAGCTTGCAAACGGAATAAAACGCTTTTTTTGCCGTTATATATGATAATTTGTTATATTTATTTATTTATTTATTTATTTATTTATATATATATATATATATATATATATATATATATATATATATATATATATATATATATATATATATATATAAGTAAACAGACAATCACCAGCAATATAATCTAAAAAGCAAAAAACATGTCCGTAAAAGTTAGATTTTGTATTTGCTCAGCAAAATGTCACTTCCAGAGAATGAAAATGTATAGTTGATTCAATGTAGCCTATATTATGTTGTTGACAATCCTATACAATAAGGTTCATTAGTTAACATTAGTTAATTTATTAACAACCAACATGAACTAACAATGAGCAATACAATTGTTACTGTGGGCTATTTATTAATATTTGGTAATATTAGTTAATGAAAATACAGTTGTTCATTGTTTGTTCATGTTAGTTCACAGTGCATTAACTAATGTTAACAAATACAACCTTTGATTTTAATAATGTATTAGTAAATGTTGAAATTAATATGAACTAATATTAATAAATGCTGCAGAAGTATTGTTCATGTTAACTAAGGTAGTTAACTAATGTTAATTAATAAACCTTATTGTAAAGTGTTACCATGTTGTCTAATATTTTCTGATAGGTTGGTTGTTGAAAATAATTAAAATCAGCCAGTAGGCTAACCCTTATTTTTGTCTTCACTGCTCTGTGGAAGAAAATACTGGATTATTCTTGTTTAAGGAAATAATGATGACATGGAGAATAGTTATAGTATATTATGTGTTATGCCTATTGCATGTGCAAATGAAGTGATAAACTGAGAAATGGTAGTACTAAATGATGTAGTGACCTACTTCTGTTCTGAAGCAAATGATATGCGAACTGTAATATTCAAACTGCAATTTGTATTTGTCTGTGAAATAACTGGATGGCAGATGTGTGTTGATCATGTTCTCTTTAGGTTATATATCTAGGTTGCAGTACACATACCTTATTTGTTAGTTTATTTACAAGTCTTTCTTGTTTTACCACGTAAGAAATGTGACTTTTTTTATTGCAGAAAAGGTGGACAGTCAGTCTTACATGCTAGCATCATTAAAATTCACCTTTGGTGGAATAGGACGATCTAGTCTAGTGGAAGGGTGTGGTGATGAATTTGAGAATGTAAAATAATAGTTTACAACCTTAATAGTATGTTAGCGGTTACTGTGGTCTAATATTGGATTTAGGACCTCACTGAACTAAATTGAAGAAAGATCTCCTTTTTCTTGTGTTGTCACAGTTCTCGTGTGATATTTGGACTATGGCATACCTATTTAAATTGTGGAGTTTATAGAAGTCTTCAATGTTACATATCTTGAGCTGCCGTTTTAAAACACTAGTTCAATTCACTGCCCTAAGGAACATTTCAAGCCTATTTTTACAACTTGCCCTCAAAGTTCCTGGCCCTAATTCTGTGAAGCAAACCGCTCTTTGGAAAACCATATATCATGTCCACCCTTTACACATTTTCCCCATATAAGGTGGTGTGTGCTGTAAAACCTCTATTGTACAGTGGGTGTGTGTAGATTCTGCGTGACAGTCGTTATGAATTTCTTTTCGAATGCTTTTAATGTTTACTATCTCTAAGTCCTGTTAACAAGCCTGTTAAAATGAAAAGGCTTTTGTTATTCTGTGAAACTTGAGTCTCTTATGTTTCGAGTCATTAGCGGGTAATCTTGGTCATTTTGATGATGTGTATCTGTCTTCTGGAGATTATTTTTGGTTCAGAAGTATTTGCACAAGGGCAGCCTCTGTGCACGTGGCCAATGTGTTTAGAGCTGGCTATAAAAAGCAGGTGAGGTAAGACGGGTGTTGAATGTGTCCTGGAGCCAGTGAGCCACTGTCTAGAGTCCAGTCAACGGTTTTCTCCTAACCGTCTTTCCAGGCTATCCAAGGACAGACTGCCAAATCACAGTCATGTTTGTCTGACAAGAAACATATTTTCTTTTTTTGCTTCAGACTGTCCACTGACATCATTTGTTCTCATAGGGGGTGATTTCGGAATCAGCCCATTGTTAACTATTTCAATGTGAGCAACCCTTTTGTGTATGGTGATGCATTGTTTTGTTTTGTTTTTTAAATCTTTTTCCTTTCTTTTTTTTTATGAAAGCAGTCTTAAATGAATTTGTTTGTTTGGTAACTATATTAAAATGCTGTGGTCATAGATTTTGTAATGTGTGTGTGTGTGTGAGGGAAGGAGGCAGGGAATGAGAAAGTGATTGATCTGTCCAATGTGCATCCAGCTGACATTTGGTTCTGCAGCCGTTCTTTCAACACTAATCATAAGAGTAAACACAGCTGGGTCAGGAAGCTCTGAAATAAAGTGCTGCATTTCTAGGACGCCTCTATTGTTCTCAGTGATGGATATGTGGAGTAAAGCCACAAGCCAGAGGTTCATCCCTTTAAATCCTTTTTCTTGTCTTTTGTCTAAATCAAACTATATTGACTGATTATATTGCCTTGACTGACTGCGGGCTTGAGCAACCCTTCAAAACAGTTCACTTGAATGGAGCAAACGTCTGGTCTTGGTAGGGGAGCCTGTATGCATGAGGACTTTCTAGGTTAGACCTTATTTAACCGCTGGTAATTAGATGCATTTTCAGTGATCTGATCACAGTGGTCAATCAAAGCGCATTACTGTTTCCACCTGGTATTAACACACATTTCAAAGGCATCCCCTATGACCATTTGTGTTCAGATTTCATTGTGACACCCCCCTCTTATTTCATTATATTCCACTTCAATTTTGCAAGAGCACCGAGTACAGCTTATATTGAATGAATGAACCCATGTTACCCATGCTGTGCCAAGAGACTCATAGCAGAGTGAAGAACAGTCAGTTTTGTGCGATGCATTGCAGACGCGACTCTCGGCAGGTAGCCTTAATAATGGCCTCAGCAACTTATTTGTGTTATGTTTGAAAATAACAGAGGCAGTCAGTGGATCAAGCTCTTGTGGACTTGTTGGTGACCACTGAGCTTCAGAAGGACTATACGTCAAATAGTTAAATAA
This sequence comes from Vimba vimba, assembly GCA_022828995.1. Lineage (NCBI taxonomy): Eukaryota > Metazoa > Chordata > Actinopteri > Cypriniformes > Leuciscidae > Vimba > Vimba vimba. The sequence goes on from CM040836.1 coordinate 7,382,498, forward strand.
AATAGTAGTTCCAAAAGTTTTTGCTATGGTACTGAAATTGGTACTGAGAAGAACTATGAAACTTTACTGGTATTGGTACCAACTACTGAAATGTTGGTATCTAATTGTGATTGTGATTGTGAAAGCATGTTTGTGGCTATGGGAGGCCGACATTCACTTGTCATTTGAGAAGCTTTCTCCTAATCCATGTCAGCTCAGCCTCTATTGCCTTAAGACGTGCCAGGAGAACAAAGCCTTCGATGCACAGGTTACAGAGAGAGATGGCAAACCATAGGGTGTTCAGGAGGATTCGCCCCTCCTCTAGCTGCTCAAGTAGCAGCGATTGTAATTCCTCCCGTCCGGGACTGGGTTTGAGTGTGTGACTTGCCCTGAGGGATTAGATTCTGAGGGTCATCACTATCCCACCATGCCTCAGACTCAACAAGCCTTTTGTTGCACTCTCCAGATGGGCCCTTTTGGACTAAAATGTGAGGGGGTTGTGGTGTTTCACTGCATATACTGCCACCATTTGTTTCTGCCATATATCTGTGCACTTGTTTCACCGTTTATAAGTATTACTTCTTGGTTTCATTAGAGCTGTCTAGCAAAGGATTGGAACTAATAGATCTGCCTTCTCAAAGGTCTCGGTTTGTTACTCAAAGGATTGTTACTCGGTTCATTCCAGTCCAGCACCATGTCTTTTAAGTAGAACAGTGTTAAGCCAAACACACCCTGTATTGTAATGAATAATCCGCCTGTTATCTGACTGGAAGCAGTTTAAGAAGTCATCCAGTTATCCTTCTTCACAAACTCCGTCCTCACATTTTGGGTTAACCTCCATATGGCTCCTGACAGGAAAATGAGTAATTTTCAGAACGAAAGATTTATTTGTCCTTTTAAAAAGTGCTGTAACCCTGTGGTCTAATGGTGCATGGAGACTTGTGCCAGTCTGGAAACTTTGGGCTCAGTTGTTATTATTTTGGTTTAAAACTGATTCACTGGTTCCTAATGATGCCGTTAATTATAGCCATGAACTGGTTTGTGCCATCTTGTTTTCAACTCTGTACTGTATATTTTTGGCTAAATTTAAGTTGCTTAATCATATAATTTATTCTGTGATTCTGTTAAAAATGGTCTGGATGACTGCATTTTTTACTATTTATTTATGTCATAGTTGCCGTGAGCAGGTGTGGTCTTCATTAACAAGCCATTTCCATCCCCCTTTGCTCATGAGTAGTGTCTTTTTTGGCTGTTCACCACATGATTCACTACTTCATTCACACGTAGGCATCTTCACAACTGGCTCATTTGGAGCATTTGTTTCGTAACGTGCCTTGTTTTCTTCCTTCGTTGGGTTCATTTGCACATATATGAACATGGCAATCGTGCTCAGAGCCACACCAACATAATCAGTCACAGATTGCCTGTTTGAGGTTGTCTCAGCCCGAAAATGAACTCTGGAGCATTTCGGTTGTGGTGAGAAAGCAATCCGACCCAATGGAGCAATGAATCAATAATTCATAATCATAATTCATAATTGGAAATGCTTTACTTAAAAAGTAGCAGTGTCTGTTTCTGTAGGTGTGCACATTTATTTTGGCAGTTAAAAACCAAAGAGTGCTTCTTCATCTTAAAATGTTGTCTAAATGCTCTTCTTCCCTTGATTCTCATTCTAACTGAAAAAAAAGCAAACCAAACCAAGAAGAAAATTCAGCATCGTAACAATAGTCAAGGTTGACTTCTGGTCAAGGCAGCTACAAGCGTGAACAAATGGTACATGGAGCAAACACTTTCTTGTCTTCTCTGTGAAAGAACAGTTTGACCTGTGCTAACCTCTCAGCGCTCAGGCATCTGTTTGTCTGCTCAGTGCAGAACAGCATCAGATGTCCTGTCCTGCAGGAGGAAGATAAATAAATGGCCATGAGAAATGAAGGCTCTTTTACAAAACTTACATTTACATTTTACATTTAGTCATTTAGCAGACGCTTTTATCCAAAGCGACTTACAAGTTAGGACTAGATTAAGCGAGTCATCATGAAGAGGCAAAAAACAAAAGCAACGCAAGAAGTGCTCAAGATACGAAGTTCAGGCATTATTCAGAGTAGCATAAGCCCAATAAGTGAGGTTTTAGAGGGAACGTTTTTTTTTTATTTATTTATTTTTTTTTTTTATGAGGTTAAGTGCTCACGGAAGAGATGAGTTTTCAGCTGTCTTTTGAAGGTTGTCAGGGATTCTGTATTCCGGATGAGGGACGGGAGAGCGTTCCACCAGCATGGAACTGTGAATGAGAATGTTCTGGACAGTGATTTTGTGGCTCTCTGTGATGGAACCACGAGACGTCGCTCGTTGACCGATCGTAGGCTTCTGGTAGGGATGTAGGCTCGTAGTAGTGAGTGAAAGTAGGAGGGAGCTGAGCCTGTGATAGATCTGTAAGCGAGCGTCAATGCCTTGAACTTGATGCGAGCAGCGAGAGGTAGCCAGTGCAGAGAGATGAACAGAGGAGTGACGTGGGCCCTCTTTGGCTCGTTGAAGACAAGACGAGCTGCAGCGTTCTGGATCATCAGTAGAGGTTTGGTTGCACATGATGGAAGTCCAGCCAGAAGAGCATTGCAGTAGTCAAGCCTAGAAATGACCAGGGCCTGGACGAGAAGTTGTGTTGCATGCTCAGTTAGGAAAGGCCTGATCTTCCTGATGTTGTGCAGTGCAAACCTGCATGATCGAGCTGTCTTTGAAATGTGATCTGTGAAGGTCAGCTGGTCAGCTTACCAACAGTAGACATCGTAGGTGCATCTATAAAAGTTTTAAATAAAAAATGTATCTGTTTGACTTAGTATTTGTGTGTGTTATTTATTTTGTATGCTAGTGTATGTAGTATTGTGCTGTTAGCGGGTCCCGAATCAACGCAAGATGTCAGCAGCACCATATTGAGACATTGGTCGGCTTCACTTTTTCTACAATGGAAGAGAGTGAATGTGCGTCATTTGAAAATATATATATATATATATAAAATATTTTTTTACAGTCTATGGTAGCTAGCGCCATGTGCTGTCTTTGTGGAGAGATGTTTGTGTCACGCTGTCTACGAATGACACCTTATGAGGTTCCTTTGAAGCCAGCATGGTTTTGGAACAGGGCATATGTGTTTATATCACGAAAATTTGGTTTTCTTTTGTGTTGAAACTGAAAGTTTAATATGTAGCTGCACGATTAATAATTCAAAGATTGTGATCTTGATTTAAACACCCATGAATAAAAAAAAAGATATTATCAATTTATCTAGAATTGTGCAGCTCTATGTAGTACTAAGGTTTTTTTTTTTTTTTTTTTTTTTTTTTTTTTTACAAATATCTGATATATTGTTCTGTGTATGTTCCCAATATGTCATATTCACAACAATCTCCCTCTCTGTCTCTCTGGTGTGAAACCTGTCCCGGCTGCTGCAGTTTGGCTCTGATTCGCAGTCATTTATAACTCACTGACGCAGAGCAGTCTGGATGTGTTTGCATTCGAAATTGGTCTCATTTTACTGCTCAGTTTTTGAGGCTGATACCCTGGGGATCAATACATTACATTCCCCTTGTAGCACAGTATACTATCAAGTTGAACATTAGGCATGAAACATTCTGTTAAAATCACTACTCATTTGTACAATATGGCAACAACATTAGCTCTATGTAGTCGTGCCTTTTCCAAGTACAAGTAAGTATTTTACTCATTTTTCAATATTTTATCATATTTTGTACTGCTGCCAAAGTCCAGCACTATCTTTTGTGTAAATTAAATGTCTTCTCAACTAAAAAACCAAAAATGGTGCTTGTTTTGGCGATGTTACCTCTCTCAGTCTTTGCTGTGCATGTCAGCATGAGTGGATGCAACAAAGATTTTGATGCACAATGAAAACATACTGTAGCTTTCAGAGTTCAAAACTTCCTCCCCGTTCCCAAAAGACCAGTAAGCTATGGCTCATTACAAACTTTGTCAAGTTTCAGACAGGTACAATATTTATATAGTAATTAGTAGGGCGATTTTTATGAGCTAAATCGTTTTTTTACAATATGATGAATTTAATTTCACTATAACGATAAGGGATATTAGACTTCGTCACTTTAAGACCGAATGCACGGACAGAAAATACTGACGCGTCCGGTTTTCGCCCAAATGTTTGTGTTCATTTAAGATACAACACTGATTGGGTGAACCCAGTGTGAAACGTCAGCTAATGAATAATTGTTAGCCCAGGAAAATTATCACCAGTGTGAAACGTGAAGCAAGATAACCCAGGATTCCATTTACCCTGGGTTTAGAATGACCCAGGGTTAACTATGTCAAATGTGAGAAGCCATGAATGATCTCAGTCACAAAGAAACCATTGGGTTTCTCCTGTATTAACCCCAATCCAATTTGATTGAAACAAGATAATACATCTACAGCACTGCTGGCTTTGGTTTCATTTCTCACATAGTCAAATCTGATCTCATTAGACTCAGAATTACTGCTTGAACCTGTCAAACATGCTTACAGGCCTAACTGCTGGATATTAAGCTTCAAATGATCACCACATGTGTTTAGACCACATACAAACAGTTATTCAAGAAAGCTGTTTATTCTTAGAAAAACATCCACAAAAATAAACCACATTTATCCATTGCAGGGATGCAGAGTTTTGCTTCAACCCTAATCAAACACACTGAATAAGCTTATCAGTGTCTTCAGAATTACTAGAAAGATATCGGCAGGTGAGTTTTCATCAGGGTTGGAGCTAAACTCGGAAGAGGAGAGGTGTTATTGTCGTCTGTCTTCTGTTATCTTACACTGCAACCCGTAATTGATCAGGCTTAATCAAGAAGAAAAAAATCCTTTAATTCTTTTTCACCACTGCTTCAGATTTCATCTCCATTAACAAGATGGAAGAACAAAGACAAGACACTGTAAACATCTGAAGGCAGTTTTCAGACATACTTTAGGACCTGGATTTGACCAAACTACATTTGTTTATATGAATGTTCATCCTTTGAGGGAAATCTTTTGCAGTCCAAGATTAATGTCTGATCTGGCTTTAAGAAGCTAATTCAAAATGTATGACAGTTGATTTTATTTTTATTAGCCTGGCCTCTAGTGAAGTGTTATGGCTGTTGTACTAAACTGAATGACAGATTCAGCCTGTGAGGAGATGTTTTAAAGATACATGAAATACCGAGCTGAAAGAAGAAAGCTCTAAAGGTTCTTTACAAATAGATCCAGCAGTCTTGAGAGATGAGCCATGCAGTTGTCTGTCTCGCAGTGTTAGTATAACATCTAACCTATTTGGCTCTGGTCTATGAGGTCGCGTTACTGGCTGTCCTTATTACTGCTTCTTGGTGCGTGTGTGTTTGTGTTTGTTTTTGTTCGTGTGGACCCAGTAATTAACCCAAACTCAATGCTTCCAGTTTCCAGTTTATTCCAGTTATTCTCAGAGTCCAGTTAATTAATAGTCATTGTCCCCACAGCAAATTCAGAATTCTGCAGGTAAACACTGATAAGTCATTTAAAGCAGCTGTAAGCCAGTTCTATGTGAAACACAACTGTAAGTGTTTCCATGCTACACTCCCTTCCACCATTGTTTGGAAAAACAGATAGTTCTACTCCAAACCATTGGTTGATCTACAAGTTAACATGTCGAAACGCTCAAACAAACATTTTTCAAAGGTTTAAAATTGTCATAGAGTCACACTGGTTACACTCTTATACCAACAAATAGCTTACTGTTGTCTCTGCACATAAACTGGATTAAATATTGTAACACCCCAAACAATTACACAAATAATCTCATGTGTATAAAGGACAATTTGACAGCACAGAAAATATTTTGAACTTGGTAAAAAGCCTGATCTTTCAGACTCTAGGGTGCCTGTGCTCTCTCTCTCTCAAAAAAAAAAAAGGACAATGAATCACTCCGTTGGAATGCTGGAAAATTCAGACCAGTATCAGACCCTGGTTTTGTTCGTTGAGAATGAACAAAGTCCCTCAATGCCAGAACAATTACCGTAACTTCAGAATGTTTTCCAGAAAGAATCTCTGAATGAAAAGGGCTACACATTCAATCAAGAAATGACAGCTGGTTTCTAAAAGCTATAAACTGCCACACTACCACCATAAGATCAAAGGCGTCTGTACTAGTACTTTAGACAGTATCAGCTAAGAATGAAACGTGATCTGTGAGGAGGAGAGAGTCCTGCTTTGTGTTTGACCTCTCCTGATGGGTCAGTTGTAAACCAGTCTCCTCTTGTCATTTTTTCTGATCGGTGACTAAAGGCAGCATCCCACATGCCAGATTAACACAACACCGGCTATGTGTTTACGTACAGCATGTTTCACCCGTTAACGCTAATAGTGGTCGGGATGGCTGAAGTCAACAACAAATGATTTGTGGTTGGGGGTGTCCTACTAGGCATGTGAATGTATCAGATTTTCATATCATGAAAATTGTCAAAGGTTTTATCACGTGTTGTCCTCCAAGTAAGTTTTAATAGCTTTTTTTTCATAAAGCAAAAAGAACTTGGAACATTTGATTTAAATGCAATAAAACAAGAAACAAAATGTATAAAGTAACTAATGTTTCAAACAGATTCAAGTTGAAGGATTAGTTAGGATTAATTAGAATTAAAAATGTCCTGATGTTAACTGTCTGTGTTTGGGCTTTTACACATTTTTGCTCCCATTTCCCATCTTCAGTCTGAGGTCTTGTTCCCACATGGCTAATCTGGATGTAGATGACTCCTGAGAACCTAACAATAACATGTTGTATAAACAAGATATGTGTCCTCCACCTTGGCTTGGTTTAGATACACATTTCTCCAGATTAGTTGGCTCTGGCTCAGCAAGTCCTTGTCCCCGGGCAGTACGTATAAAATTCCTAATTTGCAAATATTTATAATAATGTTTTTTTTTAGGGATTTTGAACTTGTCAGTAATATCAGTAAATGACATTAGAACGCCATCTTTGTATAGATCTTTAACTTTCCACACTCTGTTCTCAGCCCAGAGTCGAAAGCCTAAATCCTTTCGACCAGGTATAAAATGATCATTCCCCCATATTGGGCTAAATATAGATAAAGACTTTTTTTTTTTTCTTTAGATGAATTCGTACTTTCCCCAAGACATTTATCACGTTCAGTACTATTGGATTAAATGATATTCCACTCAAATTTTTTTGTAACATTTTTGTATTGGCTGAATAAAGATACAAGTTAAAAGAAATCTTAGATTTCACAAATTAATTTTCTATTTCTAGCCATTTTAGGAGGAGCACTTGCCGAAAAATCAAACATTATCGCTCTTAACTGGGATGCCCAATAGTATGATTGAATATTTGGGAGTTTCAATCCTCCTCTATCGTATGGTAGGTAAAGCAAAAATGTCCAGACTCTTGGGTGTTTATTATTCCAAATAAACTGGATAAACATTCTTCGTAGGATGGTGAAAAATAGTAGTGGGGGGCAAAGGGATATTTTGGAAATAAAAAATTCATTTGGGTAGTGTATTTATCATATATTAATGCAATCAATTAATGAGATTTGTAAACCTGACCATCTATCTACAGACTTAGTAATTGAATTTGTTAGGGCATTGTAGTTCAATGTGGTTATTTTTTCTATATCTGCCACAATCTGGAGTCCTGAGTATGTAAATTAATCTGTAATGTTAAGACTGGAAGTTAAGTATGATAATTTTGACTTTTCCTCTTGATTAAGAAATAAAATAGAGGATTTAGACTGATTTATGTTATAGCCAGAAAATTTCCCGAACCTTTTAATGAGATTGAGTAAAGCTGGAATAGATTGGCTGAGCTCTGTAAGAAATAATAAAACATCATCTGCATATAGGGAAATATGTGTGTTATTGAGCTGATCCTAATTCCACTAATGTTGCTTTCACCTCGTACTGCAATAGCAAGTGGTTCGATTACCAAGAGAAACAAAAGTGGTGACAGAGGACATCCCTATGTCTTTCTTTCTTCAGTCGAAAAGAAATTAAGGTGTTGGAGGAAAACATAAAAAAAAAAAAGGAAAACATTCCAGGATTTTTCTCCATATAGTGGACTTCAATGGGAACCAATGGTTTGAAAGTCCAAACTGCAGTTTCAATGCAGCTTCAAAGGGCTCTACACAATCCCAGCCGAGGAATAAGGGTCTTATCTAGCGAAACGATCAGTCATTTTCTCAAAAAAATCCAAAACAACTTTTATATACTTCTTGTCCTACAATCCTACATCCTACAGATAAGGACATTTTTAACAATCCTAGGTTAAACATAAGGACAATCCTACTTTTTTGTCATTTTCAAAAAAAAACACAAAACCATTTTAACCACAAATGCTCGTCTTGCATGTCCACGACTTCACGCATTATGTAATCATCATGTTGGAAAGGTCAGGCGTCTCATTTATTTTTTGAAAATGACAGATTGTTTGGCTAGATAAGACCCTTATTCCTCGGCTGGGATCGTGTAGAGCCTTTGAAGCTGCATTGAAACTGTAATTTTGACCTTTAACCCGTTGATAACCGCTGAAGTCCACTATATCTCCAAAACCTTAATTTCTGTTCAACTGAAGAAAGAGAGACATGAACATCTTGGATGATGTGGGGGTGAGTAAATTATCAGAAAATTTTAATTCTGAAGTGAACTACTCCTTTAAACTATAAAGAACAATAATAAAGAATCAGAACATTATGAGATATCTTATCTGGCATGTTTTAGTCCAGATTAAAATGTAAAATAAATATTAAATCGGTGTCATTTGATATTCCAAAAAAATATATAAACACATTTTTAGGACATAGAAATTAACTTTTTTCTCCATGACAAGCTGGTGTCAAATACGGAAAGTTGTGGAACCCGTTTTGTTGACGGGTAACTGCATTGTTTCTGCCTTTTTCAAAGCGCTACCTACTGTCAGAGAGGGCATTTGTATTCTCATTCAGCCTCCTTAAGTCTTTCCGGCATGCATCTCGTCCATGTTGGGGTTGTTTACATCAGAGTGTGCATGCCTCCTTTACACAGCATACACACAGTGTTGTTAGATTTAACTGGTTAATGATAAAGAAGCATTCAAAAATCAAAACAAGTCGTAATAAGGTTATTTAGAATCCACGATAACATTACCATGCATGTTCATTACTGTGATATATTCTACCGATTATCAGCACGTCTACTTCCAACTTGTTTTGATGGTTCTCATTCTCTTTAGTCAGTGGTCTATCACACATAAAAGGTCTCATATTGTCAAAACTGAAATTTCCTGGCTTTTTTCATGATAAGAGAGGTCTAGGGGCTATGTAACTACCATATAAGTTACAAAACCGTCAATCCACAGACAAATTTTTGTTTTGTTTGTTCGGTCCGACCTCAAATTCTCAACCCGTAAATAAACTTCTAACACATTTTATGTTACATTATGGAGCCAGCATAATCTGAAAGTTTGTAAATGGATATGCAACACTAACTTGTTGCTAAGTTGATGCTGGCATGTTGTTTTGTACAGTTTATGGTTGCCACAAGCTTTGATAGAAAAACGAACAATGTATTTTGTCTTGTTTCCAACAGATATTCTAAGTTACAGACACCGTCCCTGTTGTTTTTGAGTTAAAGACGGTGAGATTGAGTTCACTCAGCAGGCTACAGCATAAATGACCCTAGTTATCTGTGGTCACTCAGAAAACAACAGGCCAATCAGAAGAGAGTCTCATGAATATTAATTAGGCAGGCCAAAATCGACCTGTTCTTAGCAGAGCTCCTGGGAAAGGAGCTGTAAAAATATATTGAGATGGTTTTTGGTACTTCTACTGCAAATATATATTCTTAAGGACATCAAAACCTAAAATAAAACCCCAGAAAGGTGTTCAATATGGGACCTTTAAGAATGGCAGAGCAGAATAAATGATTGCCTCTGATTCCCTGTCACGTAAAGCTCAAATATCAAATAAATAGTAAATTAAGTAATTTTTTATAAGTAAGAAGGACATGTCCTCTCCAGTTGTAATGGTTGCTATACCACTGAATTTAAACATTAGGAAGAAGCTGCAGATGTTAAGGCTCCTATTTCCTCTCTCAGCGGCTCCCTCTGATTCCCCACCGGCTGTGTAAATGAGGCTTGAAAAGTGAATGAAAAATCATCTGAGACACTGCAAAATCTCCCAGCACCCAGACTACATCAGACTCACCATTGATTTCAATGAACTCCAGCACCTTGACATGACAGATTGCTCGCCAAAGGACACAAAGCGAGTCGGGTCAACCTTATTCAATTTAGTGGTTTAAGTAATACGATTTAGGTTCCCTCCATGTGTAGCGTACATGTCAGTGGAGATAGATTGCAGCAGGTGTGGGCTGTGGACAGGGTCAATAGATAAGGGCACAAGGTTTTTTTTACACCCCTTTAATATCAAAATATGGTTCCCTTTCTAAGTGTCCATGCATGTTCTTGTCTCTTCCTCTTCATTTGTCAGCACTTGGTCTTCCAGCGCTCTGTTTTATCACTGAACCATCACAGATTCATCTTTTGGTTCAAGTGATCTGAGTGGACACATCTGTAACAGATTTGCCTTTGTGGCACTCGTTGCTTCTCATACTCTGTTTGGCTCCAGAGACCAGAATGTCTGGCAGCGTGATTAATTAGAAATGCACAATGTTAGCTTTTTATATCCTTTATTCCAGTTTACTCATATTTCTTTGTCTCTTACGAACCGTCACTAACAATCATAAGAGTTTATGCAGAGGTTTAATGATAGGGCCTGATGTGCACTGATGTTTACAACTGTTGTCAATTTTGGCAATGCTGCCTTTGTCAGTGACTTACTGGAACTACATGATAGCTCTTGGGATCACTGCTGACATGTAGGTCTTCTATACAAGATTTTTAAAGAGCAAGTTCCTTCCAGCTACAGAGTCTAGTCAAGAGGGTGATTTGTCTCTGCTGATCTCCAATGCGCGTTTGACCGCTCTCATGAACTATACAGACTGACAAGAATACAAGTTGATTGAAACAAAGAACTTGGAAAAGGAAATGCAGTGACAGTAGTGAATACACTTTTATAGGATAGGTCAAGTTGAAAGTAGAAGTGCAAGTGGATTGGTCAAAACGAACATGATGGTAATCTATACAACCCCAGTTGCTGAATCAATAGTCCCTTTCACAGAGAAATCCCGGTAAATTACTGTAAAACCGGAACGACTTTTCCGGTAATGTTCCACACACGTGCTGGTCACACAAGCAATGGCGTTCTGTCTCTTTACCGGTAAGATACCATTCACACACCAGTACCAAAATACCGGTAAACTCTGTGATGTTAATTATCGTAAATGGCCTTAAACGCTGAGACGTTTTCTTCATCCACCTAGATGAGGGGTAGCGCTTTAGTTTCATTTAGTCCAATTTGACTACATTTATTTATTTTATTTTTTTTACTTCTGAGTGACAGCGGTCAGACGTCCGTCTAGCAGCAGAAAACTTATCGTAACTCACTCCGACAGAGCTTTATGATAGCTTTCTGACAGACTTCTTACATCAACGCATTCAACTTTACTTTAACGTAAGAGTGAACGTAGCCATTTGTAAATTGAATGTGTCTGGCTTTTGCTTCCAGTTATTTTTAGCTGTACAAAAAACAGCTTGTTATGCTGCTTGATATTGCAAACCGGTATTACTTACCATATTGTATTAATGTATTGTTGTAATTATAAACACACAGGTCTGTAGCACTGATAGTTTAACTATTTACTGCACTTTTGTTATTCTTCTAATTATTTATGAGTTGTATGCTTTGGTTCTGGTTAGTTTCAGTGGGTCTTATTCTCTAAGCACGCGTTACTTTGCACAGATTTGTGTGTGAAATTTGTGTACAACATTTTCACAAACAAATTATGATTTACCAACAACTTTCGCACTAAAATTTATTCTAAATCGACAAAAAATTGGAACAACTGAAACCACACGTACGCAAAAAGCACTTGCACTGTGCGGCCTTATAATCGTGTTAAAAAGTTCAAGCTTCATAGACCAATGAATCTTATCAGTATATGTAACCTTAAATGGAACAAATGGTCTAGACTCCAGCCATCCTGACCGTCTTTAATGGTAATGGGCGAATAAATAAATAATACAATTGAATTTAATCTTAAATATATTTAATATGCAATGAAAGAGTAAGAAAAGCTGCCTTATAGCTTCAGCTGTGCAGATATAGGCATATGTACAGTTGGCTAATCAGAGTAATCAGGTCTGTATAAAAAGTGTTTGTGTTTGAGACTGGCTTTGAGACTGGCACACTTGGCATTGCTCGAGGATCTGGCAAGAGCGTGTCTGCAGAGAGCAACAAATGGTTGTAAAGGAAAGGTTGTGCGGAAAGCCCTTATATGGAGATGGTTGGACATAAAAATGACTAACTTCCTGCATGCGACCGCTCATTTAGAATACTTTAAATTCACTAACGTTAGAACAAGGTTAAGAACAAATTCATGCGCGTACGGATGCGTTGTGAATTAGGTTGACACAGAAGTTCTCCTGTGTGTACAAATACAAAATAATCCGTGCAGTTATTATTCAGTGAGACCCTGTTTGTTTCTATAGTTACTGATTTTCTTCACCTGTTGTTCCTTGAGTTGCCTCATTACTCCCTGGCTGTGTCCGAAATCGCCCCCTATACCCTTAAATAGGGCACTGTTTGAGATGACAGCCATTTGTAGTGGTGTCCGAAACCATAGTGAACATTATTGAGTGCACTCATTCAATACCATTATGCACCGCGATAGCAAGTTTAAAACTGATGTACGCTCAACGGCTAGAGAATACCCATAATGCACTGTGAGGGTTGTGCTGAATGAATTATCTCATCTTGCCAGAAGATGGCATAGCTATAGATATATATGCATAGATGCTTCTACGGGCCACTATACGTAAGCTGTCCGCCATATTGTAACGGTCAAAGCCTGTCCGTAGCCTAAATCATACGTATTCATTTCATACGGCTTTTTGTTTTTGTCCTCTGTTTTGTTGACAGACCACCGACTGTGTGCTTATGTACAGTATGTTTCGCCCATTACCATTAAAGATCGTCAGGATGGCTGGAGTCTAGACCATTTGTTCCATTTAAGGTTACATTTACTGATAAGATTCACTGGTCTATGAAGCTTGTGCAAACTAATGTAAAATAGGCAGTGAAACCCTTCTCATACAGCACTACAGAAAACTACTTGTGAGTTCTTGCTCTTGTTGGCTAGTGCACTTTTGATTATGCCAACAGATGGTGTTAATGAGCTTTGTGCGCAGCCCAGTAAAGGCCAAAATCTGAGAATTGTTCTGAGTGTAATTAGCACGATCATGCCTTTAGTGAATATGTATGACCTTGTGTCCCTAATCCCCACAAAGACATTTCCCATTTCAAAGGCACCAGCTCCTTTAAACAATTTATAATGGAGACTCTCATTGTCACCCTGATCCTCTTTACTCATTCTGCTCTTTTGTTGTTGAGCTAATCACCAGTAACTGCATGAAATCCTTCATCCTGCATGAAAGCATCATCTTCTAATTAAGATCATCCACTGAATGCTTATCTTTATAAAAAATAGTAAATTGTAGAGGCTCTACAGAAAAGTAGATGATTACATCTTATCTGCAATAGTGAGAAAAGTCATTTCTGTCCTGTGCATGCTTTTCAATAAAAATTCTTACTGAGCTTGCCATTACACTATAATTTTGAATCGAAATACAAGTCGAAGGAGTTTGCACACTCTGAATATGGAGCTGTCAAATCGATTAATCACATATAACATAAAAGTTTGTTTACATAATATATGCGTGTATATATATTGTTTTTTTTATATATATTATGAGTGTGTGTGTGTGTGTATATATAATGTAAATGTGTGTGTGTGTGTGTGTGTGTGTGTGTGTGTGTGTATATACAGTATATACACACACAGACATATAATATATATATATATAAATATAATATATTTACACACATATATTATGTTAATAAACGTTTATGTTAGATGCGATTAATCACGATTAATCTATTTGACAGCACTAATTTATTTATTTATTTGCCTTGCAATATAAGTGATAGGCTACTCTACAATAAAGAATCACATTATGGCAGAAATTTGTGTCAAACTTGTCTAATAAGCTGTGATCCTGATTTATGAATTAGCCAGTTTGAATGAACTTTTTGTTTGATTGAAACTGAGAAAGAATGTTTTTAGGGAGCATGGTGGAATTGAGGGCTGCCCGGAAAATACAACATACCTAGAAAATAAAAATATGTAGAATTGTCAGTGCCATCCAAACTCAATGTAATCAAATTTTGGGATTTTGTTCCCCATAGAGTTGAAAATTAATCCATTTTCAACCCCTCCTCTTTTACCCGTCCATTTCCCTCATTTCTCTGGCTGCCCTCCCTGCCGTCCCGCCTCTCAGTGTGGGGGTGATGGTGCTATGCAGGGTCAGATAACACTGTGGACACATTCGGTTAGCGTTAACCCTCCATGGGAAACTGCGGGGGTTCAGCTTCTGTCCTCTGCTTTGAGTAAAGAACAACAGAGATGTAACTTCAGGTGGATTTCTTAATGAGTTTATGCTATACCAAAGAAACAAGAAGCACTGGCTTGACAGACATCAGATTTTCCTCTCACGCCGTAGCATTGCTGTCCGGAGCAGGAGTCACTCTCCGTCTGGGAGGGAGTTTCCACGTGTGCACATGTGCTTTTGTGTGAGTCATTTTGTCTCTTAAGTGTGTGTCTTTCTATGAGAGCTGATGTTGAGATCAGACAGACTGGATTCATCTTCCTTTTCAAAGCATTGTAGATTAAAGCTTTTTCCCAAAGGTAAGGGAAAGGTGTTTTTGTCTGTGTTTTTCATCCTTGCCTTTGTTGGCTCTAACTGGATTAAGAACAGAAAAAAAAAAAAAAAAACAGGCTGCAGGTGTAGGTTTAGTGCTGTTCACTTTAGCTTATTGCTGTCTGAATCATTGACTGTTCATTGAAACTTAATTTGCCTTCAGTTCTTTTTAAACTGAAGACTCTTGCTCAGGACAGGTCTGTGATTTACTGAACTGTAGTCAGTCAGTGTGTTGCTCAGATGGATTTGTCTACAGTACGTCAGAAAGATTTAGGAGATGGGTGGACTGGTGATGATTCCAGAGACTGTCAACATTTCTGTTATGATGTTGAAATATCCTATCAGTTGACATTTGACAGGGATGTCTTGAGTACAGAGACATAAAATGTGCATTGAGACTTTGCTAGGACATTAAATCTACACTGAGAGTAGGAGAAATCGATTCAGAAGAATCTGATTGATCAATCACTTACTTGTTAGGCCATAATGTAAAATAAAGCTCAACAGTATTATACCTGCTAAAAACATTGGATCTAAACATGTGACTCCTTTTCATGTTTCACTTCTTGTAGTTTTCGGTGTAGGTTACATTTAGTCTTAATTGAATCCCTTTTTTATTTTATTTTTAAATATTTATCTTTCATTTAGTCTTCCATTTATTGCAGATAATTGACATGAGCAAATTAAGTCAGATATTTAAGTGCTGTACCAAAGAGACTGTCTGATAACGATGGAGATGTTTATGTTTCGATACACAGTTCGTTCAACTTCTCTGATCTTTCTGAAACCTTGTAGAGTGGTGAACCGTTATATATGATCTATTACTCCTAAGGGTGTAACGATTCACACGTTTTCTCCATGCATTGATCCCAAATTCTGCCAATGCAAATGCATCGATCTTGAAACATGGATTATTTGAATCGTGACTCATTTGTTTCAGTCAAGAATAATAGTTTGTCTTTTTCCTTTTCTTACTGTGAGACACATTAGAAGAAGCATTTACATAATACTATGAATGCAATAAACAAAATAGAATTGAATCATTAATCATAATCAAATTGAATGAAATTAGTCTCATTGTGAATTTGATCAAATCATTCCTTAAGTAAAAAAAAAACTTTGAATTAAGAACCACTTCAGAATATGACTCCCAACTAGGGCTGCACGATTAATCGCAATTAACCCGAAATCATGCTTAAACCGATTTGGCTTATTGCGATGATGAAAGCACATGAAGACTGCGATTACAGTTGTGGTCAGAATTAATTAATCACCCCTGGTAAATATGATCAAAGATAGCTGTAAAAATAAATCTGCATTGTTTATCCTTTTGATCTTTCATTCAAAAACTTTAGCAAAAATCAAACCTTTCATTGAAGTAAAATAATTGAAAGTGGTGGGTAAATCACATTGTGAAATAAATGATTTTCTCCAAAACATGTTGACCACAATTATTGACACACCTTAATTTTTTATAAGTAATATATCTGAAGTATATTCCCATTAATATTTACATTTTTTAGCACACCAGGGTGACTAGGAACACAAACTTGTCTAGCTGTGACTTCTTGTTTCACAGGAGTATAAATATGATTAGTATAAATATGGTCAAAGCTGGAGAATTTCAAATATAAGTTGAGTGGTCAGAAAGCCTACAAAAAAATTAAAATAATCAAACAACCCCTACATCACCACATATTGTTTGGGAGGGTTTCAAGAAAAATCCTCCTTGCTCCTCCAAAAACAAACTCAAAGCATATTCAGTCGTCAAACTCGACTGGAACTTCAAAAGGGACCGGATTCTATGGTCAGATGAAACTAAACAACAACAACAACAAAAAAAACCTAAAAAAACCTAAATGGTTTTGGTGCAAACAGGGATAAAAAGTACCCATGCCCACGGTTAAATATACAGATGGATCTTTGTTTTGGGCCAATTTTTTTGCTGGAGGTCCTGGACATCTTGTTCAGACACATGGTATTGAGGATTCTAGCAAATACCTCTAACAGATAAAAAATCTAAACCTGACTGCCTCTGCTAGAAATCTTATAATGGGCCGTGGTTGGATCTTCCATCAGGACAACGGTATAAAACAAACATCAAAATCAACACAAAAATTTGTCACTGAGCACAACATGGATCTGGGAATCTGAAGGATCTGGAGAGATTCTGTATGGACGAATGGTCTCTGATCTCTTGTCAGTTGTTCTCCAAACTCATCAGGCATTATAGGAGAAAACTCAGAGCTAATATCTTGGGAAAAGGAGGTTGCATCAAGTATTTAATAAAAGGGTGCCAAAAATTATGGTCAACATGTTTTGGAGAAAAACATTTATTTCGTGATGTGATTTACCCACCACTTTCAATTCTTTTACTCCATTGAAAGGTTAAATTTTAGCACATTTTTTCAATGACAGATCAAAAGGATAAACAATGCAGATTTATTTTTAGACCCATCTTTGATAATATTTACCAGGGATGCCAATAATTCTGACCACAACTGTATTTTCTGTGCAGCTTGTCAGTGACGTACAGCTCTGTAAACGCTGCTCCATCTGAAATCACTGTGAGTTTGAGTCACTTATAACGTGTATTTGAAAAAGCAACACGTCAAACATCTTTCCAAACATGAGAAGCATTTATGAACCTCTTGTCCAACAAAATACATAATTTAATAACTTGTTTTTACCCCAAACTCACTTCATAATGTCAGTTTGGTGTTTGAAAACATCCTTTTATGAGCTGATGTGGCTTCTTACACAGAATAAGGCACACAACATTATTATTTCATAGTATTCTATAGTGACAAAGGCTATGTAGATTAGCACTGAACTATACTGAAAAAATACCCGAGAAGGCTTTAAGAACTCAGATTAACCAGATAATGTTGTAGTCGTGTGTTTATTAGTCATGTTTAATAAAAGCGTTTCAATCTTCTGTTTATTCGGTTACAGCAACAGTATGATGCCCATAGGGATTTCCTAGTTTATCGTACTTCTGTGAGGCATATTCGGGGTTTCTGCGCAAGAGCGCCCTCTGGCTTTCAGATGGAGCAGCATTTACTACTGATCACAGAGCCATGCTTCACTGACAAGCATTAAAAAAATGCAGCCTTTGCCAAATCGCGTGCGGTTTAACTTCGATTCATCATGCAGCCCAACTCCCAACCCACCCTGTTTTGCCCCTCTAAGGACAAAAGTGAAATGCTATGCCTATATCTAAACACTGTTCTCAGCTGCTGCTGTCAGATCTCGGGACGGTAACATGATGAGGGAGAAAGTGATCTGGGGGCTGCATGTCTAATAATAAAGAGTTATCTTATGTAACAGCAGGACATAAGAGAACTATGACAGAGAAAGTGTTGGAGGCTCCTTTGCTTCTGTTATGTTCTGCACGCTAGTTAGCACTGAAAAGTGCTAACTAGCCTTTTGCATGGCAGCACTTTTTGTGTCAACTTGGCATTAGAGATTATTCCATCAACTGTGTGTTCAAAGTTGTGTGATTTCTCACATGAACCTAAATAAATAAAAATCTTTAAATGCCTTCTTTACTTTTTTCACATTTTTCATTATTGATTGTAAACCACATTCTGTCACTGAAATACTGTTATTTACATGTCTGTTTTGCGTTTCTGCTTGAGTGTCTGCCAGCTTTAACCACCATATTGTAAAAGGAACAATTTAAATTGTAGTTAAGGAAAATTATCATTTTAACTTTAGCATTGCACTGCGACAGGCTCATTTGTCAGACTAAAGCCTTTTTTATTTCAATCTGTGTGGAAAAGCAATGAGCATATTCCTTCCCCAGCAGTGTTGTATAGACACTTTAATTAGCATTGATGTTAAGCAGTGAATTGGGAGGTAAAAGAGGGGAGTTTTAGGCAAAGACAGATGTTCAAATAATTCTGGCCTTCGATCTGGATCTATAGCTTTCTTCCAGTAAGCCTCAGCAATCATAATACAACACATACTTTGCTTTCTCAGGCTTTTTTTGAATCAAAGTTCCTTTGATGTTTGAGCCTTGTTTCAGCTAAATGTTGTAAAGAACCAAATTAAAATAACATTGTATATTTTAGCTTATGTGCAAAATAATACCACAGTGTGATTGTCTTCACCCCCTTGAGCAACAATACTACCAAAATTTCTGGTAATGGGGGATCAGTCCTGTCTAGGAAGAGCATTGGAGAAATTTTGGCCCATTTCTCCATTCAACAGTTCTTCCACTTAGTGACTTTTGTTGGGTTTCCAACATTTCTGTGTGTGTTTGTGTGAACTGCTATCTTTAGATCTTTCCACAACACTTCTATTGGGTTACACTCATGTCTAGCCATGCTAAAACATTTTTTGTGCTTTAAACATGGTAGGCCTTATATGTTTAGGGCCATTGTCTTGCTGCAGTGTCAGTGTTTTAAGTGTCAGTTCCCAGACTGACAGCTTTATATTGTCCTGTAGACTTTTTCAGTTTAACTCTGGTTCAAATCATTTTACTGCCACCACTGTGCTTTACAGTTGGGATTAGGTTCCTATTATTGTACGCAGTATGTGGTTTTCTCCAAATGTAACACTTCTTATTTAAAACCAAGAAGTTCTCTAGACCAATGAGACCACAGGACATTCTTCTTACAGTCCTCGGCCTCATCCACATGTTCCTTGGCAAACTTTAGACGGGCAGCAAAGTTCTTTTTAGAGAGCAGTGGTTTCTTCTTGCAATCCTGCCATATACTGTAAAATGTGTTTTGTTGACTTCCTAAAAGACTGAGAAAAACTTCACAAATGAAAACAAAGTTTTGTTGTAGTTAATTGGATTCTCTTCACAATGTATAGGTTAACCTGAAATGCTTTCACAACTTTCTACAACCACTGCATTATTGTCTTACATAAAGTTACATAAATTCATCTGTGTGTTATGTTCATTAGTGAATGTTATAGCATGACTTCTACGTTCAATCGTTAGCTTTGATTCATCAGTGAATAAATTGAACAAACGGAAAACAAACTACCATTAAAAAGTATGGGGTCGGTAAGAATTTTTAATGTGTTTGAAAGAAGTCTCTTGTGCCCTGCAAGACTGCATTTATTTGATCAAAAATACAGTAAAAACTGTAGTTGGAAATTATGAAAATGATTTGGTGATTAAGAAACATTTCTTATCACAGTTTAAAACGGCTGTACTGCCGTAATATACATTATATTTTTGTGGAAACCTAATATGTTTGAATAAAATGAACTAATGTAACCCCCAGCTCTCTCTGGAATTTTCTATAGTGATCTCTGAAATTCACTTGATTCCTGATCTTTCCTTCCGCTAAAGCTAATGAGGATTTAACCTCTCTTAATAACGGTTACGACATCGCTTGGCTTGTATACATGTGTTCTTAGAAATGTGTAGGACACTATTTTCTTAAAGGGAACGTTCAACCAAAAATTAAAAATCTATTATAATTTACTCAACCTTATGTTGTCTTAAACCAGAATGACTTTTTTTTTTTTTTCTGTGCAACATAAAAAATATTTAGAGATTTTAGTTTTTTTTGTCTATACAATGGAAGTCAATGATCACCATTACCGTTTGGTTACCAGTATTCTACAAAATATCTTATTTTGTGTTCTGCTGAAGGGTGAAAGTCATACAAGTTTGGAACAACAAGAGAATGAGGAAATGACAGAATTTAAATTTTTGGGTGAAATATCCCTTTAATTTTTAGGATAGACTAAGAGAGAGGGGGTAGGCCTACACTCTAAAAAAAACTATTTGTTTTTTTTTTTCGCAACCAGCACTGGGTGTTTGAATGGGCTCAAAATACCCCACAGATATTTTTATATAGCATGTTAAAATTGTCACTTTTTGAGGGTGATCAAAAGAGGGGCACCGTTTTTCTGTCTGTCCCTTTAAATGCAAATGAGCTGCTGCTCCCGGCACAGAGGGTGGAGCTTCAACAGCTTGTGTCCTTTTACCTTACACAGACATGCACTGAAAATTTCAAAAACTTTTAGCCTTTTATGTTCAAACCAGAGTTTTCATAATATATATATGTAAGGAATAATTGACGACAGGCCGTTGAATTATTAGAAAAATAATGCACACCCGAGGTGGTAATGCGGTCACGACGCGAAGCGGAGTGGCCGTTACTCCTCGGGTGTGCATTATTTTTCTAATAATTCAATGGCCTGAAGTCAATTATTCCGCTTATACTATAGTTACCATACCTCGAAACATTGTTCAGATCAAGACGTTTGTAAAGTTTTTGTCATTAAAAGGCTCTTGTATGTAGGACTAATTTCTTACGCATCTAATCCCATGCCTCCATTGCTAATTCCAAAACGTCATTTTAGAGTTAGTAACGGAGGTTTGAGCCACTGATAGCAGACTAATGCTGGGGACACACGACTAGCTGACACATTCTCTGACTGTTTTCATCGACTGCAGCAGATTTTAAACACCGACTTTGAACACAGACTGAACGCGCTGAACACGCGTTTGGGCATGATCAGTCATAAGTATCAAATTACATTCATTATGCAGTTATTTATGCAGTTATTAGAGAGAGATGTTACAATAATGAGACAGAAAAGCATGTGCGTCAATATTATTATTTATTTATTAATTCACTTCGTTTTAATTCGTTCATTTTTTTTTTTTTTCATTATTGACAGATGACAGTAGACTACAGCCAAATAATTGAAACACAAAGCCCTTTTAACAAGTAGGCCTATCAATAATTATTTTATCTGCAATAAAAATCCGTGCTGCAGGACTATCCATTTATTTAGCCTATATTCAGTTTAATTTTCTATTATAGGACTATATACTTTTATTAAAATTAAACTGCATGTTTCTATTGATTGTGAAGCTAGACATTGAAAATTGCAGATCAAGCGGATGGGGCTAAATGCTTTTTCTTGTTATGAATTGTATCCTATTTTCCGTTATTACAGTTGACTACGCGAAGTGATATGGAACTGTAATGTGGTCAAGACCTGCCTGGAACTACTTTAGCCGTGCATTTCCCTGAAAATAATGCACACCTTAGAACGTTCGTCAACCAATCAGATTCAAGCATTCAATGGCCCTGTAGTATATATATGTATATATGTGTGTGTTTCAACTTTTAGTAAGATTGTCCCATCCACTAACCCAGCGGCTGGGTAACACAAAAACTACCCAACAGGCTCAACCCAACATTTGGACAGAAACTCTTTTTTTTTTAGAGTGTAGGGATGTGTAGCCTGTGTTAGTGTGGTCCTGTGGATAGCAGGCCTACTGAGAACATGTTCTGACCACAAATTTATTTGGTATCTAGCTCAAAGCTTTTTTAGCAGTGTAGTCAAAAAAAGGTTGCTGTAAATAGTAAATGAAGTCAACTTTTTTTCTTCTTCAAAACCAAAACCGTTACCAACTGTCAGGGCAAGATGTGGACAGCTCAGGGAGAAAAAGTTTAAAGAGGATGTGAAAATGCCAGTGAGTCTTCAGATATAATTAGTCCTTTCCTGTTAATGAAAGGTTTTCCAGGGTTACATATTGAATTTTAACGTCAACCACATTTCCTGAAATGGTAGAAATGGTGGACCATTCCATTGATATTTTTGTTGTACTGTGAACGTTTTTCACCTTTTAAAACTAATGCATTCTAAGACCAGTATGTTTTTTTTTCTTCCCCACAGATAACCAAGGACAGAATGGTGACTGTGCAGACATCAAGGCCATAAGAGGCCTAACTGCCTTGGTAAGTCATACTACGGCATTGCACTGCCAATACCATGGATACCATGGACTTTACTGGAAAATCTCAGTAACTTGTTGCTGATTTTATATCACTTAAAATTCACAAACAAACACTATGGACCAGATTTACTAAACAGGGCAAATTAGCATAAGAGCGCAATTCCAAAACAGCGCTGATGGGAGTGGACAGTTCTGTGCGTGATCTACTGATGACTTGCAAATTAAAGAAGACACAGTCAGATCATTTACATAATGACCAACGCAATCTACCAGGTAGGGTCTGGTTTAAGACGTGCTTTTTTTGGGGCGGTAAATAATGGCGCAAACACCAGTAAATTGACGAGCGCACACCTTAGTAAATCACCTTGCATGATTCATTTAAATACTCTCCTCCCATAAATTTTGCGCCTGAAAGGGAAACTCCTACAAATGCATATGCAATAAGGTCAGCCACAAAAATAACTGTCTACGCCTTTTCAGCTCTAATTTTTCAATGCGTGTCTTTAGTAGATCCTGACAGTAGTTTTTTAATGCCACAAGAGGGTTTGCGCTGGCGTAAGCTGTTAGTAAATGTGGCCCTAGAACTAAATCAGAATCTCAAAACACACAGTAGTCATAATCCATAACAGCAATATTTAAAAGACTTAGCATAGCTTTGTGTTACTGACAGAATCGTTCTCTTGCTCTTCTAGATCCAGGATGGGAAACTCTGAGAGCCAGTATAGCATCCAGGGCACTAGAAACAATAGCTTCATCATCCCTGGCAGACAGAAACCCTACTCATTCAAGGTCCACTCTGCCAAAGAAGACGCTTTATCACCTCTAGGCTTTTGGAGTGCTGGTTCAGGATTTTCTGCATTGAAGTCCAGAAATGTAGATCGTGGTTCCTCCCCGTCGAAGAGCAGCCGCACCTTTATGTCCCGCCATTATGATTACATCACACATAAACTAAAGAGTGGTGCAAATAGTCAGTGGAATGGGGTTTCAGAGGACTTGTTGCCTGATGGCTGCTTGACATTGCCTTCTGAAAATGGCTGCTTGTATGGCAGCCACAAGGAGAAGAGAAAACCCTGTAATAATTATGCTATTAACACAATGAAGATGCTTGAGAAAAGTCCCAGGTTTGAGGATATTGAGGACCAGAGCAGCCCCAGGGTTGTTATCAAGAAAGATGGTAGCGTACGAGTAGAATTTAACAGCAGTTCAAACAGTGCCCTTACTTTGGATGATTGCGCTGGACCAGTTCAGCTCCTCAAGTTTTCCCCTACATTAGAGTCCAGTTCTCGCTTATCTGGTGTATGTCCCTCATTAGACGCCCATCTTGGAGCTGCTCAGGCTGTTTCCAGCCTCAAGAGCAGTAAAGGTAGCTCTCTGAGCTCAGATGGCTCCTTGTACGACTTGCCCTGGGGGACCAGTGTCGAATTTAACGATTCAGACAGTGCATCCCCTAACAGCCAAAGACAAATCATTTCATCAAACTTGGGTTTTTTGGATGAGCCGTTGGCTGCCAATACTGCAACCATCCTCTACAGGGATCCCAGAATTGCTGCCACCTTCTCTACGGTTAAGGATTCGCAGTTTTCAAATGACAGCCATTTAAAGCACAGATCCTCCTATATGTCTGTGATGGAGGAACACTGTTCGGAAGGAGGCCCAGAGGAAGAGCAATATTCCTCCTTCACCTTACCTTGTCGTAAACCTAAGCCTTTTCTAGACAATAATGGAAAGAAAGAGTCCATCAGAAACAGATTTAGGCGCATCAGTGACTGGACCGGAAGTTTGACCAGGAAAAAGTTTCAGGTAAGGACAATCCTTTGGATGGCTGTTTCCATTTTTCTTTAAACATGCTAATTTTTTACCTCGTAGGGCTGTTTTGTGATTATGTCTTTGTTTTAGTTTTATTTAGTAAAGTGAATGATGTAATAAGATTTAAATCCAATGCCAGCCTCAGTCTGCATTTCCGAGTTAATGCAAACAAACTATTGCTCACTCTCGGGATTAGGGGTTGCGTCTCTCCTTAAATATTTTTGTTGTTGGCTAGGTGAACATCTCAAATAAGATTGTTTGTATTGCAGCTCCTCAAAAAGCTGCATGGAATCATTCATGTCATGTCTTTCACATCAACACAAACGTGAAAAGCGGCCATTGTAAATCAGCAAGACCACAAGTGCACATGAAGCAGTGGTGAAGACACATGTATTATACACAAATAATTATAATTATAATACACGTCTTATTACACTATAACTTTATTAATTAGATGCAAGTTTCCATGGTCAGTCGCAGACGGTTATCCCTATAGGTGCACGCTTGTCAAAATGAAATGTTAAATATGATTCATCAGTTTCTGTTAGTCCCGCCCCCACAATGATATCGTTATGACGCAAGGTTGTAAAACTTGTAATAGTAGGAATTGCGGGTTTGTGGAGTTGAATTTGAAAATGGTGAAGCCAATATCAATCGGTTGATGCTTTAAAAAGCCTAAATTAGATATCTCAATTGTACAGCTGCAAGAAACCAAGTCTAGCAATGAATCCGGATGATTCCTTTAAACTTTAAACTTCCTTCCAAATTCCTGCAAACTGACAGACACTTGATTATAATAAGATCATCTCCGATTTTAAGTTCTGTCATCTCAGACTAATATTGTAGGAGGACCAGTAAAGGTAAGTACAAACATTCTCTCAATGTTTATACTGTAGTTACACAGGTCTAAACATTATTTAATATAATGTTCATACTGACAAACTTGATAGAAAATAGTAAGAGTCATTTTATTGTGTGTCCTGCACTGTAAAAAAAAAAAAAAAAAGCCTAATTAGTAAGTCATGGCAACATATGTTTTTACATTACTTTAACTCTCAAAATAATTTAAGCAATTTCTTTCTTTTTTAAGTTATATGAGATTCAACTTGATTTTTTAAGTCAGTTTTAATAAAGTTTAAGTTGAAATGACTTGGACAACCAATTTGATTATACTTAATTGAAAGCAGCAACAGAAAGTTTTTAAGTTGAAATAAGTGGAAACATTTTTACAGTGTAGTTTTTATAGGTTGTTGTTTTTTGCTGTTTTGAAACTTGAAAATAGTTGGTAATTTGGAGTGCAGTTTTCATACTCTAGCCTATGCTTTGCCCACCGTGTTTTACGAAGGCCCACTCCCTTGAACATTACTGGCCTCGCCCCTGACATAAGGTGTGCCATTTGGGACGGGGCCAATGTCTAGTTTACATTTTTACTTACTTCACTTATACCTGCCCAGTATAGCGGTGAGCAGTGAGATAGCAGGGAGAAAGATGCTTTTAGCCAAACATAACAGTGTGCTTACTCGTTCGTTTTTCACAATTCCTAACCATATCTAGGAATCTAAATATCTTAGAAACTTGGTTGTGGGCTCATTTGACTCAAGCCTGTAAGCAGCCAACCCAGAAGATCTGACACATTTTCTTTTTCACATTTTCTCATTTTCACACCACTTAAACGGGGATTAAAATTCTCTGTTGCTACGATGGATTTGTGTCATTTGTGGAGAGACCACGTACTGTATATAGTGATGTGTCGTTTGTGAACAAATCAGTGTTTTTGAACTAATATTTTAAGTGAATGACTCTTTGTTTACTTTCATACACAGACTCACATTTCTCGTTCACTGAAGACTCTCTTCTTTGAAGCTCTATTTTGAAGTATGTAACTTCTTTGGTGGCTTGTCCTGCCTGTAAAGACAGAGCATGAGCCAGTAGTTTGCTAGTGAAGTGTATTTGATTGGGTTGGACCTACTAAACGGATATGTCCATTCCAATAAATCAGTCACTGAACTAGTCAGCGTTTACTCTGTTAGTGAATGAAATAAGAGTCAGACATCTTGTTCGTGAACATAGATCAATCAATCAAGTCGTTCTTGTTCACAGCAAAAACAGAATGAATACATTTTTTAATGTAATGTGTAAATTCTTAACGTGTAAATTTGATATGACACTGACAATATATTACAATACCATAAAGACATTTATGAAGTGTATTTTAGACTAATATTGTCTTATTGTATAGCCATGCTCAGCAGTTTACACAATGGACCAGGCCAGTTCTGCATCGTTATCATTCTTGTGCCTTTAAGTCTTGCCAATTTAATCATTCAAGCGATTTTGAACCATTCAAACACAAGAAGTCTTGAAAGAGATATCAATTCTGTACTCGAACCACTTGAACCACTGACCTGACCGAGCCAGTAGAGAAAAAAATCCTTAGCGTTGAGCCCTGATAGATTTAAAAACGTGCACACATTTTAATAAACTGTTGCATTTTAGTACAAATCAGTGCAATGACTCACTCATAACACATAAAAGATGCTCATTTGTTGCCACCTACTACTGGAAACATATAATATCAGTAAACAAATCTGAACTAATCTTTTTGGTTTCAAAAGACTACTTTCGGAATTGAACAAACTGGCTATAGAAAGGGTGAATAGAAAATATTCTAAAACATTGTCCCTTAAAATGCTGTTGTATTGAGTCCCTAAAGAAATGTTTTTCACGTTTTTTTTTTTTTGCTTTAATCCCTGCTCACATTTTCTTATTTTTTCATAAATGATATTGTGATTTGCATTTTTATGCAAGTTTTTCGTGTTTTAGCCACATGGTTTATAGTCAGTACATTCCTTTAGTGCATGTCTTGACTGTTACTTGTGCCAGGTGCCACTGTGGGCATTGTTGCTTTGCCAGGAGCACATGTAGGGCACATTATTGAAAGCTGCAAAATGCCAGTTCAGTGAAACCGCAAACCCAAGTTTATGTTTAGTGCTCTGAAGATGATGGATATTCGTCGCAAAAGCAGTGCTTGGCGTTTGGTGAGTTCTAAAAGGAAGCGTGGGAGAATTGCTGTTAATGGTGTTGAAGAAAGCAAGGAGTCGATTATTTGAAGACTGAATTGGAGAAAGACCAAAACCATGAGTACCTCATTTCATAAAATAAGTGTTACATTTACTTTGTAACATGTAGGGCTATTTTATAGGCTATATTAATTCTGATTAGATCTTATATACATTTTATTGGCTGAATGTGTATGTAAATTTCAAAGTCTTTTTCATTCTGCCTTACTATAATACTCATAGCCATCATTTTATTTTTGTAATCTTATATGTTTGGGGGTTTACCGTCAGTATGGAGATATTCCTGTTCTGTGGCTTTTATGCTGCGTTTGAAGACTAAGAGTAGAATAGCTCTTTGATATTTTCTGTGGAGTCTGTGTCTGTAGAAGGTTTTTTTTTTTTTTACAAACAGCCATTACTCTGGTATTACTCACTTCAGACTTGTAATATGATATGATACAGTCTAGTTCTTCTTTAATCAGCCATTCAAAGTGACTGCGTTTTCTTCTGCTCTTATCATAAGCAAGCAGTGAATTATTTTTGTAACTAAAGGCATTTTAAGCGTAGTAATCTTGACTAAAACAGATATACAGCCATGAAATTTGACTTTAAAGTAATTTTAGCAACTTAGTACGGATTAGCTGCTGAGTAGTCAAGACCTTATTCAGAGCGCCGCCATGACAGGTATGAGAGCGAGACTGTGAGGGATAGACTTACTGTGTTTTTAATGGCATCCAATGTAAAAAGCTGTATAAAGCTCCTAGATCACTTTTAATTTTCCACAACTCATTTTGTCTGGGTGATTTTGTCTACTGAAATTCCTTGGAAATATATTTTTGCAGTGTTTCATCAGCAGAACAATCCTAAAACACATCAAATAATAGTACAAATCACTGACGAGATGTCTGACTATCCCTCACAGCCTTGCTTTCATTCCTGTTAAAAATCAAAGATGGCGCTGCTGTGAATAAGATCTATTGTCAATGACAAATTTCATGCCAACTTTGTAATAAATTATAATGCAGCTTTTTGATGTAGATTACTGAGATCAGAAACGGATGAAAATACATTATAGGGGATGGAAGATAGAGTGACCTGGAATGTGTGCTGAATAAAGATTTGGCTCTGGACAACTTTAGTAAAAAATAAAATGTTTGCCGATATTGAGATAATCATAACTGTAACTATGGCAATCTAAAATGTATTATTCTGAACCAGTCTAAACACTTCAGCTAAGAAACACTTTCAGTCATTTTTACAATTTGACCGCGTCAAAGACCATTTGGCAGAACTCGAATCTGCCAGACTGCCTGGTAAGATCATCGCCCTCTGGATCACTGGACAGCTTCAATATAGATACATAATCTGTGGTATGTCATGTCAACTTGTTAATTTATTTAACTTTAGGAATTCACGTTAAACAATATTTTAAAAATAAGTTTCCATTCTCTCGTAAATTTCCAAGTCATCTTCATTTATATAGCGCTTTTTACTAAACAGATTGTTTCAAAGCAGCTTTACAGTGATAATAGGAAATTAAAGTAATAGAGATTATTTTGGCTTTACAGCAACTCTAGAATAAAGTTATTGTCCAGCTAAAGTTAGTTTTGATTGATTGATTCACTTACGTTGCAAAGATCCTTAGTTATTAACTTAGGGGCCGCTAACATGTCACTGTTCTAACAAAAAACCCTTAACGCACTCCGGCCCGCTCATTCACACAACAACAGTGCCTGGTGGCTCGAGAACGCAAACCTTGAAACAGGTTCCAAGGTGCAAGTGTTGAAAAATTTGGAAAAACGTTATCATCTCCAAGCCTTATCAAGCCCCAAAAACGTGAATCTGTGAAAATGCTGATGGCGTGCACATGCATATTACGTGTTTATTCTATAGGTATGCGCATTTGAATATATATGTGCACAGGTGCGTAGTCTTTCTTTACAAATTGACCTCAACAAATGACTTGTCTGTCCTTAAAAATTCATAATGCCACGTGAATGCCAGAGCTCAGCTGTAGTGTAAAGTTTTACACAGTGTTGTTGGCACGTCTGAACCCTTGTGTAATTAGTGTCAGCTGCTAGAGATGTGTTGAATTTGAAGGATGCTCGAGAAGGATCCTACCCAGATTTATTTTGAAGTGCGCTCCTCGTAAGAGCAGAAGGGAACTGATGATCTTATTAGTGGGATTTTCAAATGACACCCCTTTAAACAATATATCTACCACTATGGAGGTATGGGCTTTCATTGTTCATAAATTTGTGTAACATTGTGAAAATCTGCGCTTGAGCTTACTCTCATACACGGGCTATAACTGACTTCTGTTATTCTTTTTTTTTTTTTTTTTTTGTGGTTGTTGCTTAGTTTTACTATTGCTGTTTTAAAGTACCTTGGGTCACAGTTTCAGTAGCCTTAACTACTATGTACTAATAATAATATTTACTGTGTAACTACAAAATTCCCACATTTACTGATAATGAGTTTGAGGTATGGTTAAGTTTAGGAGTAAGGGTAGGAAAAGGTATTAGAGTTTTATTTAGGTTTTGGGGTAAAAGTTTGGGTTACGGTTTGGACTAAACTAATCATTTTGCTAAAATTGGTAATTAAATGCATGTACTTTAAATTGAATTACAATACACCAACATTTATGCACATAAGTAAACTATCAATGGTTAGTAGGTATGTAGTAGTTAGGCCACCTAATATAAAGTGTGACCTTATCTTATTGTTTCTCATAATTGTTGCCACCTACCTGAATGATACCTCAAAATTGAGATAATTTGTGTTTCTATGGTTTTCTGCTTAAAAACCACTCTGAACTGTAAGAAATGAATAGCAACTCTATTAAAATGCCGTGGCAAAACATTTGCATAAACATTTGAACCACTCATATTTTCTTTAGAATATTGAAGAAAAAAAATGGTCTGAAATGACCAGATTTCAAAATCGATGATGAATTTTGTGCTATGTACAAGAAACTGTTCATTAATTGTTTTAAAAGCTGATAATTTGATAGTAAACAGGATTTGAGCTCACATTTCAGCATAAATATAACCTCATTCTCATAATATTTCCCCTTTACTGTTTGTTGTAGGAGCCCAGATATAGCGAGTCCGTCGATTGCTTTGATAGTGGTGTGGATGTCCTCACTGCAGATACCAGCTCTCCCTCTCAGGTCTCCAGCTTTAAGACTCTCCCCAACGGCATGTCTCAAACCCGCTCTCACTCTCTGACACTGAACACCTGCAGCGGCTCTGCTGGTGCCCTTCATTTGGGGACTGATGTTTTGCGTCAGAACATCTACAAGAACTTCATGAGGGAGTTGAAGACTGGTCGGCCACCAGAAGACTGGTGTGAGAGCTCCTCAGAGGAGACAGAGAGCAGTAGTCAGGAAATCCTAGGGTCTCTTGAGCAGCTGGACTTGCTGTTTGAGAAAGAACAAGGTGTAGTTCGGCGGGCCGGATGGCTCTCCTTCAAGCCCTTGCTCACTGTACACAAGGACCACAAACTAGAGCTAGTGGGCCGTCGAAAATGGAAGCAATTCTGGGTCACTCTAAAGGGTAGGTATGCCATGATTGCTGTAACTACCACTGTGATTTACAGTGCCACTCACTTTTGTGCAGTAAAGCAACTGCTTGAACTGATCAATCATGGCAAGGTTTTTTTATCTGCAGGTTGCACGTTGCTGTTCTATGAGACCTATGGAAAAGCCTCTTCAGAACCAGAGTCTCCATGCTATGCCTTGTTAGCAGAGGACGGTGTAGTCCAGACTGTTCCTGAGCACCCCAAGAAAGAGAATGTGTTCTGCCTCAGTAACACCTATGGTGATGTCTACCTTTTTCAGGTCAGTTACAAGAGCTTACAAACTCTTGTTCATTTCACACTGGACATATTAGTGGATTGAAAGCAGTGCAGAAGCTGCGTGTTTGCAGAGCGGAAGCAATGTGCCGCAACTGAAGTGGAGCTGAAGGTGTAGTTCTCTAATGACAGCATATAACCATAGAACATATCAAACCATATAACATGCTGTGCATTGCAATTTATATGATGAAAATACTTACTTTAAATTATTTTAGCATGCTCTTTGTGTTTGCAACTCAACTGGGAATAGTGTGTTTTAGTTATTTTGATGGTACTAACTGAAGTGAGAGTAGATTCCCGTATAGTGTCAGGCCATTATGTTGCTGAGTACCAGCCACTTGCTTGTTGTTGTTGTAAGAATGACTGATCATTTTTGATGTCTTAGTCTTAGTTAGCCAGACAATCTCTTGCTATTCCAAATGCTGATTAGTGCAGTGTGTAAATAAAAAAAACTACACACACATTACCTGTCAGTAATGTTTCTGGTAGAATAAATACCTTACGATATCAAGCATAAACTTAAATGCTTGAAATCTGTTTTTTAGACAAATACAAAGTGGGGTCCAAAAGTCTGAAACACTGACAATCTAGGCCTCATAATATAATTGAAAATACATACATTTTTAGGAATTTGAAAAAATGTAAAACAAAGTAATGTTGTTATTATATAAAATGAGGTGATGCAAAATTCTGCAAAGATTTATAGGTCACTAATAAAATAACCTTATTTGTGATACTGATACAGTCATTTCTATGTATAAAATGTAACATTTCCTTCCTTGCATGTTTTTTTTTCCACTCTAGGCCTCCAACCAAACTGACCTGGAGAACTGGGTAACTGCCATTCATTCAGCTAGTGCGTCTTTGTTTGCGAAACGCTATGGGAAGGAGGACACACTGCGTTTGTTACGTGGGCAGATCCGTGGTCTTCTCCAGAAGATCGACATGGATGGCAAGATGAGGAAAATGGCAGAGCTGCAGTTGTCCATCGTTGGTGACCCCAAAAATAGAAAGGCTATTGAAAACCAGGTAAGCAACCAATCAAGTTAATTTGGTGTAACACCGTTATGTACCGGTAGTCCTTTTTTATTTCAGCTATGCTTGATATGTACTAATAAGTGAGATAAGTCGAACAAGGAAAGACAGAAAAGTGCATGAATTTCTTAAAGGCAATTAACCCTCTGGAGTCTGAGCTGTTTTCTGGGCCCTGGAGGTGTTCTGACATGCTCTGACATTTGTGCTTTTTTCAGTTATTTATAAACATATTAATGGCAAAGGTGTAAATTCACTCTATATAGCACAAACAGGGCTACCAAAATATCTGATCAACATGCATGTATATGTTTGAATTTTTAAGAGAATAATGTTTATGCGTGGTTATTGGAAAAAATAAAAATGAAAGTTGCAGAAATAAGACCTCAAAACACAAACTAAATATGTGTAAATAAGACTTTTGACTAATGAATTGTGTAGCTTTGAGTTCTGGCTTCAAAATGGCGTGAAAATCATCCTGCCTTATCGTTCTCATAAAACAGTACATTGATTTGAACTTTCTAAAACAGTTTTTTTGTCAGAAGAGGTTTATGCATGGGAGGGGTGGCCCATCAATATTAATGGGCCAATGGCCATCAATATTAATGAGATTCAGACCAGGGGTGTGACATACACTCTTTCAGTGGCTAATGGGCCATCAAGTGCCTGAACAAAGAAGAGGAGATTCAAAGGTTTTGTTTTTCAATCTGTTTTATTGTAATTCCTCTATGTGGAGGAACTGAATGTTCTAAATTTGCTCTAAGCAAAATAAATGTGAGCAAAATTTATTAATCAGTCTGCTATAAAAAAAACAACTGTGAGCGAAAAACAAAAGTAAAGGCAGGTATCTCACAGTAAATTCCTGTGCCCCGTTTATGCGGGCTACAAGTAATTCAAATGTGAGCAAAATAAAGAATCCTGAAAAAACTATCACAGGTTATAAAAAAAATATATTAAGCAGCACAACAGTTTCCAACATTGATTTAAAAAAATAGTCATCATATCAGAATGATTTCTGAAGGCTGATGGTTAGTGGAAGGTGGTCAGTAGAGCACACACATCTGAACACAGTCACACATCTTTATGCCACTCCTGAAAACAGTTCCAGAAACTGATGGGCAATTAATTGTTATGGACGCACAATCTATACATGTATATATCTGTTGATGGTCCATAGGACAGAGAAATATCACTGTGTCACCGCGAGTATCTGTTGATGAGCCATTTAGACCGCACGCATTTAGTGATGCTCGCAATGAACGGATCGTTCGCGAACGACACATCACTACATTTCAAACATTTACACCTGTATTCACAAACATGAAACATCTGTGCATAAGGCAGTACTGAAGCATGATAAGCAGTGTCATAGTCTAACCAAAACTATATATATATATATATATATATATATATATATATATATATATATATATATATTATACTAAATCACATATATCATATATATATATTTAGACTAAATCACATTACACTTAAGCAGATATTCACAAATAAGGTACATAAGACATACGGCAGTAACGTTATTTCTGCATGATAATCAGTGTTATAAGCTAATCAAAACTGAGTGAAATATATTTAATATACAAATATGTTTAGAGAGTAATAGCCTATCACATTGAAAAAGTTTACACTTGAGCATATACACGAATGTTAAGGGATATTGTTATGCAATCTTTCATGTAAGATGCCAAAAGCTAGCCAACACTAAGCAGATATAGTCTGATATATCAGAAAAATAATTATATAACAGTAAAACTTACTCTGAAATTGTGTCCTCGGCGGGATCAATTCGCTCTTCAAAATGCTGCCGTTCGTCGTCCGAGTCTTCATCTTCCTCGGAGGAAAAGGTGCATTCTTCCTCGCTGTCCTGAATCATCTGAAGGGCGTCTTTACCGGAGAAACGAGCCATACTCAAAACGCGATGAACTATCAGTAAGTCTCATGAAGAAACTGTGTTTTTATGGCATTGATCGAGGGGCGTATGCGATGCATACTAGATCACCTAAACTATTTACATGTGAATCGCGCCGAGGGCGGGGCGGCCGCAGCTGATTATAGAGCTAATGAGGGGAGAAGGAAAAACGGTACCTCTCCTTGCTTTCAGACAGATTACATGAGTTGAAAACATTTGTTTTTTATATAAATTACTTCATTTAAAAGAAGAGGTTTCAAGCTTCATAAAGACATAACTCACGTGTCTGTGTGAGAAGTGTTCGCTGAGTTATGATTCATTTTCGGACGCGTTTCAGAATGGACTACACGGACAGAGTGAAGGCAGAACTCGCTTCGTGTTTATTTTTCTTTATTTGGCGAAAAGCACAACACTTTGTTTTTATTGTGAGTATACACAAAAATAATACACATTTAACAGAATCGATTGATGTATGAAACTTGCTTGTAATATCAAAGTCCACAGAGCAAAATTAATTTCTTTTGAACTGAACTGAAAAAAAGTGAGCTGGTATCGCCGGCGATACCGTCGACCTGAGGGGGTTAAGGTACACGTGATGATTTTACCATTAAGTTTAGTGCTTTTACCAAGTCATTATGTTAGGCTTTGTGGTGAGATGTGTATGTGTTGACAAGGTTAAGAATTTACTAAGTTCCCCGTTTTGTCTTAAACATTGGGATTAATCATTGAGAGCTTAGTCATGTTAACAGAAGGCATGTTAATCTTACTGCCACATACCGCTTTAGAGGTTGCATGACCCACATAGCTTTAGTTGACCAATGGTATTAGTAGTTTTCTCCCACTGCCTGATAACAATCAAGGTAATGCTTCATGGGAACCTCTGAAGTTGATGCAAAGGTCAAAGGGGGAGTCAGAGGGGTGCCAGGCTGGATGAGGGATTTGGAGACGGGGAAGAGGTTAGAATGGCCTGAGAAACTGGACTACTTTGAAGTCTTGTCTGTCTCCACAAGTCAGTGCCAGCTGGGCAGTTTAAAGTCTCCACTGACCTCCCCTCACCCTTCCTCCCAAACTCAAGTCTTGCTCATGTCTTGCATCCACTGCAACTTAACTAAACATATGCCTTTTAAATGAATCAGGGAAAAGGTCAGATAAACAAATGAAAGAGAAATCTGTAGAACTACACATTTAGAACTACAATCAGAAATGTTGCCCATCCAGAAGTAGTAAGCATTGCTTATTTATTTCAAATACATATACCTCAGAAGGCAAAAAGAAATTTGGCCAGACTCATGCATAATCTAGTTTACTTATTAAGTGTGTCAAACTTCTTTCCGAAAATTAGTGACACGAAGCAATGTAAAAAATCTATCTTGATACTAAACAGTATCAATCTTCATTATAAGCTCATTATCAACCTAGTACCTCTTAATTGCAACTTTGTTTCAAGTCTCAGAAGTTGTCACTGACTTTGTCAGTGAGTATATGTACACATTTGATGTTTGTGTGTCCTAATGGCCTCGTGGAAACATTTCTGGTAAGCGTGCCAGGGGTTCTGGGTTCTAATCTGTCTTCGTAAAACAAAAATGTTCATCAGTGATTGTATATCAAGAGCATGGACACATTTGTGTGCATCTTGTTTTGTGATTTCACCGTAACAAATAGAGAGACTCAGCTCCCCACAACAGCGTTAGATTGAAGCGCTCGTGGCTCGTCTATATGTGAAGACTGTGCATGAGCCGCGAGAGAACAGAGGCAACACTGTTCAAAAACAACACATTCCAGCGCCAGATTGCCTCTTATTTAACACAAACTAACTAAATGAATACTCTTCTAGACAACTGGAGATGTTTCCTTTGCATTAGGTACATACATGCTGTGAGATGTTAAAAAAAAAGTGGTGGGGACAGAACCGACCCTGGCAAAAAGTGGTGGGGACCCGTCCCACCCGCAAATGAAGCCTATGTGCATCAGACAGTCAATGAACAGACTGTGTGAGAACTTTTAACTATTATATCTTCACCTAGTCAACACAGGTAGCTATCAGTTGATGCGGTATCAAATACCCTGGGACACAATTAGAACAAATTTCTCAAACAGGTTCCAAGATTTAGGCGAGCTAGTGTGTTCTTAATGTGCTCTGAGCTACAGCAAACAGGCCTCTCTTTTTGTAGTAATGGGAGGATGCCGGTATCCAGTGTCACACTCCTAAAACTGCACTCCTGTGTTAGGGTAAGTTCCCATGACTTATGGTTACTTATTCCCATGACCCATGATTAACAACACAGTGTCTATCCAGCCTCATTATACTTGATTTAACAGTGTGGGGTTGAGTTGGTAGGATTTAATAAACCAAAAGCCAAGAAACTGTAATGGCACAGTGTCTCTAGACTCATTGCCAGTGGTATGAATTGATGCTGAAAGCCCAAATCAAAGCATACAGGCTACACACAAAAGTAACATCAATGCCAAAGTGCCGTTATTGATTAGCTGCAGGGTTTACATTAACTTTTTTGCTCGACCCCCTGTGGCTAGTGGTTTTCCAAAGTTTCTAGCCACTCAGCATTTCCACTCGCCACAATTTTGACACCAATTCCATGGGGGTAAACTGCCATATAGATATTTTTATATGATCTTATAATTTGGCAGCAGATATATTAGGCTGCTGTCACTTTAAGACACACAGCTCCATTATACTGTTATACATGCGTTTTCTTTCTCAACTGTTTACATTCACTTAAAACATAACTGACTGGCATTTTGACATTGTTTTGTGTCTATTTGACCATTTATGTGGAATAAGCAGCAAAAAGAACTCAGTTTAGTACTGAGAGGCGACTTTATGTGCGCGCACTTTGGGTTTGAGCACAACATCTGCAGGAATTAGTAAAATTATGTGCAGTACATGCAATCCCACGCCAAAATTCAACCAACAACCCTGTAACTCCAACAATATTCATCTGGAGCAAATGAAAGCAGTGAGTGAGGGGAGGAGGGTTTGTGTGTTACTCGCTGTCGGAGAGATGAGAGAGAGAGAAAGCGCATCTGGTATTTTGTATCTATTCTGCTGAAAATGAGTATTGGAAGCATTTCAGATATTTCAGTATTGATATGTAATGAAAAATCTATCTTTTTTGACAGCACTACATTGCACTTTATGATTTCAGATGCCTCTTTTAAAGACTACATTTGAAAAATGTATATATTCTATAAATTCTATTCTAATTCTATTCTATTCAATCCAAAGTAGGGCTGTCACTTTTGTGAAAAAATCCTGTTTGATTTTTGAGACATAAGTGTTCATTGAATCGATTGTAAAATATAGGCAAATCCACGGACAACTAACAGGCATTAGGACGAACGGAAAGAGGGCGCTTGATATTTCAATATTTCTGCTTTTAAAATGCAATATTTCTGAAAATTGATTGACTTGAAGTTTCGTGCACAATGACAAACAGGAGTGTAACATTCTCGAAAAACAATAAGCAGAGTGGACTGCCATAACATCAATGAAAAACATTACTGCAGTCTTCAACATGGCTGTGTTTACCATTATAAATGTCAAACAAATTTCACCTAGGCTACGTAGGCGATTGTAGCCCGTAGCCCGAACCTGTATCTGTATGCATGAGACTGTCTGAATACCGGCAGAATTCACATTTTTTTAGTAAAAAGAGACACATTATGCAGAAGTATAATTTGCTGTTATATGTGTTTGTCAGAGCCTGTGGGAGGATCTTGTCTGCAATATTGACCAGTCTAGTTGAATGTCTAGCTTTGTGAGATGAGTGTTTTTCATCTGCAAACTGATAATGTTCATAGAGCTGTGACTAATGGCCCTGGCATGTTCTTTTTCCTTCATCTGTTTTGTCAAAAGAGCAAAGCATTCAATCCAATTGTTTCCCCTATGAGATTTTATTACAAAGCATAATGGCAATTGAAGATTGGAGGAAAAAACTCCCTTTATGCCCCAGTCACATCTGAGAGCAATTACAGCCCCAGAGATTCATTACTCATGCTGTTTCTGCCACCATAGATCACAGATGATTCTTGTGAAAGGAAGTTTGTTAACTGGTGGATGTGATGCTCTTCCTCAACAACCTTTTTTTTTTTTATTTGTGGACAGATCCAACAGTGGGAGCAGAATCTTGAGCGCTTCAACATGGACCTTTTCCGCATGCGCTGCTACCTGGCCAGTCTGCAGGGCAGCGAGTTACCCAATCCCAAGAGCCTCCTGGCCACGGCCAGCCGCCCAACCAAAGCTGCACTGGCCCGACTGGGAATCTTCTCCGTCTCTTCCTTCCACGCACTGGTTAGTATCCTTGAACACTACAGTTACAGCCCACTTTTTTAGTGGTTCCGGAAATATTGTTTCTAATTAATTTTCTCCACAAAGATCTAACAAAAAATCACAAGTTGAATCACAACTTTGTCTTCCAATGACATTGCTTTAAAACAATTTGAAAAAAAAGTTTGCAAAGGTACATAAGTTATTAACTACTCATCCCATAAAGCATTGTAAATTACATGATTGAAGCAAAACAGTACAATATAACATTTTTAGTGCTGGGCAACGATTAATAGCGATTAATCGCATCCAAAATAAAAGTTTGTGTTTACATAATATATGTGTGTGTACTGTATATAATTATTTTGTATATATAAATACACACATATGCATGTATATATTTGAATATGTATATATTTGTAATATGAATATGTAAATATTTGCATGTATATACTGTATATATATTTATAAATAATTTATATTTTATATAAATATTTTATATATAAATAACACATTACACATTTGTCTTATATATATATATATATATATATATATATATATATATATATATATATATATATATATATATATATATATATATATATATGTGTGTATTTATATGTACAAAATAATTATATACAGTACACACACACATATATTATGTAAACACAAACTTTTATTATGGATGAGATTAATCGCGATTAATCATTGCCCAACCCTAAAAATGTTTGATTTAGAGACATTTATAATAAGATTAAAATACAATATATTTGCAGTTTAATTGCAAAATATTCACATATATAAGTTGGTTGAGTGTAGGGAGACTTGATTGCCATTTGCAGTGCTTCATGGGAGTCTGTATTTGCTGCTGAGCTCTTTTGGCATGATTCTCATTTCCATGGCGACAGTGACTTCTCTGATCGATGGATCAAGACTGTGGGTAGTCTAGTTCTTCATGGGGAATTCAGCTATTATACACTTCTTCTTTTTTTTTAAATGAAGTTGTGACAGGTTTATACATTATTGTTCAAAATGATTGGGACTGTTGAGATAATAAACAGTTGTGCTCTAATCCCAA
This sequence comes from Vimba vimba, assembly GCA_022828995.1. Classification (NCBI taxonomy): domain Eukaryota; kingdom Metazoa; phylum Chordata; class Actinopteri; order Cypriniformes; family Leuciscidae; genus Vimba; species Vimba vimba. Next base: position 7,422,120 of record CM040836.1, read on the forward strand.
ATTCCCAATGCCCTTTTCATCTGACATTACTGCAAGCGGATGCCATTTCCAAAACTGAAATACTTGCCTAGTTACCATTAACGCCAATCTCTCTGTTGCTCTACAGATCTGTTCCAGAGACGAGGCCACAATGCGAAAGCGTTCTCTGTCTCTCTCCCATCGAGGTCGCAGTAAGAAAGGGGTCTTTTCATCCCTGAAGGGCCTGGATACTCTTACCAAGCGAGGTCATGAAAAGAAGCCTTCTGTCTCTCAGGTACTGCACTCACTCTGTCAGATTTAACCAGTCGTGACCGTGTGCCGTTACACCAATGCTCATAGCACATTTGCATATCAATTTTCCTACCTTTTTATGTTTTGAAACTCATGCGTCATGCTGGTGGGAAATTCCTCCCACAGGTGTAAATAACAGGACTTTGATAAATAAAGACTCTAAAGGTAGTAATTACAGAGCTGACAAGATTAAAAATGTTGTTCTTTCTCCCATCTCCACCTCCTTTCTCAGAAATGCACCAAGATAATAAAGGGGCTATTTTAGGATGTAGGGTTTCATTTCTGGTTATCAAGCGTAAAGCCTTGCGACTTTGATGAAGCTGATGATGTTTCCTCCCTGTTGAGATGTTTCTGCACTGTGCTAATAATGGTGGTAAATCGGCAGTTAAGGAACTGCACTGGGCCGTTTGTTTAAACCCAGAGAGGGGTGACCCATGAGCCGGAGAAGTTTATAGATTTCCTGTCATGACCGTGCCCTTGAGCAAGGCATTTAATAGCAGGTTGTTGCAGGGGGACTGTCTCTACAATTAGAGCACTGTGTTGTTTGGAATAAAAAGTGGCAGCTAAAATGCTTGCTTTGGTGAGTCTGTTGCACTTCTTTGCCACCCAGTAAACTTCCTTAGTCTGTATACAAATGGAAAATCCCTAATTTTTTTCTTTTGGCTTTGTCCCTGTGAAAAGGATTTCAGTGATTTGAGCTGCTGTTCTTACAGTGGTCTTCCTCAGGTAAGGGATGCTGGTTTGCTGGATCACATGTAGTATAGCATGGCTCCTTGTAGAAATATAGATGCTTCTAAAGTTTGACCCCTTGTTGACCTGCAAAAAATAGCTATATTCCAAAACCTAGTGAGCTACCTAGTAAGGGTGCTCCGATTGATCGGGCGCCGGTCGTTATTGGCCGATAATAGCTTTATGTATTCTGATCAGTGGTCTCTATAAAGGCCGATCAGAAGAGCCAGATAATGCAAGACTCGCTAGACATTTTCTCTATGCGTAGCTAAAATTGCTTCACAACATTCACTGGTCTGGCAGTTCTACCAGATGTTTGAAAAAAATACATTTGCAACGTCTTTGGAGACATTACAACAACAGCAACCCTACACCAATAACAGCAAGAAACTAGAGCTGTGATATTTAAGAGCATTTTTTTCCTTCACAGCGGTGCGCTTTCATTCCTCCCTGAAAGCCCAAACTTAATATCCAAATCAGCTAAATCAGTGATTGTCATGAAATACAGTCTACTGTTGCTAAACTGCAGGACGTGCTCCATAATAAAAAGTAGGGATGCACCAATACCTTAGTTTTACGAGTACAATTACGAGTACATGAGCACAGTATCGGACCGAAACCCGAGTACTGGTATCGGTATATGTAGAAACCCAGAAATATGTCAAAATGCCCGACTTGGTGAGTATTTGCTTAAACACAGTCGTTATGTTTAAGTGAGCATAAAAAGTTGTGAAATAAGTTGCATGTATAACAGTATATTGGATCCGTACATTAGCTCTTAAAGTGACAGCAGCCTAATATTCCTGCTGCAGTCTGTGTCAATAATGTTAATCAAACAACACAAGACAAAGAGAAAACACTCATTGCTTTTTAGTAGATGTAGTGGGAATAATCTATATTTTATATTAGTGAAGACTATGCAGTGTTTTTACATTTGCTCACTTTCCATGATAAATACTGTTCTGTTTTTTACTTATATTATTTATTTCACAGCAATGCTATAAGAGAGGGAACATGTTGCACATGTTGCTTGCCAATAAATAAAGAGTTGGCAATTCATGATACTTTCTCATCATTTTTTTTTTTATATGATCGGTATAGGTGATCGTATCAGCCAATACTGCTTCCTGTGATCATAATCTGTGATTGGACAAAATTCTGATTGGAGCATCCTTGCTACCTAGCTAGAAAACATTTTAAGGCGTCATAGATGCGACTCCAAGAGCTTGTTCTTCCAAGAGCTTTCTTTTTTTTTTTTTTTACCTCATTTTGGCCAACTTCTAAAGCAAATCGCCTATATGCTTCTCAGATCAAGCAATTCCAGAATGTATTGCAATGAGCTCAGTGGGAATTTGTTTTTAATCCGAAAACAAAAATCAATACTAAAAAATATCCATTGAAAATAATCTAATAAAAATGCATTAGGAGTACCTTGGTGAACCAAACTGGCTCTTGCATCGACTAGATCTCCAAATAGTATGCTAAAATATTAGAATGTACTATAAACCTTTATAAATGTCTAAATTGCTTTTTATTGAGTAATGACCTGGAATGTCCATAAAGATAATAAATGGAAGGTTGTTTAGGATAATATTGCTGCAACCTCTAGAAATCAAAATCAAATTGTTATATGCAGTATGATCTAATTCACAGATTGTATTGCATTATTTGCATACCACTAAAACATTTTCAGAAGCAAAGATCTTCCTCTCCAAACTGCCAGATTTGTTAAATAAATGTTTTCTGACATTAAATATATTATTATAAGCCTATATACTGTACTTTAAGGTTGAAACACTGCAGTGACCATAAAAAAAAAAAAATTACACTGAACTAATCGACACATGTTTTTATATGTTCGAACTTACAGTAAAAAATGCCACTGAAAATCAATTCCAGGGGCCAAATTTCTGCCCTTAATAAAGAAAAGTGAAATCCTTAATTTCTGTTACTAAATTAATCCTGTAACATCTTGGTAGAATCTAGTAGCAAAAAAAAAAAAAGTATCCTATCACTGAAGGCCCTGTCCCTCCCTGACATGTGACGTGTAATGGGAGATCCTGCCAGCTTGGCTAACAAGCCCCATTTTCATTTCACACCACAGAAGGCAGAGGTGTGGAGACAGACAGAGGGAGAAATGTATGAATTATTAAAAGCCATATGTGGTAAATTGCAGCCTGCTATACTCTACCCCGCAGGGACACACAGATGGTTGCTATAAGAGCCCTATGATAGTTGCTAAATATTAAACAGGCCAACCTTTTGCTAAGGATGCTGCGGTAGCCATCAAGTCAAAGTGTCTTTTTTTGTCTGTTTCTTCCTCTTTGTCTTTCACTTAGTTTTGAGAACATCAATCAATCTTTTAGCCCATGTTTGTTTTCACTAATTAGCTAATCATTAGTTACTCGTCCTTGACATTAATCCTGTTTAGCCTTGGGTTTGACAGTTATACATTTATATGTATACTATGTCAAAAAATTTGGTCAGTAAGTTTATTTAGTTTAATTTATTTATTTTAAAAAGAAAGAAATGAATACCTTCATTTAGCAAGGATGGATTAAGTTGATCAAAAGTGACAATAAAGACACAATTTTACAAAAGATTTCTATTTCAAATAAAGGCTTTTCTTTGAATCCTGGGAAAATTAGCAGCACAACTGTTTTCAACATGGATGATAGTAAGAAATGTTTCCTGAGCAGCAAATCAGAATCTTAGAATGATTTCTGAAGGATCATGTGACACTGAAGATTGCAGGAATGATGCTTATAATTCAGCTTTGATCGTAGTAATAAATGACATTTTTAAAAACGTATTAAAATAATACAATTTAAATTACGGTAACTGTTTTATGTTTTGTAGCACAATATAACTGTCCTTAATATATTTTTAATAAAATTAAAAGCCCTTAGTGAGCATTAGAGATGGTTTTTTTTCTAGGTTTTTCAGAGTCAGTGGAATTTTTTTCAAATTGTTACCCAAGATTTGCAGTCTTTATTACACAATAAATTGATTAAAAAAAATTCCTGACCAAAACAAAAATTATCTTTCCCTTTATTCCAATTTAGACATAACTTTACCTTGAAATGATGAGTAGCCTATCAGCATTGTTGTTGCCAATACCTATTTTACAAAGGTAAAAATCGTTGAACATTTTGTGGTCAAATATTAAATAAACAAGAAACAATGTTTACCTTGATTAATCTCATTATAATGGCCGGGTGATGGTGCTAAACGCCCACAATCATCTCTTGTCTTAGGCACAATAAGCTGGATGGATGGGAGAATTAAAAATACAAAAATACATCAAATAATGTACACTTATTGATGTGAGTTTTTACAATTAGTTTAATGATTATGAACAAATTAGGTTAACCATGGAAAAACAATAATAATTGCATTAATATAACATCAGTGAAACTACAAAGCTGACACAGAAGTATGTATAATTATAATGTAAAGTTACCATGACTCTTTTTTTTCTAAAGTAAGCAACTCCTTGTTGATATAGTGCGTTTGTAACGATCAATCATGTTGTTTAGTTTAGTTTTCCCTGTTTTCTGTTTGTCTAATTTCTGCTTGTTTTTTCCATGGTTGCTTATTAAGTTACACACCTGTTCCATGTTACCTTGATATTATCCCTGTATATTTAAGCCAATAGTTCCTTCTGTTGCTTGTTCTGTGTCGTTTTATGTTGTTGCGGATGTGTTTCTACGTGGTTTACTTCTGCGTGTTATTTTTAATGAACCATTTGTGTTGAATTCTCCGTCGTTGTGCCCTTACTACAGCCACAGATTCTGACAGCATTCAACTTCCATGCACAATATAGGGATTAGAAAAAGAGTGAAATCTTGAGCAATTTCGGAAACAGCAACAGAGTCAACAACGAGGCTCAATTCCTGTGCTAGAGTAAGTCCCAACTCTAGGGCTATTCAGAATCAAGGAATCGACTTCCCATCATTACATTTTTGTAGTGCATATCGTGAGTAATTAAATTTTCCTTGGTATTTTAAGATTATGGTTTTATGTGAGATATCAGATTATCCTCTCTTCTCTTCACACATTAATTTGCTCCAACATTTTTACATTTGCATCACTCTTGATGTGAAAGAGCCTCAAAAGTGTCTCATTTCACATGCAAAGAGGTCGTTCTCAGGTCTTCAAGGCAAATCAGTGAAAAACACCCTGTCTGATTCTAAGGCTCAAAGAGAGGAAGAATATCCGGAAAAACTAACATTATAAATGGGCCTCAGGGAAAATATCAAAAATGTATATGACCACATGTCAGGGAGGGACGCTTTTATCCAAAGCGACTTAAATGAGGAACATCACAAGCAATCTATTATAAACGCTTACAATATTTGAGTCCACAGTAGTATATGTTAGATTAATGGAGGTTGGTGGACTGTTCCAATGCAAAGAAACAATGAGGGTGAATATTTTAAAAAGCCTATAAAACAATGACCTGAACTGTAAGAGATTGCATGACTGTTTTGCTAACCATTATAATGCCCTTTACTTCCAGTGAAGCCTCAAAGCTTTTGTTTAAGATAAAAATAGATTCACTACAGGAAATTTGCTTGCAGAGGGTTTTTTTTTAGCAACAAAATGATAGTTTGTCTGCTGCAGTGTTTGTAACCATGGCTCTGTTCTGTCTGACAAAATATGACTAAGAGTTTAATGACTATGCAGTGATACGTTTTTTTCCTTCTTGTTTTAGGTCTTTGACAGTGATGTTGGAGGACATCTAAACACCATTCCTCCTTGTAGTTTTAAGGTACGTTACTGTGTACTTTTAAGTCCTGCCAACTAGAAAAAGCTCTGTTTTGACTGGGTTAAATGTTAAAAATGCAGTTACACTTTACACATTATACTTACATTAGTAATGTCTTTTTGTTCACTGTACAGAAAATGTCTTATTGTAGCTGACAGATGTAGCAGGACCAAATTTTGATTAGTATTTTGTTGTGCTGCTGGTTTCATTATGAGGACACTTGTCCGGAACTTTTGTGTCTCATGAGGAGGAAAAGTGTCTGATTTTGTTCACATCAGTAGATTTATATAGTTTCCGGTCTCGTTTCAAACAAACACGTTCTATGGAATGAGAAACGTGTATAATTTGTGATTTCTTGTCCATGGTTCCTCACTGTACGCCACTTCAGTAATCCACGGTGACCAACACACCCATGTTGCTGAGAGACCTAAGAGTTATTCTCGACAGCAAATGTCTTTTCTTCATCATTCCATCTTTAGTATGTTCCGGGTGGAGGTTAGCCTCCATAAATTATTTTTCCCACTTTGCAGAGGAAAGTCTGAAGGCTCTGGTGCTGAGACACACACACACACACACACTGAGGACTGTATACTGGGCGGTTGCCCTTGGCTGCTCTTTTGGAAAGTTGACCGTTACTGTGTTAAATGAATGCACACTCATTCTGCTGCTGGTCAGGGCTTCATTCACACCACTCACTGGACGAACAGAAGGTTATACAGCTGCTCTTGGGTAACTCTCTTTCCCTTGCTAAAAAAGGCCATTACTTCATTGAGTGGGATGTGTGGACAGTCTGTACCTGTGGAACTGAGACCAGACATGTTTTCTCTGGTGTGTGAATGTTTGTTTCCGACACCAAAGACTTAATCCCCAATGAAAGAACCATGGTGTATTTTGTTTTTTAGTGACACATCCTTAAACAAGCATAGATCCATGCTATGAGTCATGGAACAAGTCAGTGTCATATGCTTTAGTTTCAGATTAATTTATAAGTGCTTATACTTGCCTATAAATCCTTTGGTTTCTAAAAATCTATAAATGTATCTAGATCAGAGAATCTTTGTTTTAGGATTTATAAGGAAATCCTATCAAATCTGTCTTAAACACACAAATAATAAATAAGGAATCATGATAAAATGTGTTATTAATAGGTAACTAACTAACGAGGGAATAAAGTAATATTCAAAAAGTCTTTATATTTGACCTGATGAAAATTTCTCATCTTTGTCATCCTCATCCTTTTCTGTCACAGCGGTTGGGTAGTTTGGCTAATGTTTACTCAGTCATGCCACCTGAAGGCAGCCAGTGGGATTGCAGCCAGGAAAACACAACATGCGTCTATATGCCAGATTACCAGACGGTTACGGTTCTTCTGAAAAGTCATCACACTGTCATGGATGTCTTGGCTGAGACCTGCAGGGTAAGATCACTGCATTATGCAACATAGTGTTCAGATTAATTACCTTGATTTACCAACGCACCCATTTTGATTTGTTTGAGTCAGTGTATACATGCAGATACACTATTGTATCACTCCTTTACCTGAGGCTATGGGTGACATTATAAAAGACAGCATCTGGGGAAATTCATTAAAAGATGACATTATGCTTTCTGCATGATAGCTGTCTTAGTCTGATATCTGTAACAACAGGCTGACAGTGCTTCAGCAACTGGCTTTTCCCACACAAATGAATTTCACACAGTCACTATCTACACTACCATACACTACCGTTCAAAAGTGTCAGCAAGATTTCTTTGAAAGAAGTCTCTTATACTCTCCAAGACTTATTTAATCAAATATACAGTAAAAACAGTAATATTGTGAAATATTGTTTCAGTTTAAAAGGACCCACTTTATATTGTGTCTTTAACTGCTATGTACTAATATTTAAATTAATAATTTGATACAGTGCACTTTTTGTGTACATATGTGTTTTTACATTGTACTTATATTTTTAAAAAACCTACATATAATTACATCTGTTATTAATTTCTGGAATTACATCTTATCCCAACCTTACCTGCTTTGCAATACAACATCAACACAATAAGTTCATTGTACTTAACAATTTGTTTGATGCAAGTAAATAATAGTTAAAGGCACCTAATATGTGACCCTGGACCACAAAACCAGTCTTATGGGTAATTTTTTTAAAACTGAGATTTATACATCATCTGAATGCTGAATACATAATCTTTCCATTGATGTATGGTTTGTTAGGATAGGACAATATTTGGCCGAGATACAACTATTTGAATATCTGGAATCTGAGGCTGCAAAAAAATCGAAATATTGAGAAAATCGCCTTTAAAGTTGTCCATTTCTATTGGCGATAGTGCTGCATCCATTCACAAAAATAAATGTTTTATATATTTAAGGTGGGAAATTTACAAAATATCTTCATGGAACATGATCTTTACTTAATATCCTAATGATTTTTGGCTTAAAAGAAAAATCTATAATTTTAACCCATACAATGTTTTGTTGTCTATTGCCACAAATATACCCGTGCAACATACAGTAAGACTGTTTTTGTGATCCAGGGTCACATATAAAGTGTGACCTTTAAAAATAACTTTTCTATTTGAATATATATTTAAAACATAATTTATTCCTGTGATCAAAGCTGAATTTTCAGCTTCATTACTCCAGTCTTTAGTGTCACATGATCCTTTAGAAATCATTCTAATATGCTCAAGAAAAATGTCTTTTACATTTCTTATGAATATTGAAAACAGTTGTGCTGTTGTATTTTGGTGGAATCCATGATACATTTTTGTCTTTTTGTCTTTTTTGTAGACTGTGCTTTTGATCAAATGAATGCATCCTTGCAAAATATTATTATTATTTTAAATCTTACAGACCCCAAACTTTTGAATGGTTGTTACTGTTCTCTGATATGCCAGTGACTGACCATTGTCTAGTTTGTGCTAAAGAAGAAAAGTCCTGAAAATTTCTTGAATGGCAAATCTCATACTGTAGCTACACTGATGTAGCTGGAAAGGACCACATATATTGTGTTGTCAAAGAATTTTACATATACAGTGAGGAAAATAAGTATTTGAACACCCTGCTATTTTGCAAGTTCTCCCACTTGGAAATCATGGAGGGGTCTGAAATTGTCATCGTAGGTGCATGTCCACTGTGAGAGACATAATCTAAAAAAAAAATCCAGAAATCACAATATATGATTTTTTAACTATTTATTTGTATGATACAGCTGCAAATAAGTATTTGAACACCTGTCTATCAGCTAGAATTCTGACCCTCAAAGACCTGTTAGTCTGCCTTTAAAATGTCCACCTCCACTCCATTTATTATCCTAAATTAGATGCACCTGTTTGAGGTTGTTAGCTGCATAAAGACACCTGTCCACCCCATACAATCAGTAAGAATCCAACTACTAACATGGCCAAGACCAAAGAGCTGTCCAAAGACACTAGAGACAAAATTGTATACCTCCACAAGGCTGGAAAGGGCTATGGGGAAATTGCCAAGCAGCTTGGTGAAAAAAGGTCCACTGTTGGAGCAATCATTAGAAAATGGAAGAAGCTAAACATGACTGTCAATCTCCCTCGGACTGGGGCTCCATGCAAGATCTCACCTCGTGGGGTCTCAATGATCCTAAGAAAGGTGAGAAATCAGCCCAGAACTATACGGGAGAAGCTGGTCAATGACCTGAAAAGAGCTGGGACCACCGTTTCCAAGGTTACTGTTGGTAATACACTAAGACGTCATGGTTTGAAATCATGCATGGCACGGAAGGTTCCCCTGCTTAAACCAGCACATGTCAAGGCCCGTCTTAAGTTTGCCAATGACCATTTGAATGATCCAGAGGAGTCATGGGAGAAAGTCATGTGGTCAGATGAGACCAAAATAGAACTTTTTGGTCATAATTCCACTAAACGTGTTTGGAGGAAGAAGAATGATGAGTACCATCCCAAGAACACCATCCCTACTGTGAAGCATGGGGGTGGTAGCATCATGCTTTGGGGGTGTTTTTCTGCACATGGGACAGGGCGACTGCACTGTATTAAGGAGAGGATGACCGGGGCCATGTATTATGAGATTTTGGGGAACAACCTCCTTCCCTCAGTTAGAGCATTGAAGATGGGTCGAGGCTGGGTCTTCCAACATGACAATGACCCGAAGCACACAGCCAGGATAACCAAGGAGTGGCTCTATAAGAAGCATATCAAGGTTCTGGCGTGGCCTAGCCAGTCTTCAGACCTAAACCCAATAGAGAATCTTTGGAGGGAGCTCAAACTCCGTGTTTCTCAGCGACAGCCCAGAAACCTGACTGATCTAGAGAAGATCTGTGTGGAGGAGTGGGCCAAAATCCCTCCTGCAGTGTGTGCAAACCTGGTGAAAAACTACAGGAAACGTTTGACCTCTGTAATTGCAAACAAAGGCTACTGTACCAAATATTAACATTGATTTTCTCAGGTGTTCAAATACTTATTTGCAGCTGTATCATACAAATAAATAGTTAAAAAATCATACATTGTGATTTCTGGATTTTTTTTTTTAGATTATGTCTCTCACAGTGGACATGCACCTACGATGACAATTTCAGACCCCTCCATGATTTCTAAGTGGGAGAACTTGCAAAATAGCAGGGTGTTCAAATACTTATTTTCCTCACTGTACATATAATTCACCCAAAATAAATATTGTCACCATTTACTAAACCTTGTCTCGTTCCACTCCAAAATGAGCTCCTGTGGAACAAAAAAAGTAGATGTTTTGAAGAATGTTCACACTGCTCTTTTTCTTACATCAAAAACATACAGTGACCTTCATTTCAGCGCCATATTACAACTATCCCGAAGTCATCTGATTTACTTGTTATTGACTTGAATGTTGCCCGCTACTTTACTTTTACATATTTGGCAGATGCCAAAAATGATTCAGCCCTTTCCACATACCAGAAATAAAATGTATAGCATCAAGACATAGTGCACCAAGTTGTGTGAGCATGGCACTAGCAACACCAAGGTTATGGGTTTGATTCCCATGGAAAGCAAGAACTGATAAGATGTGTACCTTGAACAATCAATATTGTAAAAAGCGCTATACAAATAAAGGTGACTTGACTTTTCATTCTGTCTTTCAAAGTTTTGTTATTGAGCATTGAATTCACTGTGTCAGAATACATGTATGTGCTGACACAAAAACTGGAACATATGTAGTACTTGGCTCTTTGGTGGTTTTGGAGGTTTTTTGTGTTTGCAGTGTCTGAGTTGTGCCGAATGGAGGGCGGATGACGTTCATATCATTCTAATATGCTCAAGAAAAATGTTGGACGTTCAGCTGGACGTTTTTGGCATCTGCCAAATATGTAAAAGTAAAGTAGCGGGCAACATTCAAGTCAATAACAAGTAAATCAGATGACTTCAGGATAGTTGTAATATGGCGCTGAAATGAAGGTCACTGTATGTTTTTGATGTAAGAAAAAGAGCAGTGTGAACATTCTTCAAAACATCTACTTTTTTTGTTCCACAGGAGCTCATTTTGGAGTGGAACGAGACAAGGTTTAGTAAATAGTGACAATATTTATTTTGGGTGAATTATTTGTATATGTAAAATTCTTTGACAACACAATATATGTGGTCCTTTCCAGCTACATCAGTGTAGCTACAGTATGAGATTTGCCATTCAAGAAATTTTCAGGACTTTTCAGGACATTGCATTCAAGGTACACTTGCTTTCCATGGGAATCGAACCCATGACCTTATTGTTGCTATTGCCATGCTCACACAACTTGGTGCACTAAGTCTTGATGCTATACATTTTATTTGTTGTATGTGGAAAGGGCTGAATCTTAAGATAGATTTCCCTCCCGTAGCTCATAGGCCTGGACCCCAGCATGCACTGTTTACGGCTGAGAAGGTGTGTAGGAGACATAATGGAGGTATCAACACCATCAGCTGTTGAGCTTCTGCAGAACTTGGTAAGATATTGATAATGGCAAAGCTTAATGTTCAATGGATAGTGACTCTTATATGGTGTATAAAAGTTAAAGTTGGTGAACTGCATGACTTGTGCACTTACCTAGACGTCTTTGTCATCCTAGTCATATGACGAACTGGAGGTCTGCCAACTGAACGTCTACACTCTGCACATGTCTAGACCCTGTCTAACTGGTGACTTTGGTAAGCAAGTCATTGCAAAGGGGAAGTTTAAGTGGCTGTTTTTAAGCTCATCGGGGACTGATGGCACTTTATGATGCATGCCGTTCCTCACAGGTTTTTTTTTTCTTTTCCTCAAGGCTTTGCTGTTACAGGCTATGTAGACAACCTCAAAAACAGCCGTATCGTTGTCAGTGAAGTTCTCCCTGATGGGCTTGCTTTCAGCGAAGGTACTTTTGCTTCTGTAGATACAGCTTTTATCTCTGAGGTTATGTAGGTTATGCTGTTTGGATATGTTATAAACATCTTTTGGATATTTGAACAAAGACCAAAAGATGTCCTAGTGAAGACACCAGTTTTATAACTGGCTATTATAACTTTTGTTTCCTTCATTCCTGTTGTTTTATATCATTGATAGGTCTGAGGCCTGGTGATGAGATCGTGGTTCTGAATGGTTGTGAGGTGTCTTCTCTGGACCTGGCTCTGATACAGACTTTATTCAGCGATCAGAGTCTGCAACTGACCGTGAAACGTCATCCGCCCTCCATTCGGCACAATTCAGACACTGCAAACACACAGTGTCTGCGTAGGGATAACCTCCAAAACCACCAAAGAGCCAAGTCCTCAACAGGTACAGAAGACATACATGTACTACATATGTTCCAGTTTTTATGTCAGCACATATACACTACCGGTCAAAAGTTTTAGATCGGTAAGATTTTTAATGTTTTTAAAAGAAGTCTTAATTTATTTGATTAAAAATACAAACAAAAACAGTCATATTGTGAAATATTATTACAATGTAAAACATCTGTTTTCTATGTGAATATATAGTAAAGTGTAATTTATTCCTGTGATCAAAGCTGAATTTTCAGCATCATTACTCCAGTCTTCAGTGTCACACGATCCTTCAGAAATCATTCTAATATGATGATTTGATGCTCAAGAAACATTTATGATTATTATCAATGTTGAAAGCAGTTTTTTACATTTTTATTTCATGATGCTATGATGAATAGAAAGTTCAGAAGAACAGCATTTATCTGAAATGGAAAGCTTTTGTAACATTAAACACTACCCTTCAAAAGTTTGGGGTCAGTAAGAATTTAAATTTTATTTTTGGGGGAAAGAAATAAAAGAAATCAATAACTTTATTCATCAAGGATGAGTTAAACTGATCAAAAGTTACAGTAAAGACATTTATAATGTTAGAAAATATTCTATTTTAAATAAATTTCTGTTCTTTTGAACTTTCTATTTATCAAAGAATTTTGAAAAAAATGTACACAACTGTTTTCAACATTGAAAATAATAATTAATGTTTTTTGAGCATAAAATCAGCATGAAGGATCATGTGACACTGAAGACTGGAGTAATGATGTTGAAAATTCAGCTTTCACCTGAGGAATAAATTACATTTTAAAATACATTAAAATAGAAAACAGTCATTTTAAATTGTCATAATATTTCACAATAATACTGTTTTTTTTTATTGTTTTTTATCAAATAAATGCAGCCTTGGTGAGCAGAAGAGACTTCTTTTAAAAACATAAAAAATCTTACCGATCTAAAACTTTTGACCAGTAGTGTATGTATTCTGACACAGTGAATTCAATGCTCAATAACAAAACTTTGAAAGGCTAGACAGAGTGAAAAGTCAAGTCAGGTCACCTTTATTTATATAGCGCTTTTTACAATATTGATTGTTTCAAATCAGCTTTACAGTGATAACAGGAAAATAAAGCAACAAAGTTTGTTTCGGCTGTACAGCAGCTCTAGAAGAAAATAGCGTTATAGTCCAGCTTAAGTAAGTTCAGTGATGGTTCATTTTTGTTGTAAAAAAGTTATTTAGTTCATTTGTATATATAGCCGCTCTGGAGAAAACAGTGATGTTATCATCCAGCTCAGTTCAGTTCTCATATAATGGTGTCAATGCTGGCAGATCAGTATGTGTCCCCCAATAAGCAAGCCGAAAGCCAAAGGCGATGGTGTGTGTGAAGCAGAGATGGGGGACTCGAGTCACATGACTTGACTCGAGTCAGACTCGAGTCGCAAAATTAAGGACTTGAGACTTGCTTGACTAAATAAAGAAAATGACTCGACTTGACTTTGACTTGAGATCCAATGACTCGAGACTTGACTTGACTTGAACTGTATGACTCGAGAATGACTTGATATTCATTTTTATATAAATCATCGCAACATCAATTGATGAACAAAATGAAAGCAACGGAACCATTGACGCCAGTCATCAGATTCTGCGCGATTGCGTGACGCTGCACAAGCCCAGAAAAAACAAACATCGCGGTGAGCGCGGCAGCGCGCTAAATACAAAAACATCTCCCAGCATCGTTTCTTTTTGGATATAAAGACTAAAATTTACCATATTCATACAAGAAGATTTGCTGTACGCATAATAACTGGCAAGGGATATCGGACGACCATCACAAGCTCGAACAGTCGAACTTCATTCACCACGTCTAAAAGTAAGCTATGGCTTAACCTGTTTGTTAATTTGACTTTCTTTAAAACTAAATCTTTAAATCTAGAGAGAATATTGGTCAAAACAGCATGCCTCTTTATACACAATTATGTTTTCAAATGTAGCTTAATGTTGTCAATATTCAAATGATAATTAATGATGGCATATGTTTTGTATAACATTTGCCACATTTCTTTCGAATCATGCTTTAAAGCCAAATATATTGTTCTTTCCAATGACAAAAAACAACATAGAAAACATAGTCGTGTTTTATGTTTCTCTTAAAGCAGGGTTAGATGTTATCAGGGGGTTGGGGGCAAAATGCCAGCAGAATTAATATGCACCCAAAATTCAAAATGTGGTGGAAAAATTGCCCTAGTATGAGTTATTTTTATAATTAGCCTAGGCGGATTTAACTTCATATTTAAAAATATATAACTTATATAAAGGGGATGCCAGTTCGAAGAATGCCATTTGGTGGCATAGGAACCATTATACTTTTTGTGAATTGTTTAAATACCTTTTAATGGTCTTCTGCAATGTTTGAGGCATATTTATTTTTTCATGATTTAATGTTGGCCTAATTTCAGTTACATTTACATTTTAGGCTATGTAGTTTGAAATTGTATTTATTTTTTATTTTTTCGATTTTTATTGTAGTAATCACTCAGCTGTATGTGGAAATGCATATTTAAAAAAAAATGTTGCAAATAAAACCATAGTCCACAACTTCTGTAGTTTTAACTTATTTTAATATATAAATTCAGTGAAATCATCAAACGTGTGTATGACTTGCCAGTGACTTGTGACCCAAGCTACGACTTGACTTGACTTGCTTGACATAAAGCAGTGACTTGACTTGACTTGACTTGCTTTTCGCAAAATTGACTTGGACTTGCTTGAGACTTGAAGGTTAAAGACTTGAGACTTGCTTGTGACTTGCACATGTGTGACTTACTCCCACCTCTGGTGTGAAGTGTGAAGTGAAGTATACTTGGGCCTTAAAGTAACTACATGGACTTAACATAGGGTTAGGTCACGGTTAGTACCAAGTTATTACCCAGTTATTGTAATTACTGTAGTACTGTGAGTACCTAGTATGTACATGCAGAACAGGAATGTAAAATTAAGTGCTGCCAACATCACTAAGCCCTCTTATTCACCTGTACACAAATCTGTCTTAAAGAGACCACTTTACATGATTCAGTCAATTCTCAATGGTTAAAGTGGAATCCCAACCTACATTTATTTTCCCTTTTATTTCCCTCTAGTTTTCCTCAGACATACATCGCATTTAAGAAATAAATTGGGTTGTAAACGTATGTTAACTTGAAGCTATCACGTGTACTTACTACTTTGTAAAAACAAATTTCGGTAACACTTTAGTTTGGGGAGCAATTCGCACTATCATTATTATTTGCTTATTAGCTTGCTTGTTACTAGCATATTGCCTGTTTATTAGTTCTTATAAAGTACATCTTGAGGCCTTCTATTCTTGGCATTCACATCACTTCCCATAATAGTGAATATGAGTTCCCCAAACTAAAGTGTAACTTAAGCTTCTAAGAAAATGCAGTTTGTTAACCACTTTCTAAATTACATAAGCAGCCCAGTTCACTATTTTCAAGCTTACACGTTAGTTCACAGCTTATAGTATTGTGCTGCTCTTAATGTTTTTGTAGTTGCAACGCTTGCACACAGAAACATGCCTCAAACAAGGTAGACACCTTCATTTCTCATCTGCAGGACAGCTGGTGAGAAAAGAGGATCACTTTCTTGCTGATGTTTGCTTCTATTCAACATGGTGATGACACTCTGTTACTATGGATTCTCTCTGTTCAGGCCCACAATCCGGCACTAAAGCTAACGTGCTGCAAAATTAATATAATTTTAACGTTTGAGAAATTGTAGGCCTATTTGTTCCTGGTTTGTCATCTCTGCCGTGCTGCAGTATTGAATATCAGATGATATCTGTTTCTAAAAATAGAGTCCATTGTGGTGTAGGCAGTGTTTTATTTTGATCAAACATGGCCTAAATATATCATACAATGTGTGTGTGTGTATATATATATATATATATATATATATATATATATATATATATATATATATATACAACAACTTTCTCTTCACTTGTTATGCGTTCAGACTCACTGTTGTAGACATTTGACACTTGTCACACCTCAACCGTAAACTTCCTACCCCGTGACTTCCTCAAACTAGACTGTTGTCTGTACTAACTCATTTATAAAAAGCTGATGTAAATGCTGTAAGGAGGAACAGTGTTGCGTGCTGGATTTGAACCTGGTAGGTGTTTTGATTGAATGAATATCACAGCACGTGTTGCTGTATTTATTTATGATGTTGGGTAAAATGTGATGTTATAAAGTTAAAGTCATAACTTATACTAATTTTCTGTCAACCACTATAATCACAACTAAGGTTTAAAGTAATCATTCTGCAGTGACATTGAAAAGGGTGATTTATTGTTGGTTTTCTTCTTTTGTCGTCTTTTGTCTAATTACGCAGATTCTTTTGTAAGCAGTGAGCAACAAGGTTTTCATGTACAGAGCATTGGTTGGTTACACGAGTGTTTTACAAGCCAAGCTTTTTTACCTCATAATAACTGTTGAAGGTTTGCCGCTTTATATTAGATGTCTTTAACTACTTAGCAATTTATTTATTTTTTAAATTAACCATTTAATTCATTTATTTACTTATTTTTTACATGCATGTTGTTCTGCAAATGTATTTGACAGATAGACATTTGCTGCTGATGAGGATATGGTTCGGGTTAGAACTAGAGGTAGGTTAAGGGTTGGGATATGGTCAAAAGCGTAAATACATATTGTAATTACTTGCAGGTACTTTAAATGTAACTACAATGTAACGACATGACACCTTTTACAAATATTTTGTGTAAGTACATAGTAGTTAAAGACATTGGTTACACTTTATTTTAAGGTCTCATTGTTACAGTGTAATTATATATTTAAGTACTGAGTAATATTAATCAACTACATGTACTTACTATAGGGTTAGGGTAGGATTAGGATTTGGTTGAGGGTTAGTTGCATGTAATTATGTATAATTTACTGTTATTACTATGGTAAGTACATGTAACATAAGGACACTGTAAAATAAAGTGTTACCAAGACATCTAATAAAAAGTGGGTCCAAGAAAATAGATTTGCAGTATGGATAAATATATAGCAATATACAGTATACTTCAGTTCTTATTATTGATTCACTGTCCAATTCAGTACAGATTAATTAAGTAGCAGAGCTAGTACTTGTCTATATTTGTAATTATACTGTAAGGATGTCCACTGAAGACAAGTTTGTAGAGAACCCAGGTGCAGTTTATTTACAAAATGTGATCAAACATAAAACAAAGGCATGACGTGGCATAAACTCAAACCATGGACATGAACAATGCTTACCAACATTGGTTACAGTGAAACATTACTTGACCAAGACAGGTGACAAACATGATGGCTTAAATACACAAGACAAGGGACACCTGTTAGCAATGAAACAATGAACCCGTAACAACACAGAGCACATTGCAGGATCAAATGACTAGAATAGGGGATCGCATAACAGACATGAAACAAGAACATGAAACAAAACCAAAAACATGCAAAAGGTTTTACTTGGAAACACATGATGGATAAATTAACTGTGTGTAACATTAGAAGACAATTCAGTGAGATTTAATTGTGTTTTTGTGATTATGTGATTGTTTACAAACTTTGCAAAGCTTAAAATGATGGCCGTTGCATTAAGGCGGGCGTACACGGTGCGAGTTCGGACCAGGATCGGACACTCGGGAGGTCGTGAGATATTGCACACGTTGCGAGTCAGTTTAACTGATAATCGCGTCAATGCAGCTGGTACACGGCACGACTGTCCTGCACGAATTTTATCCCGAGCCGGCAGCAATCACGTGAGCTTTCGCGCTAAACACAGAGACCGTCAATGTTACATGCAGGCAAAGCTTCAGATAGAAAAAATGACAGAAATGTGTGTGCAAATGATTTGTTGTAAAGCAGAGAACAGTAGCCATTCAACATAAAAACTAGAGAGAGAGAGAGAATTATTATTTTTATTTAATTATTTTTATTTATTATTATTATTATTTTCTGTAGTACAATGTTCAAAATAATTTTCTATGCTGTTTTGATGCTTTGGCAATACAATTGTATTTTTGTCATGCCAATAAAGCTTTATTGAATTGAACAGAATTGAATTGAGAGAAGTGTGGGTGTGTGAGAGTGTGAGAGAGACAGTGTATGCGCACGCTGTATGGTTGCTGCCACTGAGGTATAGCCCCACGTGGTTGTGTATAATTTGGAAATAGGGGACAGCTGGTGAAAATCGGGCCGACTCCCCGAATTTTTTAAACATGTTTAAAGATGATCGGGAGGTCGGGGAGGTGCTCATAACGGGCTCGGCTCGGCTCGTAATTCCTCTCACACGCTGCGAGCCACGACCATGCGAGCATCACCGATTCCACTCGATTTCTCCCGAGTGAAAAAAATGATCTGCGAGCTCGTAAAAACAGCAAAAATCGCACCGTGTACGCCCGCCTTTAGTCTCTAACATTTCATGGCAAGCTCTTTGATATTTGATCAGTGGTAGGGTGAGATGAAAGTGAAATTTGCTCTCGACTTATATACAGGCAAATGAATATATACATAGTCAAGTCAAGTCATGTTCATTTTTATAGCGCTTTTAACAATGTAGATTGTTCCAAAGCGGTTTTACATTTACAATAGGAAATCAAAGCAACAGAGATTGTTTTGGCTTTATAGCAGCTCTAGAATAAAGTTATTGTCCAGCTAAAGTTAGTTTTGATGGATTCACTTCCGTCGCAACGATCATTAGTTATTAATTTAGGGGCCGCTAATACGACACCGTTTTAACAGAAAACTCTTAACTTCAAAAACGCAAACCCGTGAGAACGCTGATGGCTTGCACATGCGTACGAGTTCAGTCTATATATATGTGCGTTTGAATATATGTGCGCAGGCGTGTAGTCAACTGGCTGGAATTTTGAGATCGCAATCGACGTGAAGGACTATAATGCGTTAAGATTAGGGGTGGGAGATATTGACCAAAATGAATATCTCGATATTTTTTTCCAATATCTCGATATCGATATTCAGAAGATATTTTTGCCATCCTTCAAAGAAACTTGTGCAAACTGAAGGTCCAGTTGGTATTTTCACTTGCTGCATTTGACCTATTATTGTAGGCTATAGAAAGAAAAAAAACAAAACAATAAAGGAGCTAACTAAACAGAATCTGAGGTAGCCCCTACTTTTTCCACGTACAAAAAAATAAATAAAAAAACGGAACTAGGCACCTCTTGCAACAGTGATTATTAAATCAAACAACAATATTGTTGATGATAAATTCAAAGTAAAAAAAATTATTTTCAAAACGCTATAAATCCATCCATGTTTCCCCAAAAAGCTATAAATCCATAATTTTTCAAAGACTTTCAAACTTTCACAGAGACCTCAAAACAGAAAGCACAAAGCCTTTCTTTAAAACGAATTTCGTTTTGTATTAATTGTGTCTTAATTTTAATAATTTTTTCATTAACCAATTTCCTGGATTTCATACATAAAAAGTATAGGCTAGCACAACATAAGGTGCTTGAACTGGAGATTATATCATCATGAACCGTAGCCTACTCGCCTCACAGGCCTAAAAAATGTGAAATGTATTTACAGAAAGCTGGTTCTAAACAAAACCATCCAAAACAAAATAAAACTATAATAAATGTGCATTTCTCCGGTGCGTTCTCTAGCCTACTGCGAAGATCGCGAGTCAATAGCCTATCGTCGACTTCATCTTTGCAGCCGACACAGAAATTAATAAACAATTAAAATGTCTTATTGCAATATTTTACATATTCATAATCATTATTTTTGCTGGTTCTTTGAGGCAGCTTTTTAGGTTTATGGCGTTTTGGAAAAGAGCTCTTCACGTACAAACACCGTTTCACCAGGGCACAGCGGCCCTTCAGCACATAAGAACAAAAAGAGAAAAAGCACGGACTTACTAATTACGAAACTTTGATGTGGTTGAACAGGTGAAACTGTCACAAATTCCTCTGCAGCTCAAACCTTCTCAGTACGAGTTATGAAGGAAGAGAACAGCATTACAGTTTTCAGCGCGTCCTCCTCTGATTGCTGATTCTTAAATCATTTTACAAAACGGGTTTGCGCATGTGCTTCTGCGCGCACTATTTCGAATTTACTTATCAATGTGCGTTTTTGACGACACGGGACCATGGGCTGGGCCACTCGGAGGGTGCCTCCGGGAATAGTACTGCCCTACAGTATTAAAAATCGCTACATATAATTGTTTAGAAGGTTATAGTGTGCGTTATTTGATTTCTCTTTAACTTCTTTCAGCTCTTTTCATGTTTGGGGGGTCGGATTGTACAAATTATGAAATATTCAATATCCCAATTTTGCATATCGTCCAGACAACAATTTGGATATTATCGTCTAAACGATATATCGCCCACCTCTAGTTAAGATCTCGCTCAAGTACTGTGGAGCTAAACCATTTAGTGCTTTGTAAGTAATCAGCAATATTTAAAAATGTATACGATGTTTAATAGGGAGCCAATGCAGTGTTGATAGAACCGGGCTAATATGGTCATACTTCCTGGTTCTGGTAAGAACTCGAGCTGTTGCGTTTTGAACTAGCTGTAGTTTGTTTATTAAGGGCAACCACCCATAAAAGCGTTACAATAATCTAGCCTTGATGTCATGAACGCATGAACTAATTGTTCCGCATTTATAAATGAGAACATATGACGTAATTTAGACATATTTTTAAGATGGAAAAATGCGGTTTTACAGATACTAGACACGTGACTTTCAAATGAAAGATTGGTATCAAAGAGCACACCCAGGTTCCTAACCGAAGACTTGACAGAGCAGCCATCAAGTGTTAGACAGTATTCTAGGTTATTACGTGAGGAAGTTTTTTGTCCAATAATTAGAATCTCTGTTTTTTCAGAATTAAGTAGTAGAAAATTACTAGTCATCCAATTTTTTATAGCAGCTATGCATTCCGTTAATATTGTGAATTGGTAGGTTTCATCAGGGCGTGAAGAAATATAGAGCTGAGTATCATCAGCATAGCAGTGAAAACTAATGCTTCCTAATGATATCTCCTAAGGGTAGCATGTACAGAGTGAACAGCAACGGTCCTAGTACTGAGCCTTGTGGTACGCCATGCTGAACTTGTGATCGATAAGACATCTCTTCATTTACTGCTACATCATTAACTCATTCATCAACTGATAACAGTCAGATAACTATGATTTAAACCATGCTAATGCAATTCCACTAATGCCAACATAATTTTCGAGTCTATTTAAAAGAATGTTGTGGTCAATAGTGTCAAATGCTGCACTAAGATCGAGTAACACTAATAGCGAGATACAACGATCGGATGATAAGAGCAAATCATTTGTGACTGTAATGAGAGCTGTCTCAGTACTATGTTACGGTCTAAATCCTGACTGAAAATCCTCACAGATATCATTTCTTTCTAAAAAGGAACATAGTTGTGAGGATTCCGCCTTTTCTAGTATCTTTGACAGAAAAGGTAGATTCGAGATCGGCCTGTAATTGACTAATTCTGTACGATCAAGTTGCGTTTTTTTAAACAAGCGGTTTAATCATAGCCAGCTTAAAAGTTTTTGGTCCGTATCCTAATGACAAAGATGAATTAATGATATTAAGAAAAGGATCTATGACCTCTGGAAGCATCTCTTTCAGTAGCTTAGTCGGTATAGGGTCTAACACACATTTAGGGTTAAAATTAAAGGGCTAGTTCACAAATTTTTTTTAATTCTGTCATTAATTACTTACACTTGTGTCGTTCCAAACCCGAAAGACTTTCATTCATCTTCAGAATAGAAATAAAGATCTTTTTGATTAAATCTGAGCGATTTCTGTCCCTCCATTGACAGTCAAGCAAACATGCTTGAGCTTCAGTTTACCACACCTGATGTGTGAGTTGATGAATGTTTATATGTGAATAGAAGACTAAATTCAATCTGTTCATCATATAAAGCGATCAAGATTCTTCAGAAAATGTTGGATTCATATGGATCAGTTTTACGATCTCTTTATGAACTTTTTGAAGCGGCAAAGTGGTAGTTGTGTAGACTGTTAATAAAGGGACAGAAAGCTCTCAGATTTAATGAAAAAGATCTTCATTTGTGTTCCGAAGATGAGCGAAACTCTTACGGGTTTGGAACGACAAGAGGGTGAGGAATTAATGACATAATGTTCATTTTTGGGTTGAACTATCCCTTTAAGAAAAAAGAGAGAGGCAGTTGGGACAGTGTGCACACCATAAAACTAGTTAGACTAGTCCGATTAGTTGTCGGCAACTAGCTGGAGTAACATGCTACGGTCAAAGCCAACCATCTTCAGTCTTGTAGTATGCGCTTGGCTTTAGGGGCTTCAAACCAATTTGTGAAGTGGTTCAGATCTTGTAGTGAAGTTGATGCTGTCAAGTCAAGTCAGGTCATCTTCATTTATATAGCGCTTTTAACAATGTAGATTGTTCCAAAGCAGCTTTACAATGGTAATAGGAAATTAAAGTAAAGTGTTTTGGCTTTATAGGGGCTGCTAACACGACAGAAAACAGAAAACTCTTAAGTTCTTTCTGCGCAAACTTCAAAAACGCGAACCAGTGAGAACACCGATGGCGTGCACATGCGTATTACGAGTTCAATCTATAGGTATGCGCGTTTGAATATATGTGCGCAGGCGTGTAGTCCTTCCCTACAAATCAACCCTCAACATACTACTTGTCTGGTCTTAAAATTAATAATACAGAATTTTTATCGCTTCGGAATCGGAATTATCCCGACAGCGCTTTATCTGTAGAGAGGTAAAGGGAGGCTGTCATGTCAGCTTGTAACATAATGCATCATAGATTGCTTATGATACAGCAAGTTGAAATATTCAAACTTTAGAATAAAGAGGTATGTCAACACATTTGTCAAGAATAAAGGCTATTTATTGTATTTTAGTTTAGTGTAGATTAGGGCTGGGTATTGACACAAATTTCACAATTCGATTCGATTTTGATTCACAAGCTTGCAATTCGATTCGATTTCGATTACGATTCGATTCGATTCAATATCGATTATTTTGGATATCAGGTACAATACATTGCAAATTTTCTCAAGGAAAACAAATCTCTTAACTATTATTGTAAACTATGGGAATCAGTTGTAGCCTATAGGCTTCATTAGCTATAATATTGAAGGTAAAAAATAACTGATTTGTATTCAAACACTTAAAATACACATTTATTTTTATAATAATAAAGTTATATGAAATTATATACAAATATTACGTCTTTCCACGGTTGAAACACTGATTGAGCGATTCCATGTGACATGATACGGACTTCGATAAGTTGTACTCTACCTTTTAACACACTTTCAGATGCTCATTCATGTTTATCTCGCGCTGTAATGGATATTATTAAGGTGGAAGAGAAGAGTGTGTGCGCTCCGCGCTGCTGCTTCTCTTGAGCTGCGCCAGAGCGATCTCACGCTACAGCGCCAAAACTGTATTTATGTTTTTGAATTTCATAAGAAAATGGACGTAATTTGAAATCTGAGACTTTGTTTCATATTAATAACAAAGCACAAAGATTATTGCGATTTATTGAATGGGAATGCGCGCAATAATGTTCCATTTCATTCATCACTGAAAACAGGATGATTTTTTACCCAGCCCTAGTGTAGATATTTAACATGAAATTCATCCCAGTGGCTTAAACTAAAACTCAGTTCACCATATGCACTTTAGCTCAGGCCACACAGACACACTGTACAGTATATGCTTGAGTGAATCTTCGTTGTAGTATGGGTAATAACTGATACTTTCTTATTATCAGGGCTTTCATTAGATTCATTAGATATCACAGCAGACATGACCTCTATATTTTCTATAATTACAAGGAAGAATGAGCACACACTATGGTTTTCCTGTGTAGTGGTGCAGTGTCATTGAAACCACCCTTCAAACATCATTTAGCA
The DNA here is from genome assembly GCA_022828995.1 of Vimba vimba. NCBI lineage: Eukaryota > Metazoa > Chordata > Actinopteri > Cypriniformes > Leuciscidae > Vimba > Vimba vimba. Next base: position 7,446,603 of record CM040836.1, read on the forward strand.
ACATAGGGGTGCAACCATGGTAAAGCAACAACTTGCATAACCATTAAGAATTTGAAGCATCAGGAAGCTGAAAAAAATGGCATAAATGACACTGTGAAAAGTGTAATTTATGACTCATGTATACATTTATGAGTCTCCACATTTAGGACTAAAATAATCAAGTGTTGGAATAAAAATATTTTGATCTATTAATTTCATTTTAGAATCCGGCCCGCTCATTCGCACAACAACAGTGCCTGGTGGCTCGAGAACGCATTAATATTATATTACTAATATTAGCGTAGACGCCATCCTTATGATGTAACGAGTACATCAGGATTTATGGGGAGTGTTCCCGGTTCCGGCTGACCTAATCTATGCAGCCTAACATTGAATTATAGAAATTGGTCATTTGTTATGTGTATGCTGAGTCAAAGAGATGTGTTTTCAATGTATCATTTTTAGCAGGTATTATCAACTGGCCGGAATTTTGAGATCGCAATAGACGTGAAGGACTGTAATGCGTTAAGAGCTCGCTCAAGTACTGGAGAGCTAAACCATTTAGTGTTTTGTAAGTAATCAGCAATATTTTAAAATGTATATGATGTTTAATAGGGAGCCAATGAAGTGTTGAACCAACCAAATGTACTAAATGTAACTTGCAAGAAATTCAAGGGTGCTTAATATTTCTGGTAAACTGTGATTTTCTGCATGTCTTTAAGCAGCACAACCATTTCAGCTGTGTTAATGAAAAGAAATGTCTCCGGTACTAGTTTGTACCTTTTAGAATTTTTTATTTATTTTTATTTTTTATTTTTTTATGATTATGTAACAGTGCTTTTTTTTATAGTAAGAGATGAGATTGAGACTAGAGATGGCTAATAGCTGCTGAAAGTGAAGCTTTGCCATCACACTTAAAATATATATTTTTAAATATATACTAATAGAAAAGAAACATAACTTTTTTTACTCATAAAAACAATTTACAAAATGTACAAAATAAAATGTGGCTTTTGCTGCTATTTTTACTTTATTATTAATTAACTTTACTATATTAATGAACAGAAACATCAATCACTTTTATAATCATAACTTCATAACTTTATTGTAATGCAGAGGATTTATAATAGGCTATATTATTTTGGCAGTGGTGTTCTGCAATGAGGAGGCAAGTTTTTATTTATTTTTTTAAGTCAGATGTAAATTAATGTCTCAGTTACACTTCATGTTGTCACATTTTCCTGGTTAAATAAACATTACTTGCGCTATAAAAAAAAGAAGAAGAAACCAAATACAAATCTATTTTTTTATTTATTATTTTTACATTAACAATATATTTTATTTAATAAAACCAAGTATGAATATCATCAAGTTAGTGTTTTTAAGCATTTTTACATTTATTGCAAGATAATAACTCAAGGCAGTAACAATGTAAACAATATCTTTTATTTTTTTGAACTGATTTTCAGCTGTTTTTTAAATAGTCAACTTATTTTTGGATCATCTGTTGTCAAGCTCGGTAAACACTGGTCAGAGACACCGAAATGTACCTTTAATTTCACCATGCTGACTGCTCACTTAAAAACCCGCCGCAGATCATGTTTTCAGGCCGTTTCAAGAAAGTTGTGATATCTAAGTGAGTTGTTTATTTACTTTTTAATTAGTCTTTCCAAGAGAGACAAGGATTCCCTCTGTAACTTTACTGCAGGTATTGCTGTTGGACAGTGTTACTTAAAAAAAAAAAGAAATCGAGTGATTTACACACCTGCATTAATGTCATAATTTGCCATATTTGTATTGTTGCAGGAGCCTCTGTTTGCTGTGGAGGCGCTGTCGTAGCAGATATGTTGAAGCCATTAGTGAAAGATATCAGTTAACTGCACAGACGTGAGAAAACTAAGCATTGTGCGGTTACTACTGAGATAATCTGCTCTGCTTGATTTCACCAAAATTTGTGACATTTGACACTAGCAAAGGTGATTATGTAGAGATCCCATATCATTGTTTTGAGAGAGAGAATTTCAAGTTTGGCCCAGGTTCTGCTTTTTGTTTGAGCATCAAGACTATTTTTTTTCCTGTTGTATTTTACATCTCATAGTTCATGAGTGGCAAATGTGGCAAATGACTTACTAAAAAAGAATCTCTACAATTCTACCGCAGTGGCATGGCATCTTCACTATCTGATTTCACAAAAATATCTGGATTTGAAGTGCTACAAAGTGACCAGAAAAGCTGAAAATAAGTGTTTTAAGGGAAAAGTAGTGTTTTTAAAAGAAGTGTCTTAAAAGAAGTGTGAAATAATGGTTTCTTTCTCCTCAGATGTGTCCTGTGCGGCAGATGTCTTAGGCTTGGTTGTAGATGATGGTCTTCAGGATTCATACAACAACCATCAAACAGTTCAGCACAGCAAGGTAAAGAATATACAAGTTTTTTTTCCCATCAAATTCGTCAATTTCACAAACACTGATATATTGATATTATATATATATCGTACATTGCAGTGAGGTTTTGCCTTTAATGTTGGTGTACAGGTGAAATTTAAGGTCCCCCTTTGGTGAAAATCAAGCTTTTAATGTTGTTTATATGTCTATGTGGTGTTTTTAATATGCTTTAAGACATTAAGTGTGTGTGTGTGTGTGTGTGTGTGTGTGTGTGTGTGTGTGTGTGTGTGTGTGTGTGTGTGTGTGTGTGTGTGTGTGTGTGTGTGTGTGTGTGTGTGTGTGTGTGTGTGTGTGTGTGTGTGTGTGTGTGTGTGTGTTTTGAGCAGCAGCTACAGTGTCAAAGCTTGTCTGTCAGTGTTTGTTATCACTTAGTAATTAGCCTCTTCAAGGAGCTTTGGCCTTCACACTGCTCGCTTATTACTGTCAGCAACACAAGAGCTTGTATTTATGCTAAAGGCTAAACGCTCAAAGACAAAAACTTTTATTGATCTTGATAAGTCCTTGCATGCTGAGCTGAGGGATGTCATAAACATCTCAGAGAGCATGTTTATGTTTATGTGTATGGACATTGCTTTAAGACTGCATAGGAAGTATGAGTTCCTCTTTAACTCCTCTTTAAATCCATTCTGCTCATCCATCCATCCATCTATCCCAGGAGGCTTTTTTTTGGCAGACCAGAGCCCCATTTTTGTACGTTCTATTAATACAATGCTTGTAATTAAATCAGAACAGATTATTGTGATTTATATAAGGTGTGTCATTCCTCTTTAATTATTTCCAACTAATTTGCTTTTAATTCTGCTAATTGGTGCACTTGATTCTAATTTAAGGCACTCAGTGTAGTGATAAATATAGGGATGTAATAACGTTTTCCCACACAAGAAATTGGAATTACTGTCATATAAAGCTTTACAAAATTACACAATGTACTGTCAATTCTGAGTGTGATTTATTGAATGATATTGTCTTTTATCTAAATCATCATACTTCAAACCCTCTTTAAGAGAGTTGTCATAAGAATTAATGCTATTCTTCATATATGTAACAATAAATACATTTCTGGACCTTGTAAGATCAAAGAAAACAAGGCCAAAACAAGAAGAAACAAGTGTTTTTCTGTTGTCATTGTGTCAGAGTTGTTAATGTAACTTCTCAGGCAATGGACTACTTGCACAACTACTTTAACGTTCTTACTTATTAAAACTCAGGAGTTTCCTGTAACAGCGTTCAGTACACACACATACATGAGAATGCAGATTATTCCTGCGCTTTATGACTGTCAATTGATTAAAACAATGAATCATGTTCGCTGTGTTAACATGAATTATCTTGAACCTGCTGAAATGTTGCTGTAAATATATTTTCTTTCCAACTGTGCATTCTGAATAATAAATACATATATTTTGCCATTAACCTGCAGCAGTCGGTCATAGTCGGTCATAATAAGCTCATCTTCTCATTAACAGTGTTTTTCTCTTACAGATCATATTTCACACTTGAGTTTACATTTTTAAATGAATTTGACTGATAAAAAAGGATTGCTTGTGTGCGCTGGTGCTCTTATTCCAGTCTTTTAAAATATTTGATTGAATGAATGAATGCGCGGTCCTTGCCTTAAATTTAACGATGTTATATATTTAATTTAACACTAAACAGTAGAGTGTAGAGGAGAATGATAGTCAACTACTTTGAATATTAATTAAGCATTTTGGACATAAACATACAGTGACAATGAAAAATGACATTGAATAGTGATTAAATGTTCCCATGTGATGTTCTGTTGAGTTTAGAAAATTCTTTACACAGTAATCATCAGAATATCTCTTCTCATGTCTCTGAAAATGTCCAGATTTTTCAGTGTGTTTAAACTGTACAGTGTATCTGTACAGCATGTTTGCTGTTTTTGTGGTTGCTTTATAGACATGCACTGTAGACTCATATGTGGAATTTCATGTGGAAGTCCCCTGTGTTTGTTTATATTTTCATAGGAAAAGATTGGTTGCTTTTATAGATTTGAAAGTGAAGTGTCCCTTGAAGATTTATATTTAAAGTATGCTAGTTTATTAAGCCGTAAGCTATGCACAGTAAACAAGGGGTCTCCCATCTATAGAGATTTAGTTATCTTTGAGTTGCAAGCCTGCTCCACTCTTGATGTGCAAATGTATTAATTAAAGGCTCATGTTGATGAGTTGCACTGCTTATTGCTGTCCCACACCAGGACAGAATAAATAACATTGGAAAACATTGAAAAACTTGAAAATGCTGTCATTAATTACTCACCCTCATGTCGTTTCAAACCCATAAGACTTTTGTTCATCTTTGGAACACAAATGAAGATCTTTTTAATGAAATCTGAGAGCTTTCTGTCCCTCCACTGACAGCCTAAGCAACTAACAATATTAAGCCCCAGAAAGGTAGTAAGGATATTAACGTTACTCCAGTGGTTTAACCTCGACTTTATGAAATGACACGAGCGCTTTGTTTGCACAAAAAAACATAATTTACCACTTTATTTACAAAATATCAATCTCCAACGAGCATTCACAAGAGCAAAAAATGAGAATTAATTTAAATTTTCCACTAAATTATGCGATCTGAGGAGGTTTGAACGGACTCTCCCGTCTCACTATACTCTTATTCTTTTAGCCAGAGCAACAGAGGGCGCTCATGGGCAGAAAACAAGAGTTATATGAGTTAAATTAGTTAATTGGAGTCTGATATCAACAAAAAAAGGCACATGGAAGAGAAATGAAACCAAATAAATACACAATTATATTCACATTTAATTTGTTCTTCAAGTAGTCTCTTTTTTTCCATAATCATATGTATTTATTATGGCAATGGTTAGCATAAGTAGTCTTTAGCATTGCATATGCCTCATACAGGGATCAGAATCCCCATCGGATCGCAAGGAAGCTATTTCAAACACTCACTGGTGTCTGAAAGTGAGTTTTGTGCTGAAAACTGTTTTAAATGTGTTAATTGTTGAAGTTAGCTGGTAGCCTGATATAATAACATGGGAAATGAGCAGCGGTGTTGACTGTCTCCTGAACTCTGCCTTTGTTCATGACCACTCCTCCAGCCCCATTTGGACCAAGGTATTCGGCGGGCCCTGGAGGTGACAGTGGAAACACTTTTGGCCCAACAGTGGAAACGCGGCTATTGGGACCTCTGAGTGCATTTATGTGCTAGTGGTACACATCACTGCAGGATATGATGTTATTTTATATATTACACCATACATTGTTGGCTGTCTTTCTCAGTTCATGTTAATGAAGTGTCCTCTATTGCAAAGCTTTTTTGCTTGTGGATATAAGAAACTTGAATTGTCCTTGAATCTTCTGAGGAGGGCGATTAGAAGATTAGAGATTTTTTTTTTAATATTGTTTGCAGAGGAACAACTGTGAGTCTCAACAATGACACCTTCAAATAAAGTGTAACCGTATGGAGTCTTCAGGACCATTTTTATACATATTCTCTCTCAATTGTCAACCATCTGCCACAAAGAGATGGATTAGGAAATTAACCCTATTTCTAAATGGGAAAAGGGGCTGTATTATTTGGCAAAAAAGGCTCTTAAATATCAGGCAATGAACTTAGCTCAGCTTTTAAGTTGGTCTCAAACATGGCTTGTCAAAACACTTTTACTAAAATAAGCTGGGAAGTCTTAATCATTCAAACAAATATATCTTTGGCTGCAAAAACTTTAGCCGAACAAAGTGTTCTCAAAAGCCATTTTGGGAGCCACTCCATCATTTTCAGCTTCAGACCCCCAGCGTTTAGCATTGAACTAGGGGGATGGGAATGACTAAGCCAGTCAGTCAGCATATGGCTGTGAGCTGACTAATAATCTGGGCTTATTTAACAGTACTGTACACAACCAGAGGTCGGGAAGAGATCCGAAGGAGAGGAACAACAAACTCTACGAGCGCTGTCCATGGGACGGGGTCGGCTCCAATGGCAGAGCAGAGCAAACGGGATGCCAGGCCATGCATCTACCTCACCGCTCTCATCGAGCTCTGCCTCTGTGAGCACTCGCCGGTCGAGTTTCTCTGCTCGTTCCTTACCATGTGCTGGTTCTGGCCAGACTGTGTCAAGGAAGGCAAGGATATCTTCCTTAACTCAACCCTTCTCACTGTACATCGGCTGCTTCAGAGCAAGCTGGCCCGACTGCTAGAGGAGATCTCTGCCTGCGTGGCCTGCCAGAACGCTGCCGAAGGACCCCTTTTCATGGTATCAAATGCTATTGTATTTATAGGAGGGGGGATTGACTCCTGTTCAATTTTTACCAAATAGTTTATGTGGATATATTTTTAACAGCGTTGATTGCATTGGTGTTCCTGTCTGAGGAATCATAGCTGTCATAGAAACATAACTATTTTAGCTGTGGCTCATTATCCAACTGTGATAATTCAATATTTGTCATTATCACAATGGTATATGTGTTTTTATGAACCACTTGGCCTCCTCCACCTTGGGCAAAGCTTAGATTTGCTTTTGACACAGTGGGCTTCATTATTAAAAAACTGGATGCTGAAGAATAATAACAGTCTAAAATGTGAACTAGAGCATATAACTGCAAGTGCCATTTGGGTTGTATGGCTATCCACGCTGATTTATGTGTGTGTGTCTTTATTTATCGGGCTTTAAAAAGAAGATGGCTACAAGGCACAATTGCTGTAACCTCAGGCGTGAATCACAGCCTGTCAGAGCTCGACTGCGCTGTGACAGGACATTTTCCTCTGAGCAATGGTCATTGCTTTCTCCAGGGACACTATCCTATTAGCTTCCCATACATTTTTATTTTATTTTGTTGTATGAGCAGCACTCTTGTGCAAGCTCTTGTTAACTAACAGTTGGAAATGCCTCGGTTTTCAGATAATTAACACCATAACATGAGAATGTCAGACTTTAAGTGGTGCAAGAGTTACTAGCTGTTTGTTGGTGGTGGTGACTTGTTGAGGAGGGGAGTTAGCATTAGTTTAACACCTTGCACACAGAATATGCCAAATGAGGTTAATCCTTCTCTTTGGCAAACATACAAGACCCGTAATCCCTCTGCCTCCCACAGTCTCTCTCCTGCGACCTCAGAGAAGCCACCACTATTTGTTATTTGTTAGGATTTCATTCCGCTAATAAAGCGAGAAGTTATAAGTGCTCAGTGATTGTATTTGTAGAATTTCCTTTTGTTTTATGGAACAAGTTTTGTTACTAGAGTAATTCAAGTCTGTTTGTGTAGTGTCGGTTAAACGAGTCAATAGTGTGTTGCGCAGCTCTAAAAATGGCCTTGTGGAGAACTTAAGTTTATGAATTTTTTAAGAAGGGTAAATTAAGAAGTATTAATCATATGCCCCAAAAATATATCCCACTTTGCACTTTTAGAGAACTGGGGGGAAAGATCATGGCAGAGGCATCTCTCTTGTAATTTTTTGATATTCTAAAGCAATTGCACTGGTACTTAAAGGTCAGAAGAGCACATTATCTTCCGCACGAGCAAAACATTGATATTTGTTTGTGCTGCCAGGGAAAGCAAAACTGAATTTCCGCTGTGTGTGTGTATTGAGCTATAGAAACAAGCTCAACTTGCCGTGCCTAGCTTTGCCTTGCCTAACAAGCACAACGTGTTATAAAATTGATGTTGATATAGACTGATACCCACAAATACACACTATTAATGTCGGATTCTCAAGAATTTGTCATTCACCAAATTCTAATAACTTTCTGTCATGACTGGTATAAAAGTATCTGGTTTACTGTGCTTTTTTAAACTTTACCTCAGTAAAGGATGCACATATAAGGTTTGAGATTACAAATGTCATCCATTCAAATACTTTATGAAATATTGTTTATTTCCAATTCATTGGAAATTGGGTGTCAGATTGCAAGATAGAATACAAACTGACATGGCTCAATCCAAACTTATGGGCTCACCTCATTTGGTATGAATCCAACATGCTTGCATATTGGTGACTTAATGTTTGGTTGCTAACTGTATTATTACTTTGTACTCTCAATGTCCAAACCCATGACTGTTTCTGATTTATTGTCAGTGTCACTCTAGCACTTGCTCTGGGCTTGTATCTGAGCTGTTTGCCAAATATTTTAGGAACGGCAAAGGCAACAAAAATATATTTATTAATAAAATACTGTTTCATGGCTAGGCTGGTAAGAAATGTTGATTATATTTATTAGATTTTCTCAATTCACACCATTGACAGATGTGGGTAAAGGTTAGTTTTGATCTAAGGATCTGACTGGCAGGTGTTTGTGTTGTTGAGATCCTGCCAGGGTTCAGTGTTACACGACCTGTATGTGAAATAAACCACTCTCTGAGACGCCACGGGCATCAATTTTGTATGTTTTCACATGAATCCTTCTAAGAATATTGATATTTGCCCGGAAGCTGTGTGATAGCCCAGAGCCAAAATGAGGAGAGTTCATGCTCAATGTTTATGGAAAACTTCAGACTATTTTGATACCGTTAGAAAATCAGATTACATTTTAAAAGAATAAAATAAAATGGATGTCTTTTTCTTTCTCTTCCCAACTGTGTTGTTCTGGTTAATATTTTCAGACAATTCTCCTTTCAGCACACATGGTAATGTTAGCCTTAGTGTTCACAGGCCATCCAGAAATGTTTCCATTGTGTTGATGTTATTGAAAGGCATAGGCCACTGGTAGTGTTTGCAAACTGTCTGAACGCTTCATTATGCTCTCTGGAAACTGCAGCGGGGTCATGCGAGCCAGCAATTGATATGCAGATTTCAGTGGACAGCAGCAGTTTTAGTCTAGCTCGTACGTGCGCAAAACCTGCTAGTGATCGATTTTTAGAAAGCACCCTAAGCTGAAAAAAGAAAACTAGCCTAACGCTTAGAATTATGGAAATGCTTGATTGGTGACTTGCAGTTGGAGGAAGGAGACATGTCTTGAGTGAGTGTGAGTGTGTGTGTGACACGGCCAGAGCTGAAGAGTAACTCAGCAAACATGCCAACTTTCAGGGTGGGCAAGATTAGAAGGAAGAGCAGTTCTCTGGCCAAAAGAACAAAATACCAGGCCATCGCTGCCTGGAGGATACTTTACAGGCTGCTTTTCATGGTGAGTGTATTTATGGGTCATGAGGAGACAAAGCATCTCAAAGGTGTCTCTATTGACCGCTTGATTGCATTTCTTTTAGGGCGGATCAGTTTTGAAATACTGATTGGTGTTTGAGAGAATTGATCCTTACATAAAATATTGATCCTGCAGTAAGAGTATTTTTATTATTATTATTAATGGGGTTATTTAATTAAGGGGTTAATTATTTCATTGTTTATTTGGCAAGTAAATTATGTATTATATTATATTGAGCTTATTTAATGTTAATAATGGTTTATTAATGTTCGTTACAAATACATTTCTGGGTTATGGGCAGATGGAACACCATTTACCTTACAGCATAAATAACCAGATAATGCTGTAATACTTTTGTATGTCTATATTAATATGATATTTATTTATTTAAAAACTTTTGATTCATTTATGCATTTTTAAACATTGTTTCAAAAATAAAACCATAAACAGTAATAAGTACTGTAAAATGCACATTTCGCATAGCTGTTATTTGTTACCACCAACTATGTTCTGGGTACTATTATAAATATGATAAAAATTCACTTTCTTTTCAGTGTAGTGATGGTCGCAGACTGTAAAATTCAACACTGTAAAGAGTTGAGGCATTACTTGCTAGATACATCAGCTGTGAAGCAAAAAGGCCAGCGCTGGGTCTGTTTTAAATACTTTGAATCCTCTGGAGTTGTCGCCATATTTGAAAAGCTATTCTGATGTTGAATATGCATTTTATTATAGGCTCGGTCACATTTCCTTTTTGCTTGTAAACTCTTCTCTGAACAGGCTTTCTTTCTTTTAATAATGTTTCCTCATATGGTTTCCTCTTTGAATGCTTCATAGCGTTAATGATGTTGCTTATTAATTTAGATACGGCCATGCTCTGAAATAGTCGGACAGTCTTGTCTTTGTTTACGGACGTGACGCAACCACGCAATGATGTGAAACTGACATTTCCTGTGAAATTCAACCTGACAGCTCAGATTATACATTATTATTGTAAAGATTCTGAATTAGGGTGAGGGTCCCTGTAAAGAGAATTTTTTTTTTTTTAATGCACTATGTTTTTGTTCATTTTTTAACGAAAAATCTTCTGTAGTGCAGTGTCTAAAAATGGTAATATATAAGTGAATAAGTTGTTTACTTTGTAATTAGATTATCCATTTCCACCAGTTTGACCTATTCAGGGAAATGAGCAAATCATAGTTTAGTAGAGGCACTGCCTCCTCTCACATGACTTCGCCTGTACTTTGCAGTTAGGCTCTTTACATTCATGGTGTTGTAGTAGCTTCTATAAGAGCATAGTGAAACCAAGGCATGGCAATGAGGCGCTGCATTTCTCTGAATCTTTATCCGCTGTTGGACTGTGACCCCGTTTACACACACTTCAGAAAACGGCTTATTCCAGGGTTTCTGCGGAAAGCAGCGCTAAGAAACTCATGTAGACACGCTGTTGAATGGATTAAGACAAGGTGCTTTAAAACGTCCGTTTCCATTGGAGCGTACATGTATTGTAAACAAGTAGCAGATTTTTGTAGAGTGCACATGTGTGTTGAGAAGACGGGATACTAGGCAGAGGTGGGAAAAGCAATGCGTTTAAATAGAGGGAATGCATTGACGTCACTTTCCCGCCGGAACACACACCCTCAGCCGGACTGAGTGGCAAAAGAGCTGCTGGGTGACTGGATTTAATAGGGGAAACTGCGAAAACGCAAGTAAAACAAGCAATTTCCAGTTTAAACTAAAGGTTGGACTCGATATAGTGTTCCTTACAACTTACCAAAGATTCAGTGATCCATGGATATTGACATGCAGCCAGGAATCGTGTTTCCTGACATTTATATGTGCCTGATTTCGACACCGGGGAATAAATAAAGTAAATTTGCCTGTAAACGCTATATGTAAATACTATAGGTATGTCTAAATCTCGCTTATATCAATGTCATATACTGTATATTCATATTGTCCAGCTCTTTTGTCAGTGTTTATTTAAAAACATCCTATTATGCAGAATATACAATGGCAAATATTTAATTGATGAATTGTCAATACAATATATAACAATTTAATATATAGTGTATGATTTTACCCCTAAATTCAGCATATTGACACAAATTGAAAACTGCAAATCCACCTTTCGCTGCCTGGAGTTCAGTTGTTTCTATGAATTGCAGCGATTCATTTGCTTCTCTGTTCTGCAGCTTTCGGCAGTCTGTAAAAATACACCTCAGATTTACTGTTAAACTTATCTGGACAGTCAATCGCAAAGCTCTTTCCCGTTTTAGATGTGTTTTGGGTGTTTTTCGCGGAATTCATGCTGAAAACCAATGCTGCTCAGTGTTTCTGCCACTCAGTGGGCATAAGCACACTCACTCCAGCCGACGGTGACAGCGCATACTCTCTTTAAGAGTGCTTTAGAAAACCAGTGATTTTAAAAAGATTTGAAACCTTTTTTTTTATGTACTGTTGATTTTTTTCGTTAATCCAAATTTTTGGAGGAGGCACTGCTTCCACATGCCTCTGCTACAAATGCAGTTGTGACCAGATGTGCCCTGACCACCTCCAAAAGAGTCTTTGATGATTGAATGGTAAAGTATTTTCAAAATGTCTTTATTTCGTGTTGTCCATCGCATTCAGATAACCTGAAACAGATGGTAATAAGGTCTGAGTGGGGTCAATTGTGTCATTCGGATCGCAAGCTTTCAAAACGTGCACTGCCAAGCAGTTTTGTTCGTCTTCAAACCGTGAGCTGTGGAAATCTGTCAAGTAGGATAGATTGTCAGACTGAAGCTTGTTGACAGCTGGTCTCACAGCACTGGAGGGATCTAGGGAAAACCAGAACTGAAGCTTTCAACTATATTATGTCTTGCACTGTGTTGCATGTCTTTTTCACCTCCACACATTTCATTTATTATATCTTAATTAAATATTTAAGACACCTAGCATGCAAACAGATGCTGTTTACCACTATGCAGAAGATGCTGGAAACATTTTATGTTGCCACTATGCAGTAACTTTCTGTAATTCTACATCTATATTTGGAGGTTTGCCCTGTTTACTGGTCAGATTCTCACAGTGACTTGAATTTATACAGCCAGTTCACACTCTGCGTAAATGTGTGTGTGTGTCGTGAGGAGAGCCTCACAGATAATTTTCAGGTGCTTTCGTGAGGCTAACAGGAACCTGTATGGGGTCTTCACAAGCACTAGCCACAATTGCTGTTATCTGTCTGTGCCAGGCTGGGCTTTCCCACCTATTCTTCAACAAGCGCTCCATTAATGCGTCAGCATGATGTCTCCTCCCTCCTTCGGCCTCTTATTTATGTGTTTGTAGTTTTTATTATACCCAAAAACCTAGCTGTTTGAGAATATATCACGTGAGAGCATTGGAAAGACTCGGGTAATAAAGGGGTAGTTCAGCCAAAAATTCTGCTATAATTTAGATACTGTACCTTCATGTTATTCCAAACCGGTTTGCATTTCTTTCTTCTGTGAAACACATACTATGAAAGTCAGTGGGGTCCAATGTTAATTTGCACCCATTAGACCCCATTCACTTTTAAAATGTCTTTTAAAAGAAATTAATATAAGTAAATATGAATTATTTATTAATGAAGTAAATGATGACAGGACTATTTTTATTTATTCATTTTTACTATTTTAATAAAATTTCTGGTTAACTCTTATCAACTGAAATTAGAAGAAAGTGTCTATAAAATAGTTCTTCAGTGGCACAACTTTTTTAACAGATTTACTAACTCTTGATCCCATACCAGACAGGAAAATAAATAATTTTCAGTATATCTGAATATAGTGAAAAAAAATGTAATAGTATGTTGTATTGTGTTTGTTGGCAAACGCTTAGTTGAGCCACTGACACAACTTACCCCAAAGCAGATACCAGATGCTTAATTTGATAGTTCATTGCCAATCTTTAGCCAAACAATTGCCATGATTTTATACAGTACATTGACAATTCACCAGCATGTATGATAGATATTTTTATACCTGGATATGTTTGCAATGAAAAAAATCTCATTTGACCTGCCATGAAGAAAAATAACTTGTATTACTATGCAGGGCTTGACATTAACTTTTTTGCTCACCAGCCACTGTGGCTAGTGGTTTTCCAAAGTTTCTAGCCACTCAGCTTGGGGAAAAACTGTAATCTAGATATTTTCATTATCTCATAATTTGTCAGCAGGTATATTTTAGGCTGGTGTCACTTTTTATGCGCACTTTTTAATCACCATTTATGCGCAATAAGCAGCAAAAAGAACTCAATTTAGTACTGAGAGTCAGCTTTATGCTTGCAAACTTTGTGTTTGAACACAGAACCTGTGGGAATTAGTCAAATTATGTGCAGTACGTGCAATCCCACGCCGAAATTCAAGCCCTGTAACACCAACAATATTCTTCTGGAGCAAAAGAAAGGAGCGAATGAGGAGAGGCATGTTTGTGTGTCACTCGCTGTCGGAGAGATGAGATAGAGAGAAAGAGCAGCTGGTATTTTATATCTATTCTGCGGTAAATGAGTATTGGAAGCGTTTCAGATATTTCAGTATCTATGTATTGAAAAGCGATATTTTTCAATACAACTTTGTTTATTATTTCAGGTGCCTTTTTAAAAGACTACAATTGATGATTTTTTTTAAATTTAGGCTATATGTAAAATTAAACCCGCCAAAGTGGCTAGTAGGAGTGACTGCGTTACACGCCACTGCTGAAATCCACCCGCATTTGTCAAGCCATGTTACTATGTATGTATAGTAAGTACTACAGTAGTAGGGTCATATGACAAAAATGATGCAGCTAGATTACACCGTTTTCTCACTGACACATTTTACCCCACTCTGCTTATAATTTGCTCGCTTGCTGTTTGAACATATTTATTTTTTTTCTGCTTGTGTGTGTGTGTGCATACAGTTCATGCTATTTATACTAAATATCATTGCAAGATGTGTCCACAATGCATATTTCATGCAACCTACATGCTGAGGCATAATGTTGATTTTTCACTGCAGTGTTTTTGAGGCTTCTTAATCTCTGTTTAACTAATGTGTGAGAAGATGTCCTGGGAAGCCCCAGTGTTTACTTTGGGTGGTCCTATCACAGCAAAGCTTTCTGTCAGAAGATTGGGCTGAGCTTTACCTATTCCTCCTGCTCTTGCTCTTTCTCTCTCGGCACGCTAAACTGACTTTGAAGCCGCCGCTGCACATGGTCTCTGGAGTGGCCGGTCTGTAATTAGTAAACCCAACTGCAGAACAATCTGCTTGTTCCTTGTGAGATCCTATTTTCTCTTTTTTTCTCTCTTCTGGTTTAGTCACGACTCATTTCACACAAACACAATTTGCGGTGCTCTCTGTTTCCTGTATATTGATCGGTTGTTGTAAGTTCTTTGGTCAACTGGACTCAAATTAACGTATATGTTAAGACAGGTCAAAGTGCTGAGTTTATTTTATTTTTTTTGCAGCAGGATGTATGTGCTCTGTTCAATATGGAGTTTGTCTGGCTGGTTTAAAGCCAGAAAAGGGCTTTGGTGTTGTTTTTGTCCCCTGTGGTCACAGATCTGTCCTTGTCAGCTGTTTCACTTGTTCACAGCTCTCTGAGAGCTGAAACTGAGATGCTGAAACCTTTATTTTGAGACATTCAGTGTAAGCGATATTGCTGTTTGTATTGATGTACGACCTTAATAAGAACTTGGCTGCGATCCTTACCAGTGTAAGAGCTGTACACATGAGATGTGACCCTCAAATCATCAGTGTTGTATTATTTTGAAACCGATCAATGTTTAAGAAGATGTGATGCAGCTACGGTCTCTGGGGTGTAGATCCAGCATGAATTATGTAATGCTTGCACACAGTTCTTATATGGACCACTTCTGTCACGTTGACATCTTTGCTCATCACGGCTAGGAAAAGCTTTCAAATACGTGTTTTCCCACAATACACTGATAACAGTGGAGAACTAAAGGACTTTTTAATATTTACTCTACATTGCACTAAAAACTGTATTTTCCATGTATGAACAGTCACTTGTATAGTACAACATACATTTTTTTTTTCTTCAGGTTTAATAAAACATGACATTTAATAGAATTAAGAACTTAAATGACTCATTTGGACATGAGAATGACATTGGCATGTTTATTGTTTTCTTTTAGTCAAGTAATTTTCTATCTATAAAGTGTCATTAGGTCTACTCACCCTAAAACACTGGATTCAGACTATTAGTTTTCTAAACATTGGCTTAGTTACAATTATTAACAGCATGTCTGTGATGTCTTGATGTGTCTGGAAAGGAAGATCATGTGACCTGGAAGCGTGCATCACAAACCCCTTGAAATAAACAAGACATTAAAATGTGTTTATAATTATAACTAGGTGTGTTTGTCGGATTAAAAAATAACTAATAAATCACACAGATTTCTGTAATTACAGAACATTATAACATTTTTTTAAATGAACTTAAAATGATGTTCATATAAAACCATTATAATATGGGTTAATTTAGCCGTACCTTTTATATAGTATGTTTGTTGATGTTTATGCTGTACAATGTTACACATTCATTTTCACACAAGTAATGTAATACCAGTACTATTTAAAACATTTAGCATCGATTCCTTTTGATAAAACGCAATTGTTTGTATATATTTCCGCTCTTAACTCCAGTGTGTCTTAATCCCATAAATGATAAATGCAAGTTATTATCAAAGACTGGTAGCATACAGCATACAGTACATGTGGGTCTCGTCCATCAGAAGCAGGGGTGAGCAGCGCCAGTGGACCATCGAGAGCTGGATCATACCGTGACACTGTGGGGGAACGCATTATAAATTAGCATTAGCTAACTCAGGAATTGGCAAAGAAGATGCTTCGTTAATTTTGTTTAATGAGCTAAACAACAAAAGTTAATTGCAGAACTTTTTCACAGCTCTAATTATATCATTATGTATGTAATTGATGGAAGGAATAAATTAAGACGTTAGCCAAGTTAGCCTGAAAACAGCAGGTGATTTGCCAGTAGGTAAATGTCTTTTGGATTATCTATTTCTTTTTATATGTGGAGCAGAGGTGTGGATTCGGAAAGCAAAAACAGACTGGTTATTTTTTTGTGGGCAGAAGGAAAAACAGGAACATATACAAACCAATAATATTGGAACAATAGTGGTATGAATACTAAATGGAACAAAATGGAAATGTGTTTTGATATATATTTTTATTATATTTATTACTAGTTTATTTATTTGATTCTCACCTTGTACTTGCTGCTGCTGTACTAATATTACTTAAAATCAAGTGTAGCGTCAGTTCTGGCAGGTCACGTTAGTCAAGTTCAATATGATGGCAATCACAGCACGTGGCAATCACAGCACAGTTATCCTTCAGCTGCTTTCATTGTGTTGCTCAGGAGCTTATTTCCCTCCACCATCCCCAGCTCCTCCTCTTGTCCACAGTCAGGATTTAGCCCCTGACAGTCCTTAATGTAATTGTCATCAAAAACATGAATCGCTGCTCTCCCTGCTCTTATCAATGCTAGGCTGCATGGATGCACAGGGAGTTCTTACCCGAAACAGAACCTTACCACCAATCCAAACTGTATGCTAATTGTCAATTGTCTTTGAAGGAATTGGTGAGTGAAAATTGTTTCAAAGATCAGAGCCATGGCCATGTGGGCAAAGTGCTTCGACATACAGTGGGGTTGCACTTCATGCCACCCAAATTCGAGTCCTGATTCAAGGCCCTTTTCCTGTTCCAATTCCTCTCTCTCTTTTCTCATGATTTCCTTTCTGTCCTCCTACTGTCTTATTTAAATAAAAAGCCCCAAAAGCCACACAAAAAAAATACTATACCTTTCTTTTGTGTGTGTGTGTGTGTGTGGACATGTTTTTCTACACCGGTGGGGACTTAAACCTGAATGCACACAGACTCATGGGGACTCGTGTCACCGTGGGGACCTAAATTGAGGTCCCCATGGGTACAAAAGCTTATAAATCATACAGAATTAGTTTTTTTGAAAATGTAAAAATGCAGAATGTCTCCTGTGATGGGTAGGTTTAGGGATGGGGCAGTGTAAGGGGATAGAATATACAGTTTGTACAGTATAAAAACCATTACGTCTATGGAGAGTCCTCACAAAGATAGTGCACCAGACTGTGTGTGTGTGTGTGTGTGTGTGTGTGTGTGTGTGTGTGTGTGTGTGTGTGTGTGTGTGTGTGTGTGTGTGTGTGTGTGTGTGTGTGTGTGTGTGTGTGTGTGTGTATAGTGTATCCTCTATTGTTTTCCTAAATAATCGATGGATTGGTTGACATTGGTGTCTAGTTTAATGTTATCTTAATTGTGTCTCCTGCAGAGTGTGGATACAGTGTGTTCGCTGTACAACTCCTTCCAGGAAGGCTCTGGGGGTCTGATGGAGGGCCAGGAGGAGCAGACGGGGCCAGAGGTCCCCATGCTCAGGCCCTGTCCGCGTCACATGTCTGCTACAGAGAGACTGCGAAAGGTCATCCAGGAATTAGTGGACACAGAGAAATCCTATGTAAAGGTGAGAACTGACCCTGTAATCCCCTATTAACATAGTTCAGCAGAAAGAAATGATCTCTCACGTCAAGTAGAAATCCATGTAGTCGTCTGTACGATACTTCGACTTCATTAGAACGTAACCGTTTCACTGAATTATCCAGAGCCATGCTGATCTGGAAGTCACACCTCAAATTAATGATAGACCTATGAGGTGAAAATGGCTGTTTTAGCAAAACACGTTTGATGAATAGAGTCCCGAAGGACCGCCTATTAATTACCTGAAAAGATAGCCTCCCCTCTTATCTTTTTCTTCAGTAATACTGAAACTGGCAACACATAAATGATTATATGCAAGTTTTACACTGCTGATGTTCATAGTGAACCTTTAGATGGTATTAAAAGTGTTCTGTTGTAATGTGCTCTACATGGTTAATAGGTGTCTGATCATTCAGCGGTCTGTGATTTGTTGGGGGGGGGGGGGAGTCCTGCGCTGGAGCTATTTGTCTTTGATATGCTGCATCGGCACTGGCGGACTGCTATAAATCAGCCTAATGAGAATGTTGAGGTTGATGCACCGACAGTCTGCCGATGCCATAACATGGCCGCCGCACATGGCGCAGGGTCGGGGGCTGTCAGGGGAAGACTTTGACTGTATGTGTGACAGGAATCTTCCTGATTAATGGCTTTGCTTTGCTAACCATCACATTTTGACAGCAAATAAAAAAAAAATTTTTTATAAAATATTTTGATTACAAAATTCAAACAATAGATGTCGTTTTGATGCTCTTTAATGTGGCATCAGATCGTGTGACATGAAGAATCATCTCTTCCTTTTCACGGCTTTCTGTGTTTTCACTATTCTACTGAAGGGGCGCTATTAGGCATCTTCTGAAAGATTACTGAATCTCCTGATCAAAACACAGGTGAAGAAGAAGCAGAAACAAGTGATATCTTATGTAAGCATATGCAAAATAACGTGATCATCAACATTAAACAACATATAAATCAAATATGCCTAATGCTACTGAATGATATGTCGACCCAGGACAAGCTATAGGACTGTGCAAGCATTAGGGGTGTTGATGGACTCGAAATGTGATTTTTCTCAGCTTTTTGCTCAAAATGTTGCTTCTTTTTTTTTAACTTACACAAATTCAAGTGTTGATAAAAAGGAATGCATGAAGCTAGAATAAAATGTTTACCTCGAGCTGACTGGCCTCTGCTGATCCTGCAGCCAGTGAGATTGCTTGCTCAACAGTGTTTGCTGTAAGATAGTCCCGCAGCGCACTATCAGAGTTCCTCTAAACCCTCCACCTCCCCCAGCTCCACCTGCCTAGATCTGCTATGGGATTTATGGATGTCTATTTACGCAGCAGCAACAGCATATCTTACATGCTCACAGCAGCGCATCTGTGTATCTATTAGCAGTAGCAAGTCCATACTTGCTCTGCAGAAGCAGCGTAGCAAATCTAGTCCGCCAAGACCAAATGCATTGCCATATTCAATAACATGCTAAAACTATTTCAAGAGTTGTCATGATTGAAATGTTTATAGACAATTCAGTCTTTATTTGAGAGTTGATTTATTAGGTACGTAAGGGATAATACATGGCAAGCTGTGCATTAACCCTCGTGTGGTGTTCATATTTTTGTTATTCAGCCAGTGTTCGTGGGTCTGGTGGACCCGCTGCATTTTGGGGTTTTTAATTCAACATAATCAAACAATTTCTGTTACAATACTCAACAGATGTTTACTTCATCCCAATTGCAAGCAATATAAACAGCATTTATGGTTAATATTTTCTCTTTACCTTTGTTAGATCACATTTAAAGGGGTGGTTGATTATGATTTCACTTTTCTAACTTTAGTTAGTGTAATGTTGCTGTTTGAGCATAAACAACATCTGCAAAGTTACAACGCTCAAAGTTCAAAGCAAAGGAAGATATTTGCTTTTAAAGAAAAGGACTACAACAAACGGTTGGTTGGGACTACACGACATTCCTCCCGGGTTAGTGACATCACTAACCCTAGAATTTACATAAACCGGGTCCCCGGGAACACACAGTCCATGTTGAGAAGAGGAAAAGTTGTTGTATAAGAGTACATTTGTGAGTCAGCTCAAACTTTAGCATCCATCTTTTCACATGCAATAGAAAGTCACTCTGTGTGCATCTCACAACAGTTCCAATATGAGCGATTTATAGATTTATCATGACAGAATATCTTAATTGAAGACAGTTAACTCGACATCAGCAACATAAATTCATCAACTAACCATTCAGAGACGTCCTGTTGCATTCTACATGTTGTCACTTCTTGTAGAAATGTAAAATGTCTTGTAAAATGTGTTCTCATATATGTTCTTCACAGAAAATGAGCCAAGGCCAATGAGTCTGAGGTTGAAAAAATAATTAATCGTATCATTTTTCTTTTGATAAAAAATGAAGACGGGTCCTACAGACCCGAACACCATACAAGGGTTAAACGATTTTAGTGCACGGCTTATTTTTTAATGTCCGTGTGTGCAAAGCATTAATAATTAAGTTAATTAATAATTAATTAAGTTAAAGTTGTTACTGATTGAAACTGTGATTAAATCGAGTATTCAGACAGACCTTGGTATAAATGAATGATGTGATTGATTAATTATTAAATAAACATTTAATTTTGGTTTCACTTTTTAAGCTAAATGAAAACTTTGATTTCAGGTTCAGTAAAAAAAAAAAGAATAATTCCGTTGCGTCACTAAAAATGTTACTCCATTGTAGGTAGGGGTTGGAGTCATTATACACTCAATTCAGATATATCATTAAAGATTTAAACCATTTAAATAAACATATCAAGTAGTAAAAAATGTTTATGTAGTATTTTAGTTGATCACTCTTGTCAAATCTCTGATTTCTGAGAGACGCACAATGGCAATTTCATTTGCAATCGTTCTCTACTCGTTTCATTCATAAAGTTTACACTCATTCGTGTTAGTGTCTATTTAAATGTTTTAAACCTTGAATGATATCAAATAGTAGAAAATGTGTATGATGTAGTTTAGTTGATGTCACTCTTGTCAGAGCCCAGGCAACACGACAATTTTATTTGTGATCTCGCTCTGCTCATTTCATTCTTAAAGTTTGCATTCATTCCCCTCACATTTATTATTGCGTAGTTATTTTAGAGGTTGATGTGTAATATATTGCTATGCCATCCCTGGCTCACCTGTTATCCAGCAAACATGAGGAATGAATGGGTCTGCCAAAAATTTGTTATTCGTTTTAAAGCCATTATCCGTACCTTTCCGAATAAGGTATTCAACATCAGGCACATCCCTATTCCTAACAGTTTTTTTTTCCAGACCTTACATTTATGAACTGACAGTATAAGGATACTATATTCCCCATATACAGCTGGATATAATGTGGTCAGAACAATTCTGGAGATGTGAAATGCTAATTCAAAGAGTGCTCAGGATGTCTTATGTCTGTTTCTTCTACAGGACCTGAACTGCCTGTTTGAGATTTACCTGAAGCCCCTGCAAAAGGAGACCTTTCTCACCCAAGACGAGGTAAAGCTAAACCCATACTGGAGATAGATTCAAGGGGTCAGTGTTAGATTGAGTTGTCAGATAACAGATAGCACAGTGATAAATCATGCTTCATTTGCCACAAGCTTGCATGCCCCCACTCTCCCTTCTCTTGTGACTGATGCCAAAGACTCACACGTTTAACTTGCCAGTTTCAGACTGCCGCCCAGTGAACTGGATATGACCCTGACACGGCTCAGGATGTCCCTGAGGAAAGATCAGTCAATATGTGCTGAGAAGTGGGCCATATTAAAGCCCCGTTAATGGACGCTGGAGCATGCCCTCGCACACATTAGACAAGGACTAAACATAAAGTGGCTTTAGCGCTGGTTCTTAAGTTACTTGTGACAATGTGGGTGGCAATAACAATTTAGAAAGAGGCCTGTGTTAGAAAGTCTATGCAAGCACAACTGAAGTGAAATCTGCAGATTTAAATAGAGTACAAATTTAGAATTTACTTAAAAGAAATTGGACTCCATGTAATTTTCGCTTTTATATTAAAGTTTTTGTTAAGCAGCCTTGCACACTGAAATCCCTTGCTTGCATGCTGTTTTTAATGAATTAATATTGAAATATTGAAAGTTCTGTTTAATAGTTGTGGGTTTCCTTTCCCCAGATGGAAAGTCTTTTTGGCAGCCTTCCAGAGATGCTGGACTTCCAGAAAGTTTTCCTGCAGACCCTGGAGGAGAAGATCAGTTCCTCCCCCAACTTCCACACGCTCGAGACCCCTGTGCAATTCAAGGTGGACATGCCAAACATGGCTTTCATTCATACTCTCGTCTGTAATTTATGAGAATTTTAGTAGAGAGCTCCCTGTTTTGGGAATAACATTTTTTTAAAGGAATAGATCACCCTTTTTTTTTTTTACTTCCATGGAACACAAAAGGGTTTATTGATTTAGTCACAATATGGAAACCCATAGCTTCACATGCCAAGTTTGAATGTGCAAATGCAAATGAGGGAAAGATTTTCATTTAGAAAGCTTAAAATTGAGTACGACTTTGTATATAGTGCATGAGTCATATAGGCTATGTTTATTGTTCTTAATGAATTTGTGTCAGTTTTGGAGCTCTGTATGGTTTAATTATGATAAAGAGCAGCTCGAGCATATTCACTGCAAAACAGCTCCTTTTGTGCTTCATGGAAGAAAATCAAAGAGGTTTGGAATGACTTGTGGGATGGATAACATTAAAACTGTCACTCAAAATGATTCTGACTCCAGCAAAAGACTTCTGGATCATACTTGCTTCTTGATTTCAATGCCGTCTTTCTTTCTTTCCTTACCTACTGTAGAAGCTGCTCTTCTCACTGGGTGGTTCGTTTCTGTATTACGCAGAGCACTTCAAACTTTACAGCGGCTTTTGCGCCAACCACATTAAAGTGCAGAAGGTTCTGGAAAGAGGTACAGCATTACTCCTCACTTGCATCATCTATGAGCAATAAAATAGAATAGAATATTTCTATTAAATATAGAAGAATTGATCCGATTTAATGTCTTGGGTCCTTCTGGGATGTTTTAGGCTGGTAATGTCACAACACAAAGAGCTGTTGTTGGTTTATCTTCTCATCATAATCTACAGAGTATTAATGATTAGCAACTATAAATGCTGAACTTAATTTATGCGTGCAACATTAGCCTGGTTCTCCATCTCGGGCAGTCTGCCCAGTGAGAAATGAATGAGAGGCTGCCCTGCCCACATTTAAAGTGAAAACTGTACCATGGCCTCCTTTTTAATTCATCCCATTACAAGATGAGAGCAATCCTCAGAGCAGCCACAGAAATTGCACTGTAATGGCTATGAAACATAAACACACTCTGTTTAACCACTGCGGGGTGAGGACATGAAACGCAGACGTGACAACAGGAGTGTGTGTGTGTTGCTGTCTGTCAGCAGTGCTCATAATTATACTGTATATTCTCACACACTGCTTCTGTTGTACCGAGGTTTCCGTTTGCAAAGCGAAAACGACTTTTTTGTGTCGTCTTGTTAATTGCCTGCCAATTGCTCCCTGAAGTGTCAATCCATCTGGGGCGAGGAGTGCCTCAATTACTGCTCTAATAGCTCCTCTTGATTTGAACCACATTTATCATTCTGCGTGCTGTCGTGGTGTTTAACTCCCCTCACAAACTCCTGCCAAACTCCAGCGAAGACAGGTCAGAAGGCTTCGTGGCGTACAAAATCTAGTTGCTCCATCCTCACCTTGGTGTTGTTCATTGTCTGCAGTGTTGCATTTATACTGCAGTGTTTTTAATGAGGTGTCAGGGAGCCTGTGCTGCCTCCTTGTGGAGAGATTTTTGTGCCCTGTGTGCATTTTACCTGCAGTGGCCATCCAGAAAACACTGCCTAGCTCAGTGGGTGGTGCTGGAATTTATGATTTGTCTTTTCTCTCCAGCCAAAACAGATCGATGCTTTAAGGAGTTCCTCAATGCAAAGAATCCCACCAAGCAGCACTCGACCACACTGGAGTCCTACCTCATCAAACCAGTGCAGAGAGTGCTGAAATACCCCCTGCTGCTCCGCGAGCTGGTGTCTCTGACGGACACGGACAGTGAGGAACACTACCACCTCACAGGTACATCACCTGGGCTGCTTTAGTGGGTTGTTGAGAATTAAAGAGAGTTTTGAGGAAATCTCTGAGCTGCCCCTTCCATGCTATGTAAGCACGTTGTGACCAGGGGCCAGTGTGGACATTGTTCAAAATAACATGAATGACATGAGGGCAAGTAAACTACAGTATGACAATTGTAGTTTTTGGGGGAACTAAACACAATTCTGGTATTGTTCCCAGTGTCACCGAGGGATTTTTTTTGGGCATTCCCATTACAAGATGATGTCAATGGGGTGTAACAATATATCATGTCACAATATATCGCAATACAAAAATGCAACAATATGTATCGTGGATAGTGACAGTGTGAATTGTGTATAATTCACCTAAAATAAAAAAAATAAAAAATTCAAGTTTTCAGAATTTTAGTGTCACTACTATATAGATAATGTTGAATATAATGTATAATAATGCAATGGTGGAATATTTGTGGGTCCTGATAATGACAAATGTCTGATGTTACCAGTAAAAAGTGGCCTAGATTATTTTAAATATGTCTAGTCAGTGTCAGAGTGCATTTGTTTAAAATAATTCTGTATTTTCAGCTTCAGATTCTTGAATATTTTTATTCTTATTGTCCTGTGCATTGGGTTCAATGCATCAAGTCCAAGCCTATCAGTCCTTACACCCACAATGTAATATCAAACTGTCCATTTTTTGTGAACCTTTTATCATATGTCTTGGAGTATCACAATAATATTGTATCGTGAGTTCAGTATTGTGATATGCATCGAATCGTGACATGAGGGTATCGTTACACCCCTACAAACTGCAGTGAACAGTTTTGTTTCTGGAATCAAAGCCCAGTTTGAATGTATCTTAAGACAGTTTTTTATTATTATTACAGAGGCACTTAAGGAAATGGAGAAAGTTGCAAGCCACATAAATGAGATGCAGAAGATCTACGAAGACTATGGTGCAGTATTTGACCAGCTGGTATCAGAGCAAAATGGCGCTGAGAAAGAGGTACAGATGCATATCTAGTGAACGCACCAGGGTAATACCCTGATTTAACTGCATATTCAGTTATCATCTGTCTCTCTCTTCCTCTTTTTCTCCCAGGTCACAGAGATTTCCATGGGACAGTTCCTCATGCATTCCTCTGTGATTTGGCTCAACCCGTTCCCATCGCTGGGCCGTATGAAAAAGGACCCTGAGCTGACTGTTTTTGGTGAGGCTTTGCTCTTTTCCCATGAAACCATTACATTCTTAGTTGTGCCAAAATAAATGTTTTATACGTTAATATGTTGGTAATTTTTAAATCTACTTCTTAAATATTCTGAGGCAATATATGGGAAAGTTCTTACGTCATGCAACACTCGGCTTGAACTATGCAGAGCTTTTTATAGCTTTGTGAAAGTGTGTTGGGCTGGTTTTGGCAGCACTTCTGTAGCCTCAAAGACAAATAATTCTGTCGTTTTCTAAAATTAACATATCTGCTTGACTCTGATTTATCTTAGTTTTTAAGAGAGCTGTGATACTGCTGTACAGGGAGAACAACAAAGTGAGAAAGAAGATGGTGAGTCTTGTTTTCACTTCGAGTCTAATTACTTTCGCAGCTCCTTAATGGGGTCCCGTCATTTTTTTTTTCATGCATTATACTGTGACAAGTTTAGAAAACAATACTAAATATAAATATGAGCAGTCATTTAATTAGTCATCCTTTTTTGACATATAAAAATACAGATTTTGGAACAAAATGGTTTTGCATATTGCTTTTTTATAAATGGTGTTTGGTGATTTGAAGTTGTAGACTTTATACATTCGTATAGTACAGTATATATGCATCCTTTGTTTGCCAGCCAACTTCAAGATCAGCCCATGGAGATCAGGATCCATTCAAGTTTCGTTGGCTCATTCCCCTGTCAGCACTACAGGTCAGACTGGGCAATACTGCAGGTAAGAGACACATCTGGCTTGTTTGAGCTCATAGAGACAGTAATAATTAAGTTATTTTTAAATGTACAAATAACCAACCTTGCCTTTTAATGCTGTCTGAAGACACAGACTGCATCTGGGAGCTGATCCACACCAAATCCCAGAAAGAGGGCAGGCCGGAGACGGTGTTCCAGCTGTGTAGCAGGTAAGAATTATCTACTTGGTCATTTATAAACTTAGTGTCCCATTTTATTCCATAGAGCTTAACATTTGACTTTTCTCTCACTTGCAGCACTCCAGAGTGCAAAGTCAACATCATCAGGGTGATGCGCTCCATCCTGCGGGAGAACTTGCGTCGAAACATGCAAAGAGTTGAGCAACATTCTGAGAGAGTCTGTAAAAAGAGGCTCACTCCCCTTCGGAAAACTTTGCCAGCTTCTGCTAAGCTAGGTCAGTGTGACCTCCCCTTTACTCACATGCCTGATAATGTGTCTAGATTGGAAAAAGTGGCCAACATCGGGATGCATCACTGTGGAAGTGTTAAAGCTACACATTACAGATCAATCGCTATAATCTTGAGGCAAGACTTCAAAGTCTGTTCACCGCTGGTAAAAAATGACTACATCACAAGCTGGCTTTGAACTTCAGAACTTATTAAAATATAACCATGGTCATAGCAACCATATGATAGTGGTTAACTTTTAAGGGTCGCTATGCTGTCTGTCAGACAAAAGGATATTGCGAGTTGGCTCGTTCGTTATTGTACATGATAGTTTATCATAAATTAGAAAGGACAAGCTTTTGTATCAGGTTATGTTGAAAAACAAACAAAAATATGGTAGAAGACGAGAAAATAGCGCAATTGACATTAACACACAGAAAAATGTGTACCGGATACTTTGCAGATGCAAATAAGGGTAAATTATGTGTTTTTCTACATTTTTCTTAAAATAAAGTTAACTTTGTCACAGCTGCATGTCATATCATTTATTACTTATCAGAACAACCAGATGTTGAAACCAAAGCTTCACACCAGAGTCTATTCAGCATGCTTCTGTTTTTTTAAATAAAACCAAATAATCCACACATATGATGGCCTAAACACACACACACACACACACACACACACACACACACACACACACACACACACACACACACACACACACACACACACTTTATTCATAATCATTTTATTTGATGGAGAAAATATCACAATATTTTAAAATGAAAAAAGGTCAGTGTCATAAAAAACAACATGTCTGATCAAACACTTGCATTTTTTTGAGATTACTGCCTAATTTCGGGAACAAAATGAACAAAACTACACTAACTAGCCATTCCGGATAAGTAGTGAAGAAAATTCGATGGACAAAATGGTGGACAGCAACAGCGCAGCAATTTGGGCTTTCATTCATTTATCTGTCGTTGGGTCAATTCACTTTAAAGCAGTGGTTTTCAATCCTGGTCCTGGAGACCCTCTGCTCTGAACATTTTGTATGTCTCTCTTTTCTGACACACTCATGCTGCATCTCAATTTGCCTAATTATGCTATGCCCTAAAAGTTTGTACTGTTTTTATAAAGTACATATTTTTGAATGTGTAGCATAAACGGAGGCAAGCTTTGGGACATAATACTTCATCATAATTGCGTCTTTAACGGACAGCTCTGTCGCTCAGGGCAGTTTAAACGGTGACAGGATGCCTGTAACTGTCAATCATCTTGCCACAGTTAAAATCCTCCTCTTTCAATTTAATTTATCTCTTTCCATATCGGAGAGAAGTGTTATAACGCATTGATCTGCCAGTCGTGGGGTTTTTATGCGTAGAACTCTCTTTGAGTGTTTGCAATTTGCATATTGATGCAATTAAAAGTTAATGACCAAACGTAATACTACAAAAGTTCGCAGATTAAATATAATATGGATCACATTGAATTAATATCTTTTCGTCAAGTTAGATACGGATTATGAATCACTGAAACCCCTTTATCTAAACCGCTCTACTTGTTTGTCGGACTCCGCCATGTTTGTAGTTTAACACTTTATTCGTGTTTGTAGTTCTAACCGAATACACGTCCAACACGGATCTGCACTTCGGATTCTAACCGGAAAAAATAGACCGTAAGGTTATCTTTAAAAATACTCATTTCAACATACTATGTTTTGGGACACTAATTCTAATTTCGAATACTATTTAGAATGGATAGTATGCAAACTGGGACGCAGCACAAGTTCAGTTCATGGAGCTCTCCCCTAATGAGCTGATGATCTGAATCTGTGTCGGATAAGAGAGAAACGTTGGTCTCCTGGACAAGAATTGAAAACCACTGCTCTGAAATGTCAAAACAAAGAGAATTGTGTAGCTGTGGCAAGTTAAGAACAAAAATAGGGTGTCTTGTCAACTAGATGCATGTGATGACGCATTGCATTTCGACAGTGTAGACATGGTGTGATGTATTGACGATATTTGACCTTTGATATTTGACAGTAAGATCCACGACTGCGTTTGTGTGTGCACCACAGGTTCTTCTCGAGGATTTTGGCTCTCTAAACTGCCTATAAATGACAGTTCCAACCCCAACAGTGATCCATTGAGGCCGTCTCTACCAGATTCAGATTCAGCCAGTCTGAGCAGTGGAAACACTAGCAGTGCCAGCGCTCCTCTGGATCAGCAGAATGACCTCAAGGAATCCAGCATCATCAGTGATGAGGACCACGAGAACATCAACCAGCAGGAGTGGCTCGATCCCAGTGCCATCGAGGCCCAGTTCTGCAGGCTTCGGGTGACAGAGGACTCCCAGACTCCTGCACCCCGCGTGCAGCCGGAGAGCGCAGAAGTGGACTCTCCTGAAAGGCGGTCTTCTATAAAGCGAGCTCACTTTGGCGCGTTCAAACGTAAGTCTGCCAGAAGCACGGGTAGCCACAGACGCAGCCAGGCGGACCTAGTGAACATGCGTCGACACAGCCACTCGTTGGACAGCCAGAGCGAGGTGATGGCGAATAACGTGGATCTTAACTCACTACTGGAGAAGGATTTCAGCGTGCAGAGCCTGACCTCTGTGGTCAACGAGGATTTCTTCTATGACAACGCCACCGAGGCAAAGAACGCAACAGCTTCATAGAACAAAGATTAGCATGTATTCAACACCTGTATGCTAGATCTGGTGTGGAGCCACATTATCCCTTGCAGCCTTTCCAAAGTTACCAGACAATTTAGGGAAGCACCTGAAGGCCAGTCAATTCAGAGTCTTTTTTCTTTTGTGGAGCCACCGTTTGACAGACCTTTATTAAAGATGGTGTTAAGCGTTGAGTAATTCTCCATGATCCAAAGCACTAATAAACTGAACTGCCCACATAGCATAACCAAGACCAGTAATTTGGTTCTCTGGTGCAAAACAGTTGCTGTGTAAGAAGGACAAAGTCATGCACACATTTTAAAAGCTATCCAACTACAGAACCACATTTTGTCAGGTTTTTGCCTTGTGTTTTGGACAATACATACATTTCTTGCTTTAAATATAAGCATTGCTTTTATTATGGATTTTATCATGGATTTGCTTTGTATAAAATGTTTTATTTATTAGCAAGTTTTTATAAATATATATTTCATTTTAATAGGAATCTAAAAGGCTGGTTTAAGAATCTGTCAGGAGATTGATGGTTTAACAATAATTTCTCCTTTATTATAACAAAGTGGTCAGCTGTAAACATTCAATCAGGAATTTAAATGTGCTATGATGGAAATGTACCTCTAAAATAAAGCCTGCAGTTGTCCTTTTTTTAGAATGTTCAAATGTAAATATTGTTTTTTCATGGATTACTGTGACTTAATTTGAAGAGTTTATATATGTTTGACACTTCAGTCAAAAACTGTAATAAAAGGTGTCTGATTACGTTATTTTTGTCCTAATGACATCCTGTAACCTGCAAAAAGCACAAACTTTGTTTTGCTGTTTGATAAACACAAAGTAATAAAGTGCATACGTTGTAAAATGACACACATGAATCACGCTTTCAGTTTGAACATTAAAGACGAGTAAGGTCTTAGGCACACAAAGAACATCAATCTTACTAGCACACATGTATCCAAAAGAATATGTTAAATAATTTATTCATCAAAGTCAAATTATTTTTAGGTAACGATGGCAAACAGATGGATGTCAGCCTCTAGCTGTAAAATGATTAAAGCATTCCTATAGCTGTTTTATGATATGGTTTTCTGGGCAAGCCTGTCTCTTCCTCTGATCAATACAGAGTGTGAGTCTAGGGGCCTCATTTCTTAAATGTCGTCAAAGACTGTTTTTATAAATATGAACGTTGGCGTGGATTTTACTGTATGCACACTCTAAGATCAAATCTGTGCATACACGTTTTAAAAATAAAGCCCATCGAGCCTGATTTGATTCATGTAATTTTTCTTCCTATTTATAAAGCAGTCCACAATGTGTTTAAATTTGTACCATAACATTATTTTTACCTCCTTACATCTTTTAAATGCTTTTTCACCTAGCCCTTATAGAGTGGTTAAGTGTCAAAACCAATGCACTTTTTTTTTTTTTTTTGAAAAACTTTCGCTGATTTAGCCACATTTAGCTCACTGCTGGCTAGTTGTCTGCATACTCCATTCAAGAACAACAAAAAAAGTGCAATTCATGCCAGCTGCTGAAAATGTCACATTAAGAGTCTGCTGTTTTCTGAGTTAGCGGTTGCCAATAACATTTTCCTCTATTGTGGTGTGAAGGTGAAGCCCTTTACGGTTGCTGCCCGACTGTCTCTTTTCCTGATGCTTGAGTTTCAGCTCCTCTCTGAATTCATAGTCGATGAGGCCTTGATTCTCCTTACAAAGCTGGCTGTAGGCGTCTGCTAAAGCCCTGAATTCAGAAATGGAGATCTCAGTGGGCCGCAGTGTGGGATCCACATCAGCACTGCGCAGCAACTCTTCCGTCAGTTCTAGACGCTGAGACTCGGGGAACAGCATCCTGCAGGAAAGAAGAAAACACTCATCACACGCTGACACAATGAGTTAATGTAGAAAACTTGACGAGTTGCATGGAAGTGGCGTTATGTGGTCTGTGCGGATGTTCGCTTTGCTTTTCTTGTTTGACAAGCGATGTGACGCATGTGGTTTATGCAGCTGTCTGTATTACAGATGTTCCATCTTAGAATTGCCTTAATGTATTTATTTTGTCCGAATGTTGTTTTAGTGAGGAAAACAGTCATGTCTATTTGTAGAACAAACAAAACAAACCCAACAGAACTACTGTATATAAAAGCTATTCACATGAGCACGTTTAAACTATTTTATACTTTCATTAATGTGATTCACTACTCCACATAGGTAGAAAGACATGGCAACTAGTAACTGACCTGATGCAGACACATAGCGTCTCGTTCTGGAGCGAGGTTCACATGAGGTAACGTGAAGAAAAGCAGGGCAGCCAGAAATCTGCCCAAATGGCCCTCACACTCCTCACTCCAATGATACATAATTGCTGAGTTACTTCCAATCCTTTTTTTGTAACACTTTTCTTAAAGCCTTTATGTATAATGCATTATGAAGGTATTTATAATGCACATTATAGGCTAATGCATTATATCTTTTCATAAATAATTGTAACCAAAGTTAAAATGCATTATAATACTTGCAGATTCCTGGTTAAATCTGATATTGATTGGTTGACATGTTTTAAAGGATTATACTCCAATGGTGTTCAATGAATAATGCATTATAACTGTGGTTACAATTATTCATGAGACCATACAATGCATTACAAGGTTTCATTAATTAGTTTCATAATAGTTTTATAATCCATTATACATAAAGGCTTAAAGTAAAGCGTTACCCTTTTTACTTTTTTTATATACTGACCCTAGTCTGGGTAAGCAGTCTGATGCAAATGGCTCTGCCAGGGATAGACTGGGGTCTTTGGGTGTGTTCACACTTAGCATGTTTGGTTCGATTGAAACAAACTCTGGTGCGATTGCTCTGTTAGTGCGGTTTGTTTGAATTAATGTGAACGCTGCCATCCAAACCCTGTTCAAGCGGAAAGATGGGTCTTTAGGGTTGGGTATCGTTTGGGGTTTTTCCGATACCGCTGCCAAATCGATACTTTTAAAACGGTACCGGTGCCTAAACGCTGCCTGAACCGATACTTTAATAAAAAGAGAGCCTGAAAACGATGGTGAATGACATTAAATAACGGCTATTTATTGAAAAAAAAAAATCTTAAAACTGAATATATTAAAATTGTAGAGTAAATATCGAAACCCATCGTAGAACGCCGTCATTTGCAACTGTGACATCAGGATCAACTGAAGGCTGGATTTTCAAAAGTACATGAGGTTTGCGGCTCTATTCTTGCAGTAAACTTGCACAACATTCTTGAATGAATAATTTATTAGATGTACTCCGGTCTGTATGGACATCGGCTTTACATTTTCACACTAAACATGACATGTAACGCGACCAGTCACTGTTCGTTTTGTTCCATGTCAGTCAGTCTTTGGCTGATATTTGTATTCTTAAATACATAAGTGAATGTGTTTTGTCATTTAAGAAACCTTTATAATGATCATGATTCATGTTAGTTGATCTATAACCCACAATGGGCGCCATGTTAGTACGCATGGCAGTTCAGAGAATTGTATCTGTCAGATTTAGGCCTACAACACATCAATTCATTCACTTCTTCCGAAATACATTAAAGCAAGTGGCTGGTGAAGTGCAAGGAGAACAGAGTAAATTTTATAGTTCCCTTTCGAAAGCTACAATCGATGCTGCGCTGCTCAGCGCATTGGGAACATATTTTATCGTGACCAGCTGTGAATAGTGTGTATAACACGTCGATGGAATTGACCCGGAGGTAATATAGCCTCGGTCGGTGACGTCATCGGCGCGCCCCCGCGACACGAGGCTATAAGTAGATGAGCCACAGGTGCATCATCAGGTCTTTTGTCTTCAGACCATTACTGTGCAGTGTGTGCGTTGGAAAACATTCTCTCTACTCTCATCTGTTCTCAGATCTTTGTTAGGAGTTAGTTTTTGTCAGGCAGTGTGCAGAAATTTCTCATTCTCAAATCTTTTTCTCTCACGTTACAACAAAGAGTTTAAAAAGTAAAAAAAGAAAGAGAAATGAGCCAACAAAGCAATAAGCGTTGTGTTCCTCCATGCTCCCGTCCCATGTCTGAGCTGGATACATACGATTATTGCTTTGTTTGTTTGGGGGAAGAGCACGCGGTACTGGCGATAGAGAAAGGCGGGTGCGAGCATTGTGATCAGCTCACAGTTAAGATGCTTCGCTCCCGTCTGAACTATTTCCAGTCCGCACCCGCATTACCATCGTGGGGCTCTCGTATGGATCTGCATGACGAGCAAGAGACGGGTCCGTCCCTTTCGCTTGCTGCGTCACCAGATCCTAACATCCCTTCTCGTGATCTCGAAGCGCGCTCCGGTGCTTCTTCGGTTCACGAGGGGGATGATATATCTCTTGGTTCGTCAGATCATAACGAGCGGCCAGCCTCTGAGCATTCCTCCCGTGAAAAAAGATCTGTTGAGGAATTGCTAGAGGTGGCGACTCGCGCGGTGGCCAGGTTACAGCTTGACTGGCCACGCGACCAAGAGACCCCCAAACCCAGTAAGCTTGAGGATAGGTTTCTGTCCGGTGGCAGGGGGGAGAGAACATTACATCAGTCTCTCCCCTTTTTCGAGGACCTCCATGACGAGCTGTCTAAGTCATGGAGTAAACCATATACTTCTCGCGTTTTTGTGCCCTCGACGTCGACTTTTTCGACTATCGTGGGTGCGAAAGCGCGGGGGTATACGGAGATGCCGCGGGTTGAAGAGACGCTCGCGGGCTATCTCTCACCCGAGTCGGCATCTTCGATAAAGAAACCTACCCTCCCCACTAAACCCTGTCGTATAACATCATCATTAGTGGGGAAAGCTTATCAAGCTGCAGGTCAGGCTGGTGCTGCGCTGCACACTATGGCAGTGTTACAGGCGTACCAGGCTGACCTGTTGAAGGATTTGAGTGTGGGCAGTACGATCGACGAGGAAGCGTTCACGGAGCTTCGTCGTGCCACAGATCTGTCTCTCCGTGCGACCAAGCAGACGGCCCGTGCCATCGGCCGTTCTATGTCTGCTTTAGTCAGCACGGAGAGGCATCTGTGGCTTAATCTGACAGGGATTAAGGAAAAAGATTGGTTGTTTCTTATTGACTCTCCTGTATCTCCATCTGGGCTGTTTGGTGACGCGGTTAACACCGTAGTCACACGCTTTAAGGAAGTCCAGAAACACGAGGAAGCGTTCGTGCAGTTTCTTCCTCGCCGCACTCAAGGGGAGGGGCCGTCTGCCACCCAGCCCCGCCCCGGTCCTTCAAAAGCCAGGGAGGTAAAAAAGCAGAGCGTGGCGAGTCGCGCTCCCCCTCAGAGAGACTGGAGGCAGACTCGCCAGGCTCAGCAACCTCCCAAGCCAGACCTCAGGACTGTCATCAATAGAAAGAGGAAGTCCTGATGGTCTGGCGCCCAATCTAGTGGGGGTAGTCCCCCGCGGGATGGGGCGCGTTCAAAATCTATTCGTCCCTTCCCGCTACCCTCACAAAACCTCTCCATCCCCGCCACCTCTCGTGCTTCGGGGGGCAGCGGTATCCAGCGAAATATTAGATGTTCCGTCGTTTCCGGCTGTCATTCCGGACACGGAACATCTAATATCCCCTCAAAAGGAAGTATTAAAATTAATACCACTCTCAGAAAGTCTGGCAGCGTGGGAACTTCTGCCGGGCGTTTCTGCGTGGGTATTAAGCACAGTACAGTTAGGATACAGAATCCAGTTTATTCGTCGTCCTCCGCGTTTCAACGGCGTGATTTTCACTACCGTGAAACCGGAGCAGATGCATGTACTGTCGCAAGAGCTGCAGACTCTTCTGAGCAAAGAGGCCATAGAACGTGTTCCTCTTCCAGAGAGGGAGTCAGGTTATTACAGCAGATACTTCCTAGTACCCAAAAAGGATGGGGGGTTGCGTCCAATCTTAGATCTTCGAGGCTTAAACCGCACAGTCAAAGCACTCAAGTTCAAGATGTTAACCGTCAAGACGGTCGTGTCGCAAATACAACATCACGATTGGTTCGTCACGATCGATCTGAAGGTCGCATATTTTCACATAGAAATATTGCCACAACACAGGAAGTTCCTGAGGTTCGCTTTCGGGGGCGAAGCGTACCAATTTCGGGTTCTTCCATTCGGTCTAGCACTGTCACCCCGCACATACACAAAATGCATGGATGCAGCACTGGCTCCATTACGACTCCAGGGCATTCGCATTTTGAATTACATAGACGATTGGTTAATACTAGCACAATCACGAGAGATGGCGCTCCAACACAGAGACATCGTGTTAGCTCATCTAGTTTCTCTAGGGCTGAAACTCAACACCAAGAAAAGTGTTCTTTCTCCTGCTCAGAGAACGAATTATCTCGGGATCGTTTGGGATTCGGTTACGATGCGGGCACAAATGTCTCCCGCTCGAATCGAGACCATTCGGCAGACCATGACCAAAGTCAAGCTAGGCCAAGTTCGTACTGTTCGACAGTATCAAAGAATGTTAGGTCTCATGGCATCAGCCTCCACGATGATTCCTCTGGGGCTGTTGCAAATGAGACCGTTTCAGTTGTGGCTAAAAGCCAGAGGTTTTCATCCAAGAGCCAATCCTCAAAGGCTAATAAAAGTGACGCGCCGCGGGCTTCGTACTTGGGTCCCACTTTAGGGGCGCCGTGTCGTCGCAAACTGCTAACGACGGACGCCTCCCTGACAGGCTGGGGAGCGGTCTTGGATGGCCGTCCAGCTCAAGGGGAATGGGAGGGTCATCAGCTCGATTGGCACATCAATTGCCTCGAGCTGATGGCCATATTTCTGGCTCTGAAATATTTTCTCCATCAATTGAGGGGCTGTCATGTCCTAGTGCGGGTGGACAACACAGCAGCAGTCTCGTATATAAATCACCAGGGAGGTCTGCGCTCACGCAATCTGAACAGAATAGCGAGGCAGATTTTTCTCTGGGCCCAGGGCAAGTTCCTGTCACTCAGGGCAGTATACATCCCAGGGCATTTGAATGTGGGAGCAGATCTATTGTCCAGACAGACACTACCGACGGGGGAATGGAAACTCCACCCAGAAGTAGTGAAACAGATTTGGACCAAATTTTACGAAGCGGAGGTGGACCTCTTCGCCTCCCAACAGACAGCGCAATGCCCCCTCTACTTCTCTCTGAGTCACCCGGCTCCTCTGGGTCTGGATGCGATGGCGCACACATGGCCCAAGATGCGCCTTTATGCGTTTCCTCCAGTTTCTCTGCTCCCGGGAGTTCTAGCCAGAGTTCGCCAACAAGGGTCTTGCCTCTTGCTGATAGCGCCACGTTGGCCGAACAGAGTGTGGTTCTCGGAGATAATAGCTCTCCTCGACGGCTCGCCGTGGGCGATTCCGGAGAGGAGGGACCTTCTGTCTCAGGCGGAGGGCACGATATTCCATCCCAGGCCCGACCTGTGGAATCTTCATGTTTGGCCCCTGATGGGAACCAATTAAGAGACACTGGGCTTTCGCCGGATGTTATTGAGACCATTCTGAGTGCTAGGGCTTCCTCCACTAGAAGAAGTTATGCTATTAAGTGGGGTGTTTTTGAAAGGTGGTGCGTTGAACACAATGTAGATCCAGTTAACTACCAGATTGCTTCAGTGCTGGACTTCATGCAAGAGAAATTATCAACAGGCACATGTCCTGCCACTCTTAAGGTTTACGTGGCCGCTCTTTCGGCTTGCCACGCCTTAGTTGACGGGGCGCCACTTGGGAGACACCCTCTGCTTTCACGCTTTCTTCGGGGAGCCAGGCGACTGAGGCCTCCAGTAAGAACCAAGATCCCTTCATGGGATTTAGCTATAGTTCTTGAGGGTCTGGTTGACACCCCCTTTGAACCAATAGAATCAGCGTCTGATAAACTTCTGACTCTAAAAATGGTTTTTCTGATGGCAATAACTTCCTTGAAAAGAATTGGGGATATGCAGGCTCTGTCTATCTCGCCATCCTGCTTAGACTTTGCCCCAGGTATGGTGAAAGTGATTTTGCATCCACATCCTGATTTCCTGCCTAAGGTTCCATTTTCGGCTGTACATCCTGTCACTCTTGAGGCTTTCTGCTCCCCGCCGTTCTCAACGCCGGAGCAGGAGAGATCTCATAGGCTGTGTCCAGTCCGTGCTCTTCAGGCTTACGTCCACCGCACTAGCCAGTGGCGTAAGTCGGAGCAACTGTTCGTCTGTTA
The DNA here is from genome assembly GCA_022828995.1 of Vimba vimba. NCBI lineage: Eukaryota > Metazoa > Chordata > Actinopteri > Cypriniformes > Leuciscidae > Vimba > Vimba vimba. The sequence continues at coordinate 7,484,021 of CM040836.1, forward strand.
TGGGGGCAGCAACAGAGGAGGAGCTGCTACCAAGCAGACTATGTCTCATTGGGTCAGGGATGCTATTGCTCTTGCTTATGAGGCGCGCGGGCAAACTTCGCCTATAGGTCTTAGAGCTCACTCCACCAGGGGGGTCGCCTCTTCTAGTGCTCTGGCAAGGGGGGCACCTTTGCAACATGTTTGTGATGCGGCAGGTTGGTCCTCTCCGCACACATTCATAAGATTTTATAGTTTGGATGTTCATTCCACTCCGGGCTCTCGTGTCCTTGAGTCGACATCACAAGCTAATGTCTAGGCCTTCTTACGTTCTTGTGAAACACACCTGCACAACCGTGGGAGTCCAGACATGTTCAAGCACGGCGGCGTGGGTATTCTCGTTCCCAATGCGCTGAGCAGCGCAGCATCGATTGTAGCTTTCGAAAGGGAACGTCTCCGGTTACTTATTGTAACCTTGTTCCCTGAGAAAGCGGAACGAGATGCTGCGCTACTTTGCCGTGCTGAAGATGTCCCGGGACTGCTCTTCAGACAAAATATCCTGATGATGCACCTGTGGCTCATCTACTTATAGCCTCGTGTCGCGGGGGCGCGCCGATGACGTCACCGACCGAGGCTATATTACCTCCGGGTCAATTCCATCGACGTGTTATACACACTATTCACAGCTGGTCACGATAAAATATGTTCCCAATGCGCTGAGCAGCGCAGCATCTCGTTCCGCTTTCTCAGGGAACAAGGTTACAATAAGTAACCGGAGACGTTACCTACACAATGTCTATCTAAAAACGTCATCAATTTATAATTGAAAGGATTGTTATTGCTGCTTCCATAGACATCAGTGTGTATTTTACTAACTATAAATGTTGTTTTGCTAGTACTTATGTGTATTTAAATATCTGGAACCTAAAATAAACCTTATGTGGTTGAAAACACTGAATAGTTGTGATATAATATGACAGTGCTTAGAGCGTCTGTCTCTGGCTCAGTGCCAGCCAATGCACCGGTGTGAACGATTGTACGCGTCAAAGGGTTAACTAGCAATCACAGTGATGATGCTTCTTACGTCCTTTTTCGGAGAACAGAGGGCAGATATTTCAACCGACAGCTGAGTCATTTAAGTGGCACCGAAATCTGCGTTTTGATTCGGTCCGGTTACATACCGGTTACTTAGGTACCGGTTCCATATCGGCGCCCGGTTTCGGTACCCAACCCTATGGGTCTTGGTCCACTTCCAAACAAACTCTGGTGCGATCGCTGAAATACACTCCTTTACACACTTTATAAGCGCTTCACGACTTCTCAGCTGGTCAAAATACAATCATATGAAGGCTAAGCACATACAACGAGCACATTTAGCCACGAACACAGCATTTGTTGTTTTGGATGTTCGGTAAGTTGAAATATACGTAATAAAAGCCGACCATTCAGGTTGTGAATGTATCCCTATGCCTTTAGGTTCAGTATCTTTAGATGCGGTGTTAAAATGCTAATGTGAACGCTAAAAGGACCAAGACTAACATTTTTTTGGTCCAGGCCAGACGAGCCAAGCGAACTACAAGTGTGAACACACCCTTGGCCTGTCTAAAAGGTTGTAGTTAAAAGTCTTTTTTTCACAACTTTTGTTTTCACGAGCTCCTTGTCCACACAAGTCATGAGTGTCCAATCCTGGTCGAGGAGAACCAATTTCCTGCAGAATTTAGCTTGAACCCACTGCACACCAGCCTGGAAGTGTGTAGTAATCCTGTTTCTATTAAACACCTTGATTAGCTTCAGGTTCAGGGCACCCCTGACTTTTTTTTTTTTTTAATAGACATATACCATGTTTTGCTGGATGCACCACGTTACACAACAGTACAAGCCATTGCGCGGACTGTACTTCTATCTCTCACAACCTTGTTTCATTCGCCTCTAATATGGTGTCTACCCTGATTAAGGTAGCCAGATTAAAAACATTGAGAATAGAAGCAAAGAGAGTAGTTTTGAAAAGTAGTTGATAGAAAGCCTGGGAAATGCTTACTGGAGTCCTCTGCGACAGTGCTTCCTCCGGAACTGGAAGGTGTTCTTGACAATCTTCTCGACCAGCTTGAAGGGCTGCTGGATCTGGGGCTGAGCCAGCGGTGTGAAGTGCACCACCCCCACATCCACCTACGCACACCGCGGGGTGTTGACACACACACACACACACACACACAACAGTGTTAGAGTCAGACATGGAGACCATATTCAGGAGCTACTCCCACTCGAGTGAAGGGGAGAAACGGAATGGAAACTAGCCAGAAAAAGGAATATACGCATGAAGAAAAGCAGAGGGTTGAGAGAGGAGGCGTTCGGTGATGCTGCACGATGACAGGCCAGTTACGGTTGCTACAGTAACACCTGTTTAAAGGACCATCAAAACAAGCCTCTTCAAATGTGAATAGTAAGTCTCTTGTTACACTGTTGCTTCCTAAATGTTCTTTTTACCAAAGCCTAGTGTTGCTGTAGGGGGATGCTCAGCTTTTATCTGCCCTGGTTCACAGATCAGCTCAAGGAACGGTGATTCTTTTCATTATGCAAAACCGGCACAGACATCTGCGGTGCCCAGACTAAAACCTGTTTCTCTCATGTAATTGTGGTGTGAAAACATAATTTTGGTTGCTCCCGAACCAGTAACAAACCTGTAGCAGTATATTATACCTGTGCATTATTCAGTCTTCTATAAAAATGTGCGGGAATGTCCATATAATGGACATGTGGGATGGAGATAAACAGAAAAAAATGCAAACTGATTTGTGCTGCATTTCAGCTGCGTGGCTCACTGTAGTTTAACATAAGCATAAACATTTGGTTGAGTTGCAATCATGCAGGATTCTTGACTTACTTGACTTTGGTTAGATTATTACACTCTTGGACTTTAAATACGAGCAGAATACAAAGCTTTGACGCTCCTTTCTGGGGTTTAAGGCTACAAAAAAGCAATAGACTGGAGATGACAGAGAAGTGAAGATGTGACAAGAGCTTTCAGAAACCATTGACTCATCTGCCTCAGCTGTGCAGGAGGAGAACACATTCAGGAAATCAATTTGGCCCACTGTCATTTACCCCACCCGGGATGCTGGTTTTAAACTGAAACACTCAAGCCCTTTTTTCCCAGGGGTCTGATATTTTGACCAGGTACATTCAAGTCCTTAACAATTCACAAAGAAACAGGATTTAGGAGCAACCAGATAAAGTTATATATGGATATACGCAGCAGCTTGCCGATAATATACCCTTAACCAACCAATAATTCTCTTCTGATAAAATAGACTTCTGAGAAACCGTCTCCTTAAATCAACTCCATGCAACTGACCACTGAAAATACATTGTTTGTAGTTAGTCAGTATCACGGCCTGTGATTCCATTATTCTCTCTCAGACTCTCTCCCAGACAACATTCCTGTCTTTGAGTGTGATCTTACAAGAAGAAAAACATTACACATTACTGTCATTAACAACCTTCACACATTGCACGTAAAACGTACCACTATTTGCACCTGAGCAGAAGTGCTTCATTACTGCAGAGGGTGTGAAGTTTAATTTGTCATTTCGAATGGAGAATGATCAAATCGAGGTGGCAGTCCCTCAGGGCAATCTGAGTAACCATTATTTCCTTTACATAACTGTCAGAGAACAATGGAGTCCGCAGCTGGGAATGCATACAGTGAGGGGAAGGAGAAAATAGTCCTGCAATGAGTATGGATACATTAATCATGACAGCACTTTCAAAAGACAACCACTCTTACTTCGGCTCAGATGAAGCAATAGAAAGAGAGGATGTAACAGTGGAGGCTGACAGGGCTTTTGCTAGAGAGGCTTGTTTTACTGTGAGGTTGTTCGTCCCACGCTCCGTGAATCGCCCAAGGCATTGGTGAGAACCAAAGGCACTACTGATGTGCTTCTCAGATGTGAAATGATTCTCATGGAGTCTCTCTCCTGCCTATGAGACTACAGGCTTTTAAGGTGTCTGGCTAAAGACAAGGCAAAATGGACAGTGAGAGTAAGCATGGTAAGAGGGCTAAACACCCAGTGGCCCTATATTTAAAAACTTTAAGAATGCCAGGTCAGTGAAAAGCATTCTCAGGGTACGTTTACACAACAACGATGTGCTTAAAATGGAGAAGTTTTCCCTTCGAGTTTTCCGCATACAGACGACACCATTGTCAAAACGATCCCAATTCACACGGATCCGCAAAATAACTAAAACGCTGTATTCTGCTGCCAGGCCATTAGAAGGTGATGAAACACTATAGACTGAGCACGTAATACGCATGTGCATGACGCCATCGTCTTCAGAGATTTGCGTTTTTGTTGTTTACACAGAGACCGGATTCAAAAACTTGCACTTTGAAACCTGTTTTCAAAAGTTTGCGTTTTCAGGCACCCAAAAGTGCATTGGTTTTATTGGGATTCAAGCATTCATTCCGTCATTCAAACATTTTCATTGAACAGTAAATTCACAAGAAAAAGCACACAGGCAATAAATCAAGGTAGTGTGGAAACCCATGCACTCCACTCTTGCACAGCAGAGAGTAATTTCCATTTATTATCATGAATTTAAACAGCCATTTCTGTAGCAGTCGCAATAAGACCATTTTGACATCTGCGTTACAGGCAAACCGCTACAGCATGGAAATGAAATGACTCCAACAGCAACTGTGAATAAACAAATGGATCTCATCCTAAACAATAAAAAAAGCACACAAACAAAAAGGGGGAAAAAACACCCCTTCCCTGAAGAAATTACAGTTTCGATGTGCACTCAAGCTTCTGCACATGAAAGCTAGAGGTGATAAACTCAAGGTAACACGCATAGCTTTCTGTGCCTTAACACGTCAGCTACCAACACATCTATATTCCCTGGATACAGTACATGTCAACAGCACCCCTTACACATTTATTTATTTATTATTCAGCACAATCCAAGCATCAGCACTTAATGTATGTCCTCCAATGTGAGGACATACATTAAACACCCACTAAGGCCCAAATGCATGTCAGCTGAGAATCACTTCTAAATATACGAGTATGCTACAACTTCAGCTTCACCTGTGTACTAATCCTGATTTTTAAACCTGATAAGAGTTTACAGAACTTGTTTACAAAAAAACAGTATAGATAGATAGATAGATAGATAGATAGATAGATAGATAGATAGATAGATAGATAGATAGATAGATAGATAGATGACATTGGTTTTGTCCTTTTGTCATTTCTAAACGAATGGCACATAGCCACTCCCACCCTGCAGCGCGGAGAGGACGGATGGAGGACGGAGGGGTGGGGGTGTAGGGGTTTATAGGGGTGGGGGTGCAGGGGGTATGGAGGGGCAGCAGCTGTGAGTTCATCCTCCTGCAGAGTGAATGTTGCTGCTCAGTGCCAAGTCGAATTATGATTAGGGTGATAGTGGTGCTTTCACCTGCTATACAAGGAGTTTTACTAGTGGCAAAGGGACATGCCCATTTACCATTATACACAATTTTGTAGCTGCCAAAGTGGGTAATGGTCTGTGTCAGAAAAAGTTTTGATTTTGGGACGTTTGGGACATGAGTTTTGGTATACAATACCATTATCTTTTTTTTCTGTTTTTACAGCTTGTTAGAATTCTAGACATTTAACATTCAGTAAAAAAAAAAAAGATGTATTACAAAAAATTTAAACAGCATATATTCTGATAAAAGGCTGTTAAAAAACCAAAACAATGATGGAGAAGTTTATGCATTGAACACGAAAAAAAAAGATATTTTTTTAATATTTTTTATATTTAAGCGTCTTTCCATATTTTTCAATAAGGATTTATCTACTCAATATCTAAAACATTTAATCTATATGCAGGTAAATTAGCAAATAAAACACTATTAAAATATGAACAAACCAAGCTCTCCTTAAAAATTAATGAGTTAAACATTTTATTTTTTCTATGAGAAAAATGGGATGAATGAAAGCGTTGAATATTTACGTTAAATAGAATCAAAAAGCTTACTAAATGCGATAATAGACGGGTTTTAAATCGCCAAGAGAGCAAATAACAGACTTGCATGCGCGGGAAGTTGAGAGCTCGCAGCTGCGTGACGTAGAGCATCATTCGAGCAGCTTTGAAAACAGCCTCGTCTCTCCATCTCTAACGTCCGCTGCTGCTGGAGACACGGATACCATGAGCCGATCGCTAACGATACATTTATACTCGTTTATACTCGGTTTATGTATTTAGCAGTGTATACGTCTGTGTGTGTGTGTGTGTGTGTGTGTGTGTAAGCTCGGAAACCTGACGCGTCATAGCTCGCTCTGCACCAGCCGAGGTAAGTACAGGATTTCTGCATTCCGCTCCGTGTTATAAACCGCTATGAGTCATAACCTAAAATATTTCTGTTATTGCCTTAGTAACACGAAATTAAAAATGTGTTCTCGTATGTCTGAAACGATACTTTATTTAATTTACCTGACCGTATGGAAAACTGAATCAGACTCCAGTTATCAAATATCGCATGAATGCGTGCATGTACTCCCCCCCGCTAATAACTCAGCTCTCCAGTCTAGATATGTGTGTGTGAGGCATGAACAGGGGAGCAATAAAATCACAGTCAGGAACCTGCTTCCTCATCATCCTGTGTTCACGCTTCTCTTTGTTCCCAGTGCGCTGGGGGAGGAGGACACTGGTTTCATTCTCTCACTTGTTTCCTCAGGCTGGCGGTGGTGCTGAGGAGTCTCTGCCGAAGGAGAAGGGACTGAGCGAAGCCTGTGTGAATGTTGGCCGGGTTCAGGAGCGCGGCAGGATGGCGTCCACAGGCACGCAGATCTTCGCCTTTGTGCTGGCTTTGCTAGGCATCCTCGGTGCCACGGTGGCCACGTTACTGCCCAACTGGAAGGTGAGCGCGGATGTTGGTTCGAACATCATCACGGCCATCTCGCAGATGCAGGGTCTGTGGATGGACTGCACCTGGTACAGCACTGGCATGTTCAGCTGTACGCTTAAATACTCAGTGCTGGCGCTGCCCGCGTACCTGCAGACGGCACGCACCACCATGGTGCTTTCATGCGTGCTGGCAGCACTGGGGTTGTGCTTGGCCTCTCTGGGTTTGAAGTGCACTCGGTGGGGTGGAGGACGCCGGGCTAAACGCCACGCTGCCATGGCGGCCGGCTCATGCTTTCTGGCCTCGGGCTTCCTTTGCCTCGTTCCTGCCTCCTGGTACACGAATGAGGTTATAGTCAGTTTCCTAGACGCCAATGTGCCCGAAAGCAACAAGTTTGAGCCGGGTGGTGCCGTTTACGTAGCCTTCATCTCGTCTGGTTTCCTTTTCGTGGGGGGATCCATTTTCTGCCTGTCCTGCTCGGGTAAGCGACACGGCCCACAGGATTTGGTACTTCTCCCTCCAGACAAACTCCTCTTGCAGCAGCAACAGCAACTTCTGCAACAACAGCAGCAACAGGAGCAGCTCCAGCACCAGTACTGTTCTCTCTCACCACTGGATAACAAGACTGGATACAGTCTGCAGGACTACGTGTAAGAGACCAACCGCTCAAGAGCAAGACACGTGCAGTGCACTGCCACTCCACCTCTTGGCTCTTGTGATTACAAAATGAAAGGGCGAGAGGGACCCTTTTCCTTTCCTTTCCACCTCTCTCCTTTTTAAGATCAGCAAGCACAAATGGTGGAAGTATTCCCTGAAGTGTCGTCTTGAAACAGACAGATTGTGAATACTGAGGGGCGAGTGGCAGAAACGCTGCAGTAGCACACGAAAGCAGTGTGAAAGACTTGAGCAAGATGATAAATAAATGCACATATCCAGCATCATAGTTAATCTTATTAAAGTGTTCCTCTGGGAAAGGATTAGCAACAAGGAAATGTTTATGCTACTTATAAATCCCCAACTCCCCCCTTCCCAAAGATCTGAACTCAGAAGCAATCGTTTAGCTGCTAACAATCGTTCGGTAACCTCTGTTTAAAAGTAAGATGGCAATATGTCTCTACGAGGCAATAGTATGGGAGAGCCCTTGTTTGGGAGATTTCTTTGCTTTTCTTTCTACTTGAGTAATGGTTGTGTTAATGAAATCTCTTGTCTTATTTTGGTAGCTGATAGGATGATTGATTTTCTGCCTATAAGCATGCTTTCTGGAGCCTGTGCATAATGCAGTGGAATGCCTGATGTAGACTGAATTGTAGCCATATAGCCTGTGCCTAAAGAGCTGTTCATAAACCGCTGAAACTGTTTGGAGACAGTAGGAGGAGAGAGTGGACAGGGGTTGCTGGGTCAGGCAAGTTTGGGAAACCCATATGGAGGCTTAGAGACTGGCTCTTCTTAAGTCAGATGGACAATGTAATGTTGTTCTGTTCAACATTTTAATACTTTGTCCCAAACAAAAGCAAGCTGCCTTCAGCTCAGCGCATGCTGTTTGCCGTTCTATCACACATACACATTCATATACACACACACACACATTCATACACATACAATGCTGCATGTGTGCTTTTTACTCATGCTGCTACTCACTGCCATGGAAACGGGATTTTACACCCAAATACGTGTATTGTCGAGGGGTCGTATCTCTCTGTACACTCGGAGGATCCTGGAGGCTGTCATGAATCTCTCCAGATAACAGCGGAGGGGGGATGGGGGGGTTGTTTTGGTGTCTAGAGACAAAGCCTCTCTCAGACGGGAGGGTCCCTGTCCTGCTGACCAACTCCAGTGTAATCTGCACACAATATATGTGCAGCAGTTTTGTTTTATAGACGTAAATATGAGATTGAGTTTCAGTAATTGGCAGCTCTTTCATGGCACCTGATGAGTCTGCAATATGGTTATGTCCACTCTCAATGGAAATCTTGCTTTGCCAAATGACGTCTCCAAATGCCTCAGCAGTGGCTCTGCTGACAGATTGTGCCCTACAAGGGGCTCTTTAAATCGCCTTAAAGCAATATTTCGGGTTATTCTTAACGTCTATGGACATCATCTGCGGCATGCCGTCAATTACAACAGAAAGGGAAACAGTTATACATTTACAGTGGTTTATTTTTTTATTTCTGTCTTCCATTGTTATTACTGTAAATGTCTTACAAGTGTAAAAGCATTTCTCATTTGTTTTCTGAGACTTAATAATACCAATGACCGCTAGCCACCAATGCGGTTTTATATATTCACTGAAGAAGTCAAACATTTTTGGTAAACAGACAGCATGCCACAAATGCTGCCCATAGACCTCAATATTCTTTCAAGAGTGAGAAACTTCACAATCATACTCGACCTCCCTCAGTGCTTGCCATCCCGTTTTTCCTGAGCGCTTACAGTATGGATGCCGCCTCTGACAGCCAGAACAGTTGCATGCCATGTGCCAGTTTGCCAATGCATGTACACACAAACCCCCCCTCCCTTCATAAGCATGCAACATAACTTGTGCCAAGAGTTGAGTGAGTGTGTGTGAGCTTGGATGCAGCCGTGCGTTTCTATGCTGCTGAAGGGAGGAATGCAATTTCAGTGTTGTTCTACTGGCAAAAAGAGCTTTGGCAGTGATGGATGGCACAGCGCATTCTTCCTCTCAAGCAGATTCCCACAGGCGAGCAGATGGTTGTGCCCAGATCGCCCCCTGCAGGCTGAGCGGGCACTCGAGGGCAGATCTCGCCAGCACATGGACAACAACAACAACTGCACATGTACCATTACTGTATGCAATAACCACTCCTCCTACCCTCCAAAGTGACAATGCACTGAAATGTTACAATTGTGAATGTGCCAAACCCATGACTACTTTGCAAATGTATGTGCAGGTGTACCGTTCTGTTTGCCAAATGTAAGATGATTTAAAGTTTTTGAAAGTTATCTGGAATGAGAAATAATTTCTAAATATAAAGTTGATCAACTTGCACACTTTCCCCCATAAAATTCCAAAGCACAACGATTCCAGGATCACAAACTGTTCAGGTTCACCGTGGGCAGGCTTGAAAGGACTGAGACCATTTAAATTGTGCTTTGGGATTTCATGTTCATTACAGCTCTGCAAAGATTGCGTTTATTTTTATTAATTTACTGAGAGCACTGTTCAACACCCAAGCATGTTCACAGCAAATCTTCTTTATAAGAAGACAAACATTTACACCTTTAATTGTGTAACCTCATTTGAAAGCAATTTATTTTTTGTTAGCCAAACATGCTAAAAGATACACTGAAATAAAGATGCTCATCTGTAGATAGTATTACCAATAGAGGTTTTGTAATTATAAAGACAAACTATTCATATATTGTTATGGTGCAGCTTGTTTATTAGCACGCTAGAAGAAGGGAAAAAAGGGAAATAAGTTTCATATTACCCAGCCCTAGTTTTTGTTCAGGGGCCAATTTAATGATTCCTGGTTGGATAAATGAGGCTTATATTTTGGTGTATGCTTCTGCACTTCTTAATTTTGCAGAGGATATGGTTCAAATATTTCTGTACTGTTCTCTCAGTGTGCTTGTGCAAGTAGTTATATTTTTATTAATAAAAAATGGTGGAAGCATATGTTCTTAAAAAAAAACATTTAAGTCTTATTTAATTCATTTGTGCTGTGTTGTTCATGTAGAGACAACAGTCTCAAGCACCAAATGACACTTCTGAACAGAACAGGCTGTATGGAACAATTCATATATTCCATTTACTGTATCTTTAGACAACATGAATAATTCAACATGAATTATCTTTTAGACAAAAATGAATAAATAAAATCAGAATTCATTTGTTTTCTAGATAACAACAGAGAGTATTGAACGACGAAATTTATTCTTTGAGTTGTTCTGAAAATTGTCAGAGAATCTCATAACAAGAGATGCAAATATATAAACTATGCAAACTTTATTTTCTTTTAAGGATGCTGCATTTCAATTATGAAGTACATTTGTATACATCATGGCATATTTGTTGTACTGCCTTTAAATTAGGTTGATCTTTTTGTTGAAAAAAATATCTGCATCACAATATTGAGAATTTCAAAGAAAACAACCTTTATTAGGGAGATTTGGTCCTGATTACCTAACACAGCTTGATTCCCATAAGAGATCTAATGAAATGAAATCTGTGTATTTCCCTAAATTCATTTCAACGGTCTTTGCCCTCCGCGACAGTAATGACAGAGCCAGGGATTGGGGCTCAGATGTTTGAAAGATCCTCAAATCACAAGGCTAATATAAGCAGGGAGGTTAACCACTGCAAATGTGTTCACTCCCAACCCTACTGTAATGACCGTATCCTTTGTAACATTTCACAAGGGTGAAATACTTCATTGCTTGTCTTCATGCAAATATGAGGTGCTAGTTAAATCATTTCTGTCATGTAACACCAGCTACACTGATTAAATACCATCGGCCATCAAAACCAGCAGTAATAGCTGCGCAAAGTCCATAGACAACCAATCCGTCAGCAGCCCTCAGTGACTACCTTCAGTCATTGGCAAGCAGTTTCTTTTTTAGCATTATAATTTTCTTTTAGATTCAGTGTATAAATGAGCAATGTGGAATATTGAATATGACTGTCAGATACAGTGGATGACCTTGCCCTGCAGGAGACATTCCTGCACGCACACACACCCACACGCACACAAATTATAATACTGCCCTTGCTTGGTGCATTGTGAACTGCTGAGACAGGGAGTATAGAATGCCAAGATAAAAGAGCCTGCATGAAAACCAAATTTTTTCCAATTCATAGAATTAGATATTTCCATCCAAACAACCACTCTAGTGTTGAGGGACATTTTTTTAAATGCTAGTGTAAATAAAAGATTATTGAAGCAGGTTTTACAAGAAAATACAACTTCAGTCTTTCTACTTCAAAATATCATGTTTTTATTCAATGCGTTACTTTTAATTATGAAATTTACCAGCAATTTCTGAGTGAAAAATTGCTTCAAAAATCCTACACCAAATTTTTTAAGTGTATATCTTTACAAAATATAAACATCTTAAAATTGTCTGTACATAAACTACATGAAGTCTTTTTAAAATTTAAACACACAAAGGAGAATAAACTAATTATTAAATATATTAATAAATAATAAAACTGGAATAAATAATCAATTACTGGAACTGTAAATTTGCAAGATCTCTAGTCAAAACTACTATTAGTCAAAACTACTATTGATATTTGTTCAAAATTAAAAACATTTTATATTAAATAGGATATTTTTAGATTGAGCTTGAATCATAATAGATAGAGGACGTCTGCAGGCATTCTGAGACATTGAAATAACCTTCCTTTACTCCTGATACCTCATTTGACCCCATTTATTAAAATGGAACACTACTTATACCAAATCTGACCCCATTATTCACTCTGTGAGGTTTCATTGGCTGTTGCACCATGGGACCATCATGGAAAATGGAGAAAAAGAGTTTAATGATCCTTAAAATGGACACAAAAGAAAAAAGGGAGGAGAAATCTGGCCTTGCTCTAAAATATCATATAATGGTTGTTGAAATGACACCTTTTTATGTCCAGGGAATCATTTCAGATTTTTTTAGAATGTCCTTTTTAAATGTGTCAGTTCAAACTATGCATTTATAGAGAATATTGGCACTTTTCAGAGCATGTAACCTCCTAACGTTTTGTTATTAGCACACTGACAATGGTTATCCATAGAAATTACTACAACAAAGACGTCAAATGCTCATTAAACGAACTAAATCCAGAAAAACAAGTAACGCCACCCCTGCAGGTAGAGGATGTATGTTTTAAACATGAAAAGTGCACTGTTGTCAGAAATCTTTAGACGAATATATTTGGATTACCATTTTTATAATATACTGCATGATTTGAAAATAATTGACATTAAAAATAATAGTTAAATATATTTGTGATACGAAAATTGAAGAAGTCAAGAAATGTTTTTGCATTACATCCTTTGCTGTTAAAGTAATTTAAGTAAGTTTGTGTTCTGCAGGTTTCCTAATGAACTGAATGGCTTTGGCAGACCTTTTAGCTCATCTTATTTTAAAAAGACAACCCATTCGAAAGCCATTTCCAGTCAAAGAAGTATTTGCAAGGATTAAATAAATAAAAATACAGCTATATTTCCAGGGTGGCCATATGTGCATGTCCTACACATGCGTGTCCTTCCCCCACATCATGTGCAAATGACATCCACCCACAAGTGTAGTTGTGTATGATCATCTCCTCAGAGGTGTCAGTTCAGACATTCCTCTCAATATCCAGACAAACATCTGCTGGAGGAGCGCTTCACTCTCTCTCAGATCAATCTCTGTCACGAGCCCTTCCTCGAGCCGTCTCGCTCTTCTCTCCTGTGTGTGTGTGTGTGTGGGAAGGACACTGCAGTAGCAGCTGGCTCCGTACACGCGTTCGCTCAGGGGACGGTGCTCGTGAAACGCGTGGGGGGTTACTGAAACACTTTCGCATCTGATGATGAGGAGAAGATAATTACATTCATTTAGTCATTCTAAAGAATGCAATTATTCTGTCTAAAAGCAGAATTTTGCAGCAGACACAATGTGGGCGATGACAAGTTCATTTGATTGCATTGCAGCTGAATAAGACAAACATGCTAGAAATGAGAACTTTTCTTTAAATGTGACTAATACAGTAAATGTAAACATGTGGCTTAAGTGCTGGGGTTGAAGCCTTGCGATCCACCAGGTGGGGGTATCAAGTGCGATCCGTGACAGAGGAGACCAGCAAGTGCATTGTGGGCCTGAGGACATACAATACACGGCCAATCACAGTGGACACGAGGCTTCGAGGACAACCACAGTCACTCAATGTGACAGGACAAGGTGCCTTGCAGCATCCACACAAAACTGCCAGACAAAAAAAAAAAAAAGAGCCACATAAAAAATAAAAATAAAACACCCCTTGAGGCATGCCGATATCAGCTAATGCTCATGATTATAAATAGAACTCAGTTCTGTTCGGAAACGCTGCAGCTAATTCCCTCCGACCTTACAAAGGGCTTCTGCAGGGAAATGAAACATGCTAAATCTAATGATTCAATCCATAGTCCTGAATTGCTCTGCACTACATTTACACTGTTCTCTAAATACAGTGAATGTGCTCCTGTTAATTACCAGCTGCACAATAGTCAGTTCTCTAATCCAGTTCATTTGACTAGGCTGTGTTATAATAACTATCCTACATGTGTGGCAACTTATTCCCAGACGCAACTTCTCTCTAAACCTTTAATAAATCCAATTAACTTTGCACCTACAGTACTTATTTCAGATTCTTATTTCTTACTTGACCAACAATAACACAAGACTACTATACTCTGCAAAATATGTGTTAAAAAAACAAAAAAAGGTTCCTTTTTAAAACATTCAGTGTTAAATCGTGCACAATGATACCAGTAACGTGAATTAAGTTCAACAGTCATTTTTACATTCAAATATATCACTGATTTCTTGTAATCTTAACTCAATTTTATGAAAGCTATAATACTTATCTCTGTCATAACCATCTAAACTCTTTGCTCATGGTCAGTGTTTACCAAATTAATGTAATTACAAAAGTACTGCAGGTTTGATAATTGATATTCAAATTAAAAAAATATTCATATCAATATTTATTTTATAAACATTTTTAGCAATGTATTTTCATATTTGCAAGAAATAATATTTTTCATTCAAAATTAAGATTAAAAAAGATGAACAATTTCAACGAATAAAAGATTGTCAGATCCTTATTGTAATCTAATAAGATCTTTATTGTTGATCCCTGAGAATCTAAAGGATTTTTATTTCATGTTGACTTTAAAAGAAGTTTGCAGAGCTACTAGAGCTGATTTCAGTCCTCTAGGGTGAGCCTCTTGAACACAGATGGCGGTTACGGACAGCGCAGTCTGTACAGCCAATAAACTGGCAAAGGCAAATTTGCAGTATTACATTCTTGAACTAATATCAAAGAGAATTCACTGCTTTTAATGCAAGCATAAAAAGAACACATTGGATATATCAGTCTCTATGGCCAATATACTATGTGTAAATATATTTTTGCATTAACTGAAGAAAATGTGAATGGTGCTTGCTAGTGCAAAACTCGCCACAGAGGTGCTAGAGTGATCTGGATGATATTAATATGCGGTTAATATAGGGTGTTCATTCTACCTTTCCACAAGATTAACGTCTTCCTGACATCAGACACCTGAAGACAAACACCAGTGAAATCTGATGATTAAATATCACACAACTAAGATTAAGGTCTAAAGGCGAATTCCCACTATTTCAGAAATGTGATTTTCTCACAAATCTGTCTTCCAACAGGAAGGGAATAAGTGGATGGAGAATGGGCCTGTCATTAGATCTTACAAGTGTTAGCCTATGTTTTTTTTTACCCAAAGAGCACAATTAAGCCTTTTTTTCTGTCTACTGCATTAACACTACAATTGTACAATTTTTCTCTTGAGGAGATGTTTCAGTAACTTCTTGTGTGAAACCTCATGAAGCAGCATATTTCTTTCATCAGCGGTGTAGAAGCCTTGGTGTGCAATGAAATAATCATCCATGCCATTTAATCCAAGAGAATGCTCAATTCGTCCCACTTTCCTTTCTTCTTGGTGCAAAAGCACTCTGGCTGGATAAAATATTTACAGACAAGGGAACTTTATGCGTAAGGTACTTTCTTTCATAAGACCCCTCTTATCCACAAACCCCTGGCTTTCCCCAAAAATCAGTCCTACACAACCCAGTGGAGTAAAGAAGCAAGGCTAAAATCTCAAACCTTCCCACCCTGTGCGAAAGAGAGGCGTACCAAATACCCTGTGGGCATCATTACACACTATGCGTCGCCATCTCTGATTCCATATCTGAGACAACATTGACTCTGTGCTCTTCTAATGAGCGAACACCCACATCCTTCCACATGAGCAGTCAAACACAGACACACAGAAATGTAAATGGAAGAAGAAAGAGACTAAAAGACTTACGATTGGTTTTGGAACAAAGGCTCGTCCTGGGATGGTGAAACAGCTTTTGACGGTGCAGAGATATTGAGCCATAACAGAAAGACGGCTTCGCTGACGGCTTCCAGTGCTGGCTGTTAACCTCTAAACATTAAACAGGGGACAAAGAGTGCAAGATCTTCGCTTAAAACCCTTGGAATAAGAGAAGATGTTTTAAGACATTTTTAATGCCCCTCCAAATTAAATCCAAGACCAATATCTCATTCTAGGCATTTTCCCCACAACCATTTCATCCTAATACTAAAAATTACTGAAATATTAATGTTGTACTTAATGCACCTTTTTAAAGATACTTTTTTCAGGATAGCAAACTGTTAACAAGTTAACAAAAAAATAAAAGTCTCATTCTCATATCAAAATTTAACTCCAAATGTTTTGTATGCTCTACAGTGTGTGCCAAAAGGTTAAATATACACATTATCTATTATAAAATAAACTGTAAAGCAGCAAGACATACATCAAGTCATATATGAAAAAATATGTCCTGTAGACTCTTTATTAACATCATTTGATGAAAATCCATACTTTAAATAAAATGATTGTGCCCACAGCTCTGTTGCTGTTGCTCCATTGATTTGACACTGAAAAGAAAAATTCACCGGCCCAAAAAACCACAACAACAACATGTATTTGAAGCTTAGCAGCTGTTACATTTCGGTTTGGAGTCCTTGACACACTGCAAAATGGGGCAAGAAATTTGATGATGTTACAAAAAAAAATACAAAATCTTCACTTCTTTAATAATTGATTTTAACATTAATTTTCACATTAACTTAAGCTACATTTTAAGGATCTGCAGACAACCTCTGATGCTCAAGTCATCCGGGTCAGTCAACCAATTGCAGTAGCTTCTACAAATGTCTTATTATAGTATATTCTTTCATTTTATTTTCACTATTTTTTTACCTGTGTGACTTATTTTTACAAAGTAAAAATGTTCTAACATGATGGATAGATGGGTAGATAGGATAGAATGATCCATTTCATACACCAAAAACTACTGGTTGTTGACGCCTGTTGGACAGCAATTACATTTGTAAACTAAACTTTTTTTAAACCTTGCTATTCGTGGCATTGTTCCGTTTGGAGGCAGTGTTGAACTCACTTCAGCCACCTCTTTCTGGAAGGTCAGTGTAAGCCTTGTACGCCCAAACATAAAGGACCCAGTTCTGTTGGACATCTGTTCCAGCCACTTTATAATGAGAGGAGTCGACACACTAAAGGGCAGGTTCCCAATGATATGCAGGTTGGGGGGAACTGAAACACACAAACTCATATTATACGCTAAAGAACCTTTCACAAGCGCTTATACAACAACAGAGTACACAAATTATGTTACTGTAACAGCTGAGAGTACATGACCTTTGTTAAGCTGGCCCTTAAATCAACCAGAAGAGGATCCTGCTTTTGTTATTATAAAAATACAAACCAAATTCAGTTGCTGATCAATTAATACATTCAGAAGACTGAATACAGGGTGGCAGACATTCAGGTAAGCTGACTTAAGCTTGTTTTGTGCAAGTAAGAAAGTGGTTGTTCCATCTTACTGTTCTCATAAGGTGCTGAACAGAGAGGCAATATATGGAAGGACTGGAGTGTACATTTTGAAAGATTGGGTGTAATGCTTGAACCAAATTCTAGCAAGAACTGGCAGCAAAAGCAAAGACTTGTGAAACAAGAGAACTGACAGATTAAAACAAAGTTAAACTGCAGCATTTGGACACGATCAGTGGGATGTAAGGAAAATAACAAATGTAAGCCTATTTTCTCTTATTATTGAAAATCATTTTAAACCAACTGAAATACTGTAATAACATTTCAGACAGGACTTTAGGAAGCCTTCTCGGCGCCCTAATCAAATATGAGCAAAATTATAGAAAATGATTGTGAAAAATGAATAAATCTTCAGCATTACTAGAAAGATACGGGCAGGAGAGTTTATCAGGGTTTGAGCTCAACTCTGCTCAACTCCAGGACTGAAGTTCCCCATCCCTGATTTCCAGTTTCACTGAGGTATAAATATGAGGTGACTATAGCCTATAGTTTGACAAGAATAACAGGTCCCATTCAAAGGTCCAGAAAAGCACATCTCAAAAGCAATGCAAAAAAAAGTTGCCATGGCCATCCGTGTACACTGACCTAAACCACATGGAAAATATGTGGGATGAGCTAAAGAAAGTACACAAGTGTGGATCTCTGAATCTGAAGAATCTGCCATATGTCCATCAACCTTATTACACATTATAGGACTCAAAACTGGAAATCTAAACAAAGGGAAATTAAACTGAAATATTAAATTAAAAGGTGCCAATAATTGTGGCACACATTTATTTAAAAAAAAAAATTGTTTTAGTGTAAGACTTGAATTAAATTTGTGAGTTTTGTGGATAAGGAGATAAAAAGCCAAAGCATTTTGCCACAACCTGTTTGGCTCATATTTACCATGGATGCCATAATTATTTATTGAAATTCATTGTGATGTTTACCATCGTCCCATGTCTTGGCTATGTGAGCTGGGAACCCTTTTTCCAGCCTGTATGTGAGAATATCTCCATGTGCTATCCTCATTCTTCCAGGGGCAGCTTCAGACAAAAGCTGAAAAACCAAAAGAAGACTCAAACAATTTAACATTAATGCTTATGAAGCCTATTAAAACAATAAAATGAAATAAATTACTGTACCAGTAGAACTAAGTAACATGCACTGTAAGAGGAAAAAAATAATCATTGGTAAAAAAGTAATCATAGGTCTACAATGGCACAGGTGTGATTCGCTGCATCCACACGGACATGTGTCACTACAAAGTACAAGACTGTATCAGTCAGTGAACAATATAATCATTACTCACATACTCAGTGCTCCTCCTGACTCTGAGGCTTCTAGGCTAGACTACTACTTAGCATTGAATGCTAGAATGAGACGCTCTATTAAGTCCACTGGCCATGTCAAGGTTTCCACCACCTGTGCTCACTGTGCAAAAATCCTATTAAAATTATATATATATATATATATATATATATATATATATATATATAGTATTTATTTATTTTTTTGGGACTTTCTGACTTTCTATAAATGCAATAGAGTGAATGACAACCATCTGTGGTCTCCAAATAATTTCCATCATGGGCAGTTTAGCATTTGGAGATTGATTAATGTCAAACACAAATAAAATGTCTTCATCGCCGAAAGCATTTATTTTTTGTCTTGCATTTCATAATGAACTTAGGCGAGCTTACTGCTGCTTTTTTTTTTACTCGTAATAAGCGCAAAAGATTGTGGATGTACAGGATACACTTGATACAGTACATCCTTCAAAATATGCAGAATGAAGGCCTCGAAACGAAAGCTGCATTCCAAGGACACTTCCATCTGAGACGACCTTCAACGCCGCTTGATGACACAGCAGAGATGTGCAGCTTTACTAGGATGGAGCTCTCAGATTTCTTTTGTTTGTTTTTTTAATGAACACTGTTGATACCAATATCTAATGAACAGGGCGGCCAATGCATATTGTAATGCCACTTTATGTAATACAAGTTAATGATAGCCCAACATTAACCCTTTACGCACCATTCGGTTTTTAATGACCCCAGGCATTTATTTTATTTATTTATTTTATTAGTTTATTTGTCAGGGACAATGTACAAAATACATTAATCTTTCGAAAATATGTTTTGTACCAGAGTTAGCAAAAGCTATTTTCCATCTGCAGTCCCCAGCTGCAGACCCCAATGTGATTTTGTAACAATTTAATTATTTTTAAAACAAATGTAATATCACTCACTTTATTACACGTGTTGAGGGGGATTTAAGGATTTTTTTTTTTTTTTTACATTTATATTAATAAAATGTAAGAATATATTTTTTAAATATGTTTTAAAACAACTTCCTATGTAAAATTAACTTTAAAAAAGATCTACTTTTCTCATTTTCATTCATGGACAATGTGCCATGGTTTAATGGAAGATTGCTGCCATCAACTGTCTGAAAAACAAACTTTTAGAATTAAAATAACATGAAATTTCAACTACAGCCAGTAGATGGCTTCAAAGCATTACTCAATAGCCACGCTTCCACTACCCTTCAAATTGCGCAAATTGAAATTGCGAATTGAAGATACGGCCAATGTAAACACGTCAATTTCGAAACAACTCCCATATATCGCAAAAAAGTTTACACTCGCATGTGTTTTTTTTTTTTTTTTTTTTTTTTTTGCAGGCAATTTGAAAAAGGAATATTTCGCAAAACTCCAATGGAAACAGTTTTTTCGCATAACAGGTCACCTGGCGTCCGTAATAGTCGATCATTCTTAGATGGTGCGATATGTTTTGACAGAAGACGAGACAGAGTTCTTTATTAAATTCATAAAAGACAAAAGAATTGCGGGAATTCTAAACAACAAAGAAATGCCACAATTTATAAAGACCTCAAAGAAGATATCAGAGAGAAACAACCAGAAACACCTCATACGTGGCTGCTTTCCTTGCCATTAATGGTTGGATAACACGCCTACGTCTCCTTCGATTATAGGGGAGACGGGGATGGTTGTAACACTTTTTGCTTCAGCACCTATAACTCGCTGAATTTTTCTAGCTTGAGTTCTCAAATTTTTATACAAAGTACTCACATTTGTTCACTACAAATGGAACCAATTCAACCCTCTACAAGAATATCACAGACCTCGTGAGTTGATGTCAAATACATGGTGTCCCTTTGTTACAACCTACCCCACTACCGGGGTAGGTTGTAACACATGCTGGGGTAAGTTGTAACAATAGACAAAAGTAGTAAAATGTTCAAAAACAGATTTATTGAAATAAAAGAACAATGTCTCCCTCTCTCTCAATAACAGACTATGTCTTGTTTGACTCGCGTGTGTGTGTGTGTGTTTGTTTAAATTTGTCTACTAGAACAAGTAGGAACATACTGAAGTGATCACATGACTCATATTTTATCCCTAATTGGTGGATTTGATGGTTACAACCATCCATGGTCTTCCCTATATAATGGCTAGTGCCAGTGCAGTGGCACAAGAAAACATACTATCATCCATTGCCATGATTTTTGGATTGACTTATCGAGCGAGAGAAAAAAAATGACGTTTTAGTCACATAACATCGGTTAATGGAAACGCCGTCATGTCGCAATAGTTTTTTATCCACATTTAAAAAATATCGCAAAAGTTTTGCACAAATCCGCAATGGAAACGCGGCTAATGGCTTATTTGCCATTTCCTCAAGGCTATACATCTTTTCACAAATTTCTTTATTTAGATTTACAACTTGACATTATAAAATAATTATTTTATATAATTGTTTTTAATTTTTTTTTTTTTTTACTCCGAATAGTGTATATGGGTTATGCACAATTGTTGTACACAACATTACTTAAAAAAAAAAAAAAAAAAAAAAAAGAACACTACTTATTTAAAAATTAAAACTACATTTCTATAAAATTAATAATTAATTTAAATATATATTGTCCTGGTGACAAATTTTGAAAAGTACACTTTAAAGTCCAACTGAAATCAAAATTGACCCTATTTACTTTGTTAACACATACAGTACCAGTCAAAAGTTTGGAAACAGTACTATTTTTAATGTTTTTTAAAGAAGTCTCTTATGCTCATAAAGCCTGCAGTTAAAAAAAACAAAAAAAAAAACAGTAATATTATGAAATATTATTACAATTTAAAATAATGGTTCTCTTTTTTAATATACTTTAAAATGTAATTTATTTTTGTGATGCAAAGCTGAATTTTCATCACCAAGTACTCCAGTCTTTGGTGTCTTATGATCCTTCAGAAATCATTCTAATATGATGATTTGATACTCAGTTATTATCAATGATGGAAACATTTGTGCTGTTTAATATATTTTTTTGGAATACTTTTTTCAGGATTCATTGATGAGTAAAACGTTAACAGCATTTATTCAAAATAAAAATAGCATTTATTCAAAATAAAAACATTTCTAACAATATAAATCGTTACCATCACCTTTTATCAATTTAAAGCATCCTTGTTGAATTAAAGTACTAATTTCTTTAAAAAAAAATAGTTATTGTTCCCAAACTTTTGAACGGTAGTGTATATTGTTACAAAAGATTTCTATTCTAAATAAATACAGTTCTTTTTAACTTTTTATTCATCAAACAATCCTGAAAAAAGTATCTCAGGTTATAAAAAAAATATTAAGCAGCACAACTGTTTCCAACATTGATCATAAATCAGCATATTACCGGTAGAATGATTTCTGAAGGATCATAAGACACCAAAGACTGGAGTACTTGCTGATGAAAATTCAGCTTTGCATCACAAAAATAAATTGCATTTTAAAGTATATTAAAAAAGAGAACCATTATTTTATATTGTAATAATATTTCATAATATTACTGCTTTTTTTTGTTTTTTGTTTTTTTTTAACTGCAGGCTTGATGAGCATAAGAGACTTCTTTCAAAAACATTAAAAATAGTACTGTTTCCAAACTTTTGACTGGTACTGTATTACTAGTCTTGTGGTGAAAAATTAAGTTAATACACAGAAAAAAATAGTTTGCGTCGTAATCTTTAATCAAAGTCTGAAAAGTTACTTCCGGTCTGGAATGGCGTTCCTTCTCTGATGATGTAGGTTTGGCGGCTTGGGTTGGGAAACGCTTAACCACTCCCCTCAAACCGTTAGTCTGTTATGAGCAGAGATGGAGAGGAGAAGCGCTGAAGTAAAACCCTGCCCTCTGTTCAATATTCCTTTTCACTGGGAAATACGTCACAACACTGGAGAAAAGTCGTTTGCAACTTCCGGTTCACACGGACTTTAAATGAATGAAGTCGAAGGCTTCTGTCTGCCAGTCGAGCGGTTATCAGCTGGCGTCAAGGGCCGATTGGGCCGGTGCCCGGGGGCCTCCGACCTCTAGGGGGCCTCCAAGACCCCACTAACTGTGTGACCTCATCCTTCTGTGTGTTTTTTTTTTTTTTTTATTAAAATAAAATTAATTAATGAGTGTGTGTGTGTGTGCGCTTGTGTGTATGTGTGTTAACAATAATTTATTTGCACACAAAAATGTATCAAGATCAGATCAGTTTTTTTGGCTGTGTCCTGAGGCTTCCAACACCATAAAACACAGTAACGAACGATGACGTTGATTTTACCATATCAATCCGAACGCGAGTCCAATAATGAAACGCTGGAAGAACTAGTTATTCAACCCGAAACTCCATCACAAGGATGACTTGAGCAGGACGTTTCACAGTGATTCACTACTCAATTTGAGGTACATTATGAGATGTTGCAACTGTAATTCCTCACCATCAGCATTAACAAGTTCATGTACATCAGACAAACGATTATTTTACTTGTACTTAATTATTTACAGAGTATTTTTCTAATTTATTGCGGTGAACACGTGGAAACTGTATCAATAACAGTGCATACATTAGCCGAGCTCTAGCGTGAATGACTGATGTAACATAAACGTTGGTAAAACAAATCTTGCTCCATGCTTAATCTTTCCTCAAAGTAGTGAGAACGACGGACAATCTGCATTAATAGATACAGTTATAGGTAATAGTGGCCCACAAACTGATTAGCAGAAGTATTTCAGTAAGACAGTGATAACGCGAGTTAGCCAGTTAGAAGGAGACCTACACACAATAAAACTCAAAACTAAGTATTTTGAACTCCATCTTCCAATGCAAGCGGTTTGCAAATCCTGCATTGAACTCCGAGATTTGAGAAGCAGTCGTCAGTGAAATAAAGGGAACACAGCAAAAGTTTAGGATTATACTGCTGTGGTATCGTGGTAAAGATGAACTTTAACCACTGATTCTTCACATGCTCGTCCTTGGGCAGTGAAAATAAAACTGGCTTTACCTTCACATTGTAGAGCACAGCGTCTTCTCAACATGATGTTATCCAGCATCCACAGGGATCAGCTGTAGTGTTTGAAGGGTTTCAAGTTTTCCCTGGTGTCGGCAATATGCTAATGTTTCGTCTTGACGTCACAACGAAATGGCTTAAGACTCGTTTGAAAAATGATTCATTTCATTGTCGACTCTTACTTTTGAAAGAAAATAACTTTATATACAGTGCACTTTCAGATTTAAAACTTTACTGTGTAAAGCACTTTTATTTGCCAAAGTGTATGACGTGCTATATGAATAAAACTGCCTTGCCTAATGTTGCATCACAATAAAAAAATAAATTGGATGTAATTGATTGTGACAGTGAATAAAGAATATGCTGATGTACATGGACTCAAGTCACTTTTTTGGAATTTATTAAATTCAATAGCATTCATGTAAAATATAAATAATAAAATAGTACTGTTTTATACTGTAAAAATAAGTCACAGTAAGGGCATAATACTGTAAAATGAAATTGCGGTATGGGCATATTACTGTAAAATTAAATTGCAGTAAGGGCACATTACTGTAAAATTAAATTGCAGTAAGGGCATCATACTGTAAAATTAAATTGCAGTAAGGGCATCTTACTGTAAAATTAAGTTGCAGTAAGGGCATCTTACTGTAAAATTAAATTGCGGTAAGGGCATCATACTGTAAAATTAAATTGCGGTAAGGGCATCATACCGTAAAACACATTTGCAGGTAAGCTACTGTAAAGGGGAACTTACAGTACCTTACTGGCAATAGTGCTGCCAGTAAGTTACCGCAAAAATACGATAAAATGTCTAACAGTGCATTTATAGATCTCCTTTTCTGTCACAGTTAACATTACAAGAAATGGAGTTGGAGAAAGTGGTTTTGTTTTAAAGTAAAGAAAAACCCACAGCTTCCTTTTACTGTTTCTAAAAATTAAGATGCGGTGTTAGTTTGGGCCACAAGCCTACGAGGGGGGAGGGGGGCCTCCAAGATTTTGTGCCCAGGGGCCTCTGCTTTCTAAATCCGTGCCTGGCTGGTGTCAATCTCAAAATGGCCACATAATGGGCATGACCAATTTATCGCTCTATCAAATACATTAAAATGCAAACCTGTAATCCTGGCATGAAGCGCATGTCCTTCTCCACCACTAATAAGTCTGCCGCTCCAGCTTTTAGAATAGACCTGGTGAGACCCCCAGGTCCAGGTCCAACCTCACACACATGCGCATCCTTCAGGTTTCCCGCCTGCCGGACAATCTTATCTGAAATACAATCCATTTTGTTTAAAG
Source organism: Vimba vimba (assembly GCA_022828995.1). Lineage (NCBI taxonomy): Eukaryota > Metazoa > Chordata > Actinopteri > Cypriniformes > Leuciscidae > Vimba > Vimba vimba. The sequence goes on from CM040836.1 coordinate 7,509,133, forward strand.
TTTACATTTAGTCTGCACAAAAAGAGTGTGCTACTTCATTGAAATCCATCAAGTCTTGTTAACACAAAATAGAGTGAACAGTAGTTGGAGTTACCTGTGAGTCGCATGTCGAGGAGGAAGTTCTGAGAAAGCTGTTTCTCGGCTCTCAGGTTATACAGTTTGATAATCTCCCCTATGGTAGGCAGGGGGGGTAACCGATAACAGGCCAGTTTCTGTGTCACTGCCATCAGACTTCAGTTCAGTCAACTGAAAAACATGAGTCTCTTCTCAATTACAGTGGGGATACAAGAGTCTATTGAGCAAAATTTTAGTTGTATTAGACAATTAACATGATTTTCAGAATTTCTTAGTATTTGGTATGTTCCCCTTTTGCTTTAATGACATGCACTCAAAGTGACGTGGAACAGGTTTTGAACAAACTTCTTTGTGTTATCAGAATATGATTTCAGAATGTTCCAAAGAGTATGTTAATGACTTTGTGTGCAATTTCCTTCCTTCATTTAACATTTCCTGTAACAAATTTGCCCACGTTGAATCTTAAATGTCTTAAAAGGTTTATGTAACTTTTCATTATATGAAAAAATCCCAGATTTTCAATGTGGTCTCAGACTTCTGCACTGCACAAAGAAAAGCCTATTCTCGGTACGGACAGTCCTGTAGTGTCACAAGGCTTCCTCATGTCTCGGGACTTCAATCATCCAGACAGAGGATAATCTCGATTGAATTCGTAATATTCGAGCGACACCTTGTGGTTAATAATCTGAACTGCAGCGACTTTGAGTCAAACTGTCGATTTAATACTTCAACTGACGTTGTTAATGGTAAAATAATATACAAAGCAGTTTCTGGATTTTCCCAATTTATGAAAACATTTTTTGTTTAATTAAAAAAAAAAAAAAAAATGTATAAACTATAATTCACCAACGGAATTACCCTGCGGGTAATAACGACTAGTCTGCCCTGGCTCAGAGTACTCTTGCTTAGATAAACAGTGTATAACATAAGTATTTGTATGAAAGCAAAGGCATACATCCCTGGTTGAGAGATTAATAGAAACGATTGCATGTTAGAATCTACCTCTAAATAGTAAAAAGACTCCGCTATGCTAACAAGACAACATGGTGTCTCTGTTTCATCAATTTAAAATGCTTTAAAAAGATTTTTTTATTTATTACTTCTTACTTAGCAACATTATTAAATAACATCTATCTTCAATAAGAACACCGCTGTTTTAAGCCAAAATACAACACAAACAGGAAACACGTTTTCCTCACCAGTGCAGCTGTCTTCCGATAGCGGAGGCGGTAACCATGACGCTATAATCATTTTATCCAATGAGGTGTCTACAATGAACACACTAACCAATCATGTCGAGAAGGGGCGGGGATTTTTGGTGCCCTTGAAAATGTGTAATCTGACGTCGTAGTAGCTCATAAAAGCCACCAGAGAAGTTTTACAGACACACTGTATATTTTCCTTTCCTATTTGTTGTAGTCTATTCAATATTTTCATACTATATGTTGGACTATTGTCATGTTTATTATTTGTAATGTGACTGGCATTTAATAATAATAAAAAAAAGTTTTACAGACTAAATATAAATATTTTATAAATTTAAATATTACGTTACAGAGGAGCATATTACAGGGCATTTTGGGGGAAAATTAATAGGGACAATACAATAAAGTGTTACCTAATATTGAAACCAACAGAATTCGTATAATAAACTAATCACACCTCTAAACTAATATTTGATTAAAACACCTTTTGCTTTTAACATGACCAGTCCTTTTGAATAAAAGTATAACTCATTCCATAAGATTTTTTCTTCAATTGGATTTAAGTCCGGGCTCTGGCTGGGCCATTCCAAAACATTCTTCTGAGAGCATTCCTCTGTTGACTTGGTTTTGTTTGATGTTATTACCATGCTATAAGATAAAATTCCTCTTCATCTTTAGATTTTTAATGGAGGCCTGCTGGTATTATGCCAAAATGGCATGGCATTCCATGATTTCTTCTATTGTGCCCCAGTCGTCCCACCTGAAGAGAAACAGCCCTATACAGGCAGCATAATGTCATGCTTCATTGTGGTTATGGTGTTGTTTGGGTGATGTACCTATTAAAACAATGGCTCAAAAGTTTAATTTGGTTTCATCAGACCATCAATTATTTTACTAAATGGCTTTGGAAAGATTTAGACAGGCTTATGGGCTATTTCCTTTTTTCTTGAGTATACTTTTTTGTGTGTGTGAGTAATGGCTTGTGAAGAATACAGGATATCGTTGTAACACGCAGTGACCAGTACTTGCCGGACATTCCTGCAGCCCCTTTAATGTTACTGTAAGTCAAGGTCATTGTTCTGCCCCTTTGTCTCCACCTGTTGATGATGACCTTTCATGGCACATCTGTTCTGGAAAATGGTAATACTTCTGTACCCTTCTCCTGATTGAAATTCTTCACAATGAGATCCCACACTGCCTTTGTAAGCTCTATGCAGGCCATGGCTCAACAAGATGCCAAGAAAATCCTACAGAAACAGCTCATTTCAATCAGCATCACTCAAATGACGAGTGGAGGATTATAAATACTTTTCAGTAAGAGTCTGAATGTGATCGGTTAATTCCAAACAAAGTAACACGGCCCATTATGAAAGAGTGTGTACACTCATGCAGACAGGTAAATTTAGGTTTTAATTTGTTCTCCTCTTAATAGCTTTTTGTTTGTTGCATTAACTTTGTTATTTTCAATATTACATTAAAGGTGGAAAAAGATCTGGCATGATCAAACACTTTATTTACAGTTATTGAAACTGCTTCTGAAATTTTTGAATTTTATTTATTTATAATTATTTGTATTGTTGTATTTTTATGTTGTCTTATAAATATAATTTTAAATATTGCCAATACTTTCTGTAAATAAAGTTTGAAGATGAGCATTTCATCTTTACAGAACTCGCTTTCAAATATTGTAATAAAAAAGGTTCATTTTCATGTTTATTATCTCATATAGTTTGATCAAATTAAAACTTAACAGATCCAATTAATTCAAATATTTGACAGACATGACATTTTTTTTATTCCAATTGTAAATTAACAAACGGTAACAAGTGTTAAAAAAAAACAAAAAAACAGTAACAGTAACATGTAATACAGCTGACAGTACAAAATACAGTTGCAAAAAGCATACACATTATTTTCTGAATGTCAGGCCAATCTCTTGTGTTCAGGAAACAGTGATTTGTAAATTGTTTCTTCAACATCCTCCCCAAGTCAGTCTGGCCACATGATCAGTTTTCTGTTTTGTTGATTTAACAAAGCCAAGAAATTCCATCTCAGAAACAGCCTGAATGAAACGAGCACTGTTAATGTTAAGAACAATACATACGTATAAGAAATGTCCTTTCATAGACCTTTTTAAAAGGAAAGTAAGAGTGTACATTAACAATCTGTTCATTTATGATAGTCGCATACATTTACCTTAAACATTCTCTCTAAAGAATGCATTAACAGTAAAATGTCAAAAAAGGATACTGTTTAAGGCTGTCAAATTTGCCATTCTCCTCAGAATCAGCATCCTGGTCCTCAGCAGCTGACATCACAGTTACAAATGCCTGGAAATATCACAAGCAATGACAGGTACCATCCACACTGTTAGAAAAAGATAACCCACCTCTATATGTGATTTTGATTTAGCATGTTCGTACCTCAAGCCAGTCATATAGATTTATGAGTCTTCCACACTCGAGATGAAGCTTGTACACAATGCAGAGGTCTGGAGCAGCACTGGAGATTGTGCCAGCATTCGTTTTCAGGCTTTCATTCTGCAGCAACAACAGAACACAGTAGCAAAACTAATGAGACAGCTCTTTTGAAGATTGTTGTATGCCATTGACCTTCACTGAACTTTTTCTTCTTTCAAAATATCTTCTTTTATGTTCCACATCAGAGAGTCAGGTTTAACATATAATGAGGATCAGTAAATGACAGAATTTAGTTTTTGGATGAACCTTCCCTGTGACTCAAAAGTGAAAATCAAAATATCGTACGAGTATGTTGGCCATCTTGGCCTTAAGGTTATTTTTTATAATAATAATAATACCTTTTATTTATAGGCGCCTTTCAATGCACTCAAGGACACCGTACAGCATAAAAGCAAATCAGTAAAATACAAAGTAGAGCTGCACGATTCTGGCTAAAATGAGAATCACGACTTTTTTGCTTGGAATAAAGATCACGATTCTGAAAAGCTTTATTATTTTAAAGATCTACAAATCCTGAACTTTAGGTTACCAAACAAGATAGAAACAAAATAAGACATGATACTCTTGCTTCAGTCAAATTTAAATAAATGCAGTAAACAAAAAGAATGTAATATTTAAATAAATAAAAAATGACAATTAAACATTGACAACATTCAAAGGTATTACACCAGGCTAGACCTATTAAAGATTCTTAGCAAGAAACACTATCAACATTTTTGGGTATGGTGTTGCGTTGAATAGCGTTGCTTTTATAGACGTTTGTTTCGTCTGGCCGCTGGTACTTTGTGATTGAGCAGTTTTGTTTTTAACCATCTCATACTGTAGTTCAAGATAAGTGTTTAATTGAGATAAGTTTATAATAACTTTGCTTTTCATTTATTACTTAAAGCTCAGTTGAAGTTTTTCGATAGCTACTACATTAAAAACTACTAGCCTAAAAAAACTTGTTCCGCTTTTTGAGCGTTTGCCATTTGATGTTTATCATACTCAACGCAAATGACAGCGTATAATCAAAGAGAGTTGGGTAAATTTGTAGAGGCAAAAGTGCAAATGTTTAGTTGCACCGGCACGAAAAAAGGTCGCAAAATGATACCATATAGTCTAAGTCCCCGAATTACAGTGGATCGCTATTGGCCAGTTGGGGCTATTAATATGGGTTTAGCGGGCAACTCACAGGCACCACGTTTTTTCGAGACCACTGCTATATACTATAACTTAACTATTCAAATATAATGTAAGCAAATTTAAAAGTGCAGTATAGGTAAGCCTTATAAACGAACTTTCTGACAGTGGCTAGTAGGCCGACTTTTCTTCCTCAGTTGCTGTTTTTTTACACGTAGCATAGGCAGTGATTGTATTAGTGCCCCTGCCCCCTGCTGTTGGCTGTTCATATTGCTTTATTAGACTTTTTTTTTTTTTTGTGCCGACGGCCCTCGGTTGGACGGCCGTTCTGGACTTTTCCAGAACGCACAGATTGTCAGTCCGTCCCTGGCAGAATCGTAGAAATGCAGGATTAAGATCGCGTGGGGGGTTGAATCGAGAATGCGATCTTTTAACAATTAATTGTGCAGCTCTAATACAAAGCTATGCAAAAACAGACATACAGATCAAACATACAAGCAAACAAATCAAACAATAAAGTTTATAAGCTAATGTGCTCCAAAACAATGACAAAATTCACATTTAGTGGATATATGTGTTGAAAATTGACAGTTTCTATCCACAACCACTGTGGATCAAAAACTTTGACATTAGGGCTATGACGAAATATATCATTTCCACGGTATAAAATGTCTATAGTTAGAGATTTTGCTATATTGTGTATATCACGGTATGTAAATATATAGCACTATTGACACTTCAGAGTGATGAAATGCATGAATGAGAATAGAAAGAGTGGACGCGCTTGATGTTAAAACAGTTATAAGCGCAATAAGTCAGCTGTGCTGTTAGTTTCTAGTAGGCATATCTGTGTATCCACTGTATCAGGTGGATTTCTGCTTGCATTCACATTGGTAGTTAAAACTCAAATGTTGCATCACAACCCTTTAGATGAATTCTTCACTGCAATTAAAGTTTCTGAAATTCACATTGCATTATCTTTCATACAGCGATGCTTTCCAACTATTATCCACCTATTATAAAATGCATCAATGGATGCTCACTAAATGGAAAGTATGACAGTCCTTCAGCTTCATCAAGTGGACCTGATTGACACCTATAGAAGCCATTCACAAGAAGCTTTTGCTTATGCCTTCGAGTTTGGGAAGCTCTTGACAATACAACATATTGGCTAATGAAAATGTAGGCCAGAAATTAAGATTGGAATTGTTTAGTCAGAACGAGAGGTCAGTTACCTGCAGGTAGTGGAAAGGATGACTGAGAGCCGTCTGAATGGATGTGCGAGGGGTGACATTGAGGCGCTGTCGCAGGACCCCTGAGGAACTGTAGTAGCACACTTCACTGAGTGGCTGGAGTTCTGCTGGAGTCAGGTATTCCCTGAACAGAGGCCCACAAACTTTTTGTGAGATAAGCAAATTAAGCACACCGCGCTCATAGTGTTGTGTTGTCTCCTTACCTCACAAGGCTGTCGATAAACTCGATCACCTGGCTTCGAAGCACTTCATATGGATTCATTCTCTTTGTCCTTCGGGACTCTTTTTCGAGCAGCGTCTGCACATAGAATCATGTCGATAGTTCGTTTTAAATCCACCAATACTATTTTTCCAAAGCTGAACCAAAGTACTTGATATATAGTATGGTCTGATGACTAGTACTTAGTGTTGCCACGATACCAACAATTCAGTAGTCAGTACTAAATATACCAAGTGAATTGTCACAATTCTTGATACAAATTAAAATAAAATAAAAATGCATGTTGCTGATTGAGGCTGTCAACACAAGATGTGTCAAAGTGAAAGTTAAAAATTAATTGATCTGTTGGTCAATGTAGCACAATCACACGAAATTTGACGTGTCGACAGAATCACTTAAACCCACGGAAGTATGTTGCAACAGTGCGCATCTTACACTACACAGTAATCTAATTGTAATCGGAATAATAGCACAGTCGGATTTTTTTTTTGATTATCACGTAACCACGTCAATCTGAATGAATTGGCCAAAGCCAAATTTCAATTTCATTCGGATTGTAAGGGGTGGTTTAAACCTTTTCTAATCTGTTCCATAGGACATTAACACTTGATCGGATTGAAAACTGAAACTGGAAAGTTCTGTGGACGTGCAATGACGTATCATTATCAATATTAATATTATGATAAATGAAAAATGATAAATATAAAGCCTGCATTTTAAAACAAAGAAAAGAAGCTATAGTAAGAGGATGGTATGCGGCAACTGTGGCAATCTCTGTATATTCATGCATTGTGCGCAAGTTTTTACGGTCTGTGACACAAACGTGCACAACAACCCTGTCACTTTATTTAGATTTCATGTAAACGTCAAGTTCATTCCGATTGAAACAAATGGTGTCCATTTAAACGTAGCTAGTAATTATAAACACAAATTAGCATCAATATTAAGTACTTCACACTGTCAGATAGTCAAATAGACTGAAGTTTGGGAAACGTAGTAAGGTTTTTTGCAGCTAAATGAGAATAAAACAGAGGCTTTAACTCTAGATTATCCTGTAAATTCCTCCCCTGCTCGGGAAGCCCAGTTAGATCCTCTCTCAACCAATGTATGCAAACAAAAACCTTGGGGTGATCTTTGACGCTTCACTATTTTTTGATAAACAAATTAGTGCTGTTATTAGAGGAATCTATTAGATCTTTTGTAAAGTTAAATAATCTTCTTGTTGTGATTCATGCACGATTAGATTATTGCAATTCTCTTTATTCTGGTCTCCCTCAATCTTCCTTATCACGATTGATATTTGTTCAAAATGTGGCCGCAAGACATTTGACTGGGTCTGAAAAGAGGGACCATATCTCCCCTATTTTAGCCTCGCTCCACTGGCTTCCGATTAAATTCAGAGTTGACTTTAAAATCCTTACGTTTGTATTATTGTCCGGCCGTGCACCAAGGAATATTAGTGATCCTTTTGTGCCATACTGTCCTGCTCTTCTAATCACTTGCTCTTAACTGTGTCACGGTGTTGTGTTGCGCGCTGTTTTTTTGTGCTGCACACATGCCTAACATTCCTGCTGGCATCTCTAACATTAATCAAACTACAAAAGACAAAAAGTATTTTAGTTTATAAAGTTATAAATATGTATATTTTTACGACAAAACCGCACGGATTACCCTCAGAAGGCCTTCGTTTATCCCCCTGGAGCCGGATGGATTATTTTTGAGAAGGATGCATGTACATTTTCGAACGTGAATCAGCTGGACCCCATTGCCTCACATTATAACCACTGAAAGATCTAAGACATTTTCTAAAATAACTGAAAATGTGTTCGTCTGAAAAAAGATTGACATATGCATCTCGAACGGCTTGAGGGTGAGTAAATCATGGCTTAAATATCATTTTTGGGCGAACTATCCCTTTAATGCCTCCTGTTACAAAATCTGTGCCTTATCAAAGTACCTGAGAATGAATAAACCATCACCTTTGTACAGAAAGGCATATCACTGTTTGGAAGTGCAATTTGTGTATAACAATATGTCCCTTTTTAAATGTACACATTACATCCATGTAATGCGTGCTAGAAAAAACAAATTCAGGTTCAGCTAAATAAGACAACAAATACTTTACCTTTTGAAGCTGAAAGAGATCTGTTCTTCTGTTCTTCTCCAAGATGACACCATCCCCAGTGGAATCTTCTGAAGTGACACCTGACAGGCAAAGCAATGTGTTACTAAGGGTTTTACTGTACATCTAGTGATTCAATTTTTAATACACTCAATTCTTTGCAAATGATTGCAAATTATAAGCAACTCAGGCTGGCTTATTGCCATGCAAACTCTAAATAACCAAATACAGCATAACAGAAGAATTCCTTTAAAAATGTTTTATATATCTTAGAGAGCTCGACAAGGAAATAAAAGTGCATTATTTGCATGCCCTGTTATTGCAGTGAAAACAACCCACAAAAAAAGGTTCCGACCCCTTGTCTAGTCTTACAAGTTATTTGTCTAATTTTTTGCTTCAAGACTTTAAAGTTTAGTTACATAAAAGTCAGTTACATAAAACAGTACATTGGTCTATCTGAATCATAAAAATAAGACTACTCTTTGATTACTCTTTGGCAATCTGCTAGTTGGTCGGACTAGTTTTTAAAGACTAAATTTTCATTTTTGGGTCCACTATCCCTATAAATCGTTGTCAACACGCCACCGGTGAGAGACGTGACCATGCCCACCAACCTTATAAATGAGAAGAAAAAAAAGAAAAGAAAATTGACTAGTAACATGCTGACAAAAAGGAATTATTGTAACACTATAATTTTTGGAAATATTTACATTACTCAATCATCAGCCCAAACCAACGGACATTAACATTCTGTTTATGATGAGCATGAACTGCAGTTATGTTGTCTGCTGTTTTAAAGCCAGTTGGATTCTGATTGACTTTCAAAGTTTTTATCATTTTTATCAGCTGGAAAAAAACTGAAAAGTTATTCTAATGATATCATTTGTCAGTGTCATTATTGTTATGGTGTGGGCTTCTCTATTCTCATTAGAACGATTATTAAAACATTAGCATTATAGCTGTTGTCCTTGGTGTGAATGGGCCTTAATTCTCCTTCTATTGTGAGTTTTTGCAGAAAGCAGAGTTCTGAAACTTCATGTGAATACAAATTGAGCTTTCCCTAAACCGTCTAAGAGATTCAGAAAAATGTGTGGATAAAATTGTCTACTGATGATGCCACATGTATACTAGAGTTAAGAATACTCAGCTAACACAGTGAACATGCATGGGACTTGAGGATGCTCACCTGAGGTGGATACATGTTTTATTAGATAAGAAAATGAGCATGAACTACCGTGGAAACATGTTTACAGAATAAATTGCTTGATGTGATGTGACTTCTCAAGTCATATTGACTTGTAAACTAAGCAATATTTTTGCATAGCATTCCAAATGTTGATCTGAAGAAGACTGGCATTAAAATGATCAATAAAATGAATCACATTTACTGACACAGATTTGTTCCCAAAAATAAGGCATTTCATATTCTTATCCAATTTCTCCAGAAGTGACTAGTTTGTTCTCTTGAACCCACTGAATGGAAAAGCAAATAGTTTGTGATATTCGGATTATTTCTATAAAATACATTTGAAACTTGAATGGAAACAACACATACTGACTTACCCTCCAGCGCTTCTAATCTGCCAATAAAATCTTCCACTTGTTGCAGAACATTCTGCATTCTTTTGGTTTTGGCAGATTTAAGAATTTCAGCACACTTCTCTAAAGCTGCAACAAGCTCATCTTTTGCAAGAATCCTGGGGAGAAATAATCAAGAGTGACACTGAAACTGGAGCAATCCCTCCAATAAATACAGTAACCACTGAATCATAAAACTAAATAAAACAACAAGAACATACATACACACACACACACACACACACACATCAGGTGTTTACATTCCAGCTTCTATGATTATGTTCATGGCAAGAGCCAGGTTTGGTTATTCAAAAATAAAAATAAAGATGTTTAAGATTCAGTCATTTTTTTTAACACAATATAAATGTAATCATTTCTCTCAAGTGAGGTTTTTTTTTTTTTTTTAGTAAAAGGGTAATATTAATATATTAACGCACGTAACGTTATGTCTAAACGAAAGTACACGGACGCGGAGGTTTTGGCAATACTAATTGCGTCCGATGACGATGAACTCTCCGTCTGCTCATCGGCTCCAGATTCCGTTTCAAGTGGGGACGAAGCCGACTTTCTTGAAGGAATAGATCCGTCCCAAGAAGAAAGCCAGGTGTGCAGCCAAAGAAAGAAATGACGTGCAATGCATTTTTGTGTTTTTTTTGTTTGTTTGTTTGTTTGTAAACGCATATTACGCAATTTGTACAGACTCATTAAATGAGTGTATCTTAAAAACTAATTTATGTAAACAGTTCAAATCAATTCTGTATAGTTTTAAATTGTTTTATGCACGTTTTTTACATTGACAAGTTTGAGGTTGACATTTATCAAATTTCTGTACTGAATAAAATATGTAGAAAAATAGGTTTTCTTTTTGTTTATTGTACTTTTGAGATATTTATCTAGTTACTATTGATTTATTACAAACATAGCCTTCAAATTGGGAGAGTAAGGATTATTTTGATATATGGCATATGAAAATTCTCAAAAGAATGACAGCACAGCATGTAAAAATACAAAGATATACTCTGGCAGAATTGTTCTATAGCAGGTCATAAAGGGCTAAATAAACTCCTGATGTACTTACAAACTTTCCAATGCCTCGTTTTATGAGTACAGAACCTATTTGTACTACTGTATAAGTTTGGTATCGTTCTGGGCATTATTAGTGGGGTACTTTACGAGATACATCATTGGATCCATTAGCGCCTTCAATAAGTCATCCGGCTGATTTCACTAAATAAGCTCTAACTTTAACCCTCTGAGGTCGAAAAACGCGCCGGCGCGTTTTGCTGGATTTTCTCCACATTGTAGCACTATAAACTTAAATTTCTCCGTCATTTATGGTCATACAGAAAAAAGAAATATAAAAAAAGAATCTGTGATATTTCTACTTTTGTATGTGTCCACTTACAATCAAATCAAAACATTGTGCTTTTGTAAAATAAAGAAAATAAACAGGGTGTGCGTTCTGCCTCTCTGTCGCGGTGAACTTTTTTTTCTTGAGCACGTCTATAAACTGAAACAAAACTCTGCGAATACTTGTCACACATTTATGAGCCATAAACCTTTATAAACATATAAGTGTGTACTTTTAAATTATCCGATTCAAAACGAAAACAAATATTCTCTGTTTAAGTAATTTGTATAAAACCAACAAGATGTCCAGCTTCTCAAACGCTTGCTCATTACAGTTAATTTGGCCACGCCTACTCGCGCAAAAGAGATTCACATGCAAATCTCCACATGGAACGCGAACGCGCTCATTACCTCAACAACAAAACACTTCACTTCACTTTTCGTCGAGTTTGAAAGACGTGCCTGAGCTTACATTGGATTTACATTAGGAGAAGAAGAACGCGATTTGAAGACAAGAAAGATAAGGTAAGAAATTCTTACATATTAGTTTGCTATTGTTGCATAAATTTCACATTGCAGTTGAACTGTTGCTAGATGGTGAATATTATAATATTTAGACCCGTGTTTACTGTTACTGTGTTTGTGGATATCTGCTCAAACGTAGATATGTATTTGGTAACCATAATGTTTTATATTTGAGCGTGATCGCGTTTGAATGTATCATATTTTGGATCGTGATCGCATTTGAATGTATCATATTTTGGATCGCGATCGCGTTTGAAAAACAAACAGCTTCATGTTTTTACTATTATCTCATTTCATATGGACCACGAATGGAAACATTTTAAGTAACATGATAATCAATATATTTTTCTCTAGCTTAGTTGTTACTTAAATCTTTTGGAAGATTTATACTGTTATAGGTTATTATTATTTTATCCAGCACTGCGCATACTTAGCTTATGCCTACAAGGCACAACAAACCTGGTGTTCACTGTTCATTATTTATATCTTGTTGGAAACATTTGTGTGTGTGTGTGTGTGTGTATTCTGTGAATTTTAAAAAACAATTTTAACCAGAAAAATCTAAAATGTATTCCCAAAATCGTGCAGGCCTTTCTCTTGATATCAGTATGTTCACTTTTTTTTTCAGGGCCCAGATGACACTGAGGACTGCTGAATTCAAAATTCACATGAGTCTCTGTACATGGTAAAGTGAAAATCAAACACCTTGGAAATTAAAGGTATGCATGTTTTTAGGAATGGCACAAAGGTCTCTGTCTTTGGATCATTGTTTTCAATAAGTGCTTTTTGGCATGTGTTGTGTATCTTTGGACGATGCTGTGTTGTAAATAAATCCAAACAATTTAAAAGCCATTATTTTTTAAATCTCCTCATTTACAGTATTGTGCAAGGTTGCCCAGAATGACAGGGCCTGATAGCTCCTAATAGGGCCGTTAGGGGAGGTTCTTTGTCTTTCTCAGGTGAGAAAAGCTTACATATTAATGAGCTCTCGCATAAGGCTTTTTCACACAAAACACGTCGTAAAATTTTTAAATCAATATATTGTCTTATCTGAATGAGCAGTCAGGGTGATTTTCACATAGTTTTGCAGCAAATATTCTAGGCTACGTCATACAATTTTCAAAAGTCTTGTGAAGAAATAATCAGTATGGGTTTCATGGCCTTATTTCAGTGAGAATTTTTTTTTGTATTTTCACAAACCACGCATAAATGTCATTATCTCAAAACTACAAACTTTTACATACATGCTGTTGATATATTATTGTAGCAGAGTTTGTGCTGAATACAGTGTAATTAGACTAACCATGAAAATGTCACAAGAAACAGAAATAACCAGAAATGTCAGAGCATGTCAGAACACCTCCAGGGCCCAGAAAACAGCTCAGACCTCAGAGGGTTAATAATGTTCAATCAAGGGAAAAAAGGCTTCTGGGGGGGTGTTTGGCTTGAGGTCATGGTGCAAAGGACCCTAGGTTGATTTTACTCTGAACCATCCCTTTAAGCTAAGAGAAAGGGCGGGGTTGATCTCGTTGCTATGGATGATGTCAACACGCTTACTAACTATGGCCACATTGATTAGCTAATAGGGGAGGAGTCTCTGTCAGTGATTTAACCATAGAAATAGTGTAGAATGAGGGATCACGTTGCCATATTCAAACAAATATTTTAAAATAAAAATGTTGTCATACTCAAATAAAGATTTTAAAATGTGGGACTTTATTTTTTAACTTGACCGCAAAGTTTTATTCTCCATCATTCAATGCATTTTGTCTGTACATAAATGAACCTTTATGTTATGTCATCGCAAATCTATAAATCAAAATATTTATTGCATTTACGAAGAAAAGGCTCAGCACCCAAGGCTCTATCGCTATTGCCTCAATGGTGTACAGTGTCTTTGAGCGAATTGCTGAGGAGGATTCCAAGCAGTAGCCATTTTGGGATTATTTGTGATATTGTCTTAGTGATTTAGGAGTGACCTTATTCCGTTTTTTGCCTCCCATGTGGCACAGATGGGAAACGATCCACAACTGTGTAAGCAGGAAAAAAGCACATGGATTCCGATATTCTCAGATCAGTTTCAGGCCTCATTCATATGTGGAAATAAATCTGATATAAATAGGATACGTGCATTTGCGTCTGTCATGTAAGACGACAGATCGGATATTCCCGTCAATGAGTCAATACATCATTGAAAAAGCAATGGTAGCGCTCAACCTTACTCGCGCAAAGACAAGTTTCATTGGTTCTAGCAGAAGCTCAAACGTGCTGGTGTAACATTTGAGAATGAACCTCATTGGTTTCTGCGTGTTAAGCAAGCATGCTTGACGTCAACTCAGGTGGTCACCAACCACAATCACATGGTAAAAAACAACAACACTCAGACTCTTTTTTAGATTCAGACTATAATTCCATCCAAAATAAAAAAATTATTTAACTAAAAAGACAAAAGGTCATTTCTGACAGATTAGTAGACTGGGTTACCTCAGAAGTTGCATGGCTGAGTCATATTCCTCTGTCTCCCACAGATTCTTCTCAATGCAGGATACATGGAGTTCTCGTATCTAAGCACAGTAACAGTTACATGTGATGAACATTAAACACTAGCCATTGTCTTTAGTTCTTAATTCAGCTGAAAAAGTATATATATATATATATAAACTTTTTTTTTCTAGCAAAATGTACCTATCAATGTTTAATGGGACACCAGTGTCCTGTTTCTATGCTTTTTTCGATTCACTGCATGATAGCCAATAAATCCATATTTTATGGATTTATATGGACTGTCCAACAAACCATAACTTGTTAGACAGGTTTTACAATATAAATTTAAAGCAACACCAAGTAGCTTTTGCTCTCGGGGTCCCCCTACAGTTGGGAAACAGTATTGTCTTCTACTGCGGTCGTAAAATCTGTCATGGTAACACCAGGGGATACACGTGCATTTGTTGACAAGCCGATATCCCCGAACTCTGCAGAAGGAGTTCTCACGTCTTGGGCAGACTGCCTGCGTTGCGTGTGAAATGTCTTCATCCCAGGTACAGTGGCATATATTTCAGCATGTCATATGAATATAATTTCATGGGTTTTATTTTTTTCCAAACGCCAAAAGATTGCGTAGCTTACGTTTACAAGCCAGCGTCATTATAGTAGCCTATTGGCTACTGTTTTACAGAATGGATATGCTAATTCAATTCAATGTTTGTGTGGTAGGTAATAGCCATATATCGTCAATATTATAATATCAAGCTACCATAGACGAATCTGCAAAGTTGAAAAATCGATTTGCATTATAGCCTGAGGCAAGACACTTTCACCAGAAAAATAAATAAACAAACATGACTATCAGCCTGCAGTCATTAGGCTAGTTAGCCTAAAAGATAATTTTGTCCGTCTAATCATGTATTATTTACTTGCAAGAATGTAGCTCCTACCAAACTTGTACACGCCGTTTAGACATAGGCTTACTTCTGACTTTTTTTTTGTCCGTTGCTGCTTTGGCCATGACAAAAACATACGCACGAAAGCCGGAAAACAAACGCTGGTTGGCCTCTCACGTCCAAATTTGAGGAAGTGGTGGGGGAAGTGACGTATGCCGTAAAGCAGTCGAATTTTGTAGTTCTTTTTGTGTTCGGGTTACTACCCGAACCCCGAAGTTACGTAGTGCCAGTAAAAGCGATACAAACCCCGTCACGCTATGGCAGACCTGTCATTCAACCTATTGTAAGTCGATGTACCATCACAAGGGTCTTGGAAATATATTATGAAGGTTGAAAAGCTACATAGTGTTGCTTTAACAGTAACAGTGTCCGAATTTCTGCTAAAAATTTGTGAATACAGACTGAGACTGGAAGGCCACATGACAACAGCAACATGACAAATATAGTACATCTTTATTATATTCATACTATACAATCTACATCGCATTCTGAAAAAGAAAAGATAATTCGACCATTTTGTCTTGGAAGTAAATGATTACTTGATCACTTAATTTGGTTTAAATATTGAGTAATATTAATTAACATGTACTTACTATAAAGTTTGGGTTTGGGGTTACAGATAACACTTTATTTTACAGTGTCACTGTTACATGTTACATCTAGTTAGTTTAGTAATAGCTATAAATTATGCATAATTACATGCAACCAAACAAAACAAACTAAACAAACCCTAATCCTAACCCTATAGTAAGTACATTAACATATTACTCATTACTTAAATGTATAGTTACAGTGTGACAAAGAAATAGAGTAACCGTGTTCCTGTTACAGTGTAATTATACATTCAAGTAGTGAGTAATATTAATTCAGTACATGTCCTTACTATAGGGTTAGGGTAGGATTAAGGTTTGGTTGAGGGTTAGTTGCATGTAATTATGCCTAATTTATAGTTATTACTATAGTAAATACAAGTAATGTGTAACAAGGACACATTAAAATAAAGTGTTAAAGGGTTTAGTTGCATGCAATTATGCATAATTTACTGTTATTAATATTAAGTACATGTAAAGTGTACTAAAGACAATGTTTAAAAAAGAAAGTGCTGCCAAAGGTCTACTTACGTGCTTTCCGAGAGGAAACTTAGGCAGTAATGATGTCAAAGAGTGCAGACATTGAAGAATTGGATAGTAATTTTTGTGGTATTTATGGAGGTTTTTCAGTAATTTTTGACATACATCCTGAAAAGACATAAATCACAAAAGAAGATTAGTTTATTGCTTATATACAAAATAAAGAAAACAAACAAGATACCCCTTTTAATTTTTTTTTACTTTCGTTTTGTTAGTCTAACCAGAACCGATGGATACAGCATGACACAAAGAATCCATAGACACAAAGTTCACAATTCAGGCAAGTAGTGTTGGGGTAACACATTACAGGTAACAGGCATTACGTAATCATTCATATTCCTCATAACAGTGGGAAAAAAACTTAAAATAGTCATTTATATGTTTGGTTTACTTGGATACTCCAACATCATTTGAAACTGTAAAGGGTCTGCCATCTCGTTTTTTGGAGCGTGTCACAAAAATAAACCAGAACTCTGCATATGCTACTTGTTGCAGTTTTTTCTTTCATTTTGTTAATCTATAAATTATTTAAGTGAAATATTTATGCGTATTTAATCCTTTTATATATACAATTTTATTGTTTTTCTCCGTTCACAGAAATGCTGCAGGTGCGTGATGTGACAATATGTGAATCCTCATGTTGTTCATGCTGCTATTTGTGCATTTAAAACTAAACCCCTGGAAAACAAATTGTTAATTTTAATGGGTCACAGACTTATCCATTCTTCGGTTGTCAGTTAAATGAAATAAAATAAAAATTAAATGAACATGCCTACTGTGAGAAATAAGCCTTGAACTTACCTCAGAACAACACAATACAGCTTGATCCAGCAGATGATATAACTTCTGATCAGTAAGTCATTTATTCTTATTTGCATTAGTTAACGTTATCTTTACAAAATTGTACACATTTTATTAGTTGGCCTTTTCCCAAATAAATTAGGCTTTATCCCTATATTGCCACATAATGGAAATAAATAATAGATAAACATGAAACATAAAATGTTGTATATACTGTGTGATAATGCATACAAAGCACGTGTGCATCTATGACTACAAAAATCATGATGTTGTTTTGTTATGAGTGCTTAGTTTGTTTTGTTATATCAGCTACACATTAGCTAATGTGGCCAAAGCAGAAACTGAGTTTGGCACCTCTGGCCAACATTATAGTGGTTAAAGCAAGTGATAGAGATGCCATCCCCAAATTGGGTAAGGGTCAATCTGAGTAAAATTTCAAATTTAATTGGTTCTTGCAGAAGCTCGAATGTGCTGATGTAACATGCGAGAATGAACCTCATTGGTTCCTGCGTGTCAAGCAAGCATGCCTGAGCTTCCATTTGCCAAAACTGAATGCTGCAAATATTTAAAGAAATATTAAAAATGGCTGCCTGTAAATCTCGGTCTGCTGCTGACATTAATGCTGCATGTGCGTTTTGTTCTGCTCTAACCTAACTTCGCACACAGATTTCTAATGGTTGGCCTCCTTCACCCAAAGGACTAGACGTTGAGTTGTTGCCATATTCATGGTTCATTAAACGGTGATAGCACAACTATAAAAGCAACTATGTCATTATTGTATGTTCCAGGAAAACTGAAGTTGTAATATGGTGAGTGTCGGTCACAGTGCCTTTTAATTGCTATTTTTGATACCGCAATTATTCATTTACAAATTAAGCATTGCGCACAAGTTTTTCTTTTAAACCGGTATACTGCCCAGTAGTGATGCACCGAAATGAAAATTCTGGGCCGAAACCGAAACCGAAAATTTAGGATGCACTTGGCCGAAAACCGAAACTGAGGCCGAAAATGGCTTCTTTTAAAAACGTATATATATATTGCTTGAATTTAATGGATCTGAAATGAAAAATCACAATATAATAATCAAACTTTTATTAACAGTTACATAACAAAACATAAAATATTTTTAACAATAAATATAAATAATAATTATTCTTCAAGTTTTATGTTCCATCAAATAATATAGTTTTTTAAAAATTGTGCAAAAAAAATCCACAATTTTGGAGATTTTTGCAGAACAAATGTTACATATTGTAACTTTGGTGTCCTCTCGTATAGGGCTGTCATTTTTGTGAAAAAAAAAAATCCTGTTCGATTTTTGAGACATAGGCAAAGTGTTCATTGAATCGTTAGTAAATTGCCTATATTTGGCGTTTATCCGTTTTCAACAGCAAATATAGGCAAATCCACGGACAACTAAACAGGCATTAGGGCGAACGTAAAGAGGGCGCTTGAGACGCGCACAAGTCAGCAATGTGGACTGCCATAACATCAATGAAAAACATTACTGAAGGCTACATATTATGCACTATATTATGCAGAAATAGGCTATGTGTGTGTGTGTGTGTGTGTGTGTGTGTGTGTGTGTGTGTGTGTGTGTGTGTGTGTGTGTGTGTGTGTGTGTGTGTGTGTGTGTGTGTGTGTGTGTGTGTGTGTGTCAGAACCTGCAGTTGCTGTGTGACGCGCGTTCGCTGCGAGCGTATAGTGACGAGCTGGACGCGCTCCGAGAGAAGGCCGTTAAAATCGATTCCCTATTTTCGTTTTCGAAACTTGTGTTGGTTGGTCCGATCGATTGTGCAATAAGTGACAGCCATTTGACATGCTTAATCTTTGATAGGCAGACGCGTGATAACAGCTCGACCGTGAGTGAAACCTAAGCGCTTGCGCACGGATGGGAGGGGCGGGTGACATTCATTTTCGGTTTACGTTTTCGGCTGTTTTTTTTATTTCGGCCCGAAACCGATAATGCCATTTCGGCCGAAAATTTTCGGCGGCCGAAATTTCAGTGCACCCCTACTGCCCAGTGCCCACCAATGCAAATCCTATGAATTTTATGGGAACAGAAAAGAGATAATTTTGGTCATTTGTCAAAGTCTTCAGCAGTAAGCGGTGGGAGTTGCAGCAATAAGTTTGCCCACTGATATTATACCAGGCATGAGTTACGTATTGTGTATTTCTTAGGTTTGTGGTGCATCATCTAATAGACTGCTGAAATTGTCAACCAGACTCACAAAACAACTACAACACAAAACCTGTTACACTCTGCATGTAATAGAAATAAAGAGGAGACACAATTCAGTCAACTACATGGATTATTGTGGAATAATAATAATTAGTAGTAGTTACCTTGACATGTTCATCACTGGTAAGGAGCTGCACCTGCTCCTGGGGCTCTTGAGTCTCCACATACCTACAAAAACACATGTTGTGTAGTTACAGAACTGTTGTGGTAGCCATTTACTGGAGTGAAAATTTGTGTATACCTCATGAATGAGGGTAGATGACGGATTCTTTCCACATTTTTTTGGCTCAATGTCTTGGCACAAAGCAAAGCCTCTTTCTTCTGACAGCAAAGCACACTGAGAGGCTGTCCATTAAAGTGCTCTAACATAGAGAACTGGAAGACAAAAGGAGTTATTGTAGTGTTTAATTGCAGTAAACACCTTTTCTGGGTCCAGGTGCATAAACATAGCCGCTAAGTTAAGACTGTTTATTAAGAACCAACTGATGACGTTACTGTTACTGACGTTACTGATGTTACTAATGACCAACTAGCAGTTAATTAGAGCTAAGTGTTACTTTTCGGATTCAAATTAGACCAATCTTTTATGTCTGGTCACCAGATTTTCCATGAATTTAACAACATTCCATGAGTTATTCCACTGGACATGGAATCTCGTTTCTTTTCCCAAATCTTTACTCACGTCTGACGCATTTTTGCAGGCGATAAATATTTCTTCCTTTCAATCCATTTTTTAAATAATTATATATATATATATATATATATATATATATATATATAGCCACTGTCACAGCCATAAAGCAAATCAAAAGAAACAGCATTAGCACCTCCTGTGATGGGTTCAGGTAGACTTTATGGAGGTTTGGAATAGTGTATGGCGATATGGTTTGGGGGCTTGTAGTTCCTAATATTAATTTGATAACCACAATAATATTAATAATGGTTAATAATAATAATAGTATATTTATACTTTAGCTACTGTAGGATACTGTAAGACAAAACAGGCATCGTGATAAATCTACTATGGACAACATTAGCATTATATCTTTCATTTGTCATTTTTCCTCAGAATTTCCTGTTGTCCGTACAAGTATCAGGTTTCGTTCAATTTGGCCTTTATGTTCAGCAGATATAGGTTAATTAGATGACACCAGGGGTCTCATCTATAAAATTGTACGTAGGATCCTTACTAAAAGTGTATGAGCGCCCGGAAGCCAAAAATGACATACACCAAAAAATATTTATATATATATATATATATATAATTAAATAATACAATGACTTAAAAAACGCCAGAATGGCCGCTATCTTTTCCACTGGCTCAATAGTATTTTTTATGTCTTTATATTTTTTAATGAAAACAGATAGGCCTTATTGTGCATTATTGATCATTATCTGCATGTAAATATTTTCTCAGACAATGAGTTCTGCTGTTATTATGCACCAAGCAATTCTTGCTGTAGTAAAAACATTAAAACACAGCATGCCACAGGAAAAGTGTTTAAAAGCATCGCATCCACTACAAATATTTCTATTTATTAGAAATTTTTTTTTTGTAACTTCTTGGTAATGATTTCATTTAATTTACAGTTTTGGTCAAAATGAATGGCACCCCTGGTAAATATGATCAAAAATGGCTGTAAAAAATAAATCTGCATTGTTTATCCTTTTGATCTTTCATTAAAAAATGTACCTTTCATTGAAGTAAAAGAATTGAAAGTGGGGAGGAAGACACATTATGAAATAAATGTTTTTCTCCAAAACACGTTGGCCACAATTATTGGCACCCCTAAAAAATGCTATGAGTAAAATATCTCTGAAGTACATTCCCATTAATATTTACCTTTTTTAGCACACCAGGGTGACTAGGAACATGACATTATCTAGCTATGACTTCTTGTTTCATAGGAGTTTAAATATGAGGAAACACAAAGGCCAAATTCCCTTAATCATCCATCACAATGAGTAAAACCAAAGAATATAGTTCTGATGTGCATCAAAAGATTGTTGAGCATCACAAAATAGGAAGAACTGCAAGTAAATAGCTAAAGAATTGAAAATCCCCATTTTGACCATTAGGGCAATAATTAAGAAGTTCAAATCAACTAAAGATGTTATGAATCTGCCAGGAAGAGGACATGTGTCTATATTGTCTTAATGTACGGTGAGGAGGAGAGTTCGAGTGGCCAAAGACTCTCCAAGGATCACAGATGGAGAACTGCAGATTACTTGAGTCTTGGGGGTCAGAAAGCCTAAAAATATATATCAAACAACCCCTACATCCCCACATGTTGTTTGGGAGGGTTTCAAGAAAAATCCTCCTCGCTCCTCCAAAAATAAACTCCAGCTTATTAATTTGTCAGACATGACTGGAACTTTTAAAAGGGACCGGATTCTATGGTCAGATGAAACAAAAAAAGGGCTTTTTGGCAGCAAACCCACCAGATGTGTTTGGTGCAAACAGGGATAAAAAGTACCCCATGTCTACGATTAAATATACTGCTGGATCTTATTTGTTGTGGGCCTGTTATTTTGCTGGAGGTCCTGGACATGATGTTCTTGTTCAGACGCATGGTATTGTGGATTCTAGCAAATACCTCTAACAGATAAAAATTCTAAACCTGACTGCCTCTGCTAGAAATCTTATAATGGGCCGTGGTTGGAACTTCCATCAGGACAACGGTACAAAACGAACATCAAAATCAACACAACAATGGGTAACTGAGCACAAAATGAAACTTCTGCCATGACCGTCTCAGTCCCCTAAACTGAACCCTATAGAAAATGAGTGGGGTGAACTGAACAGAAGCAGCACCAACATGAACTTGTGAATCTGAAGGATCTGGAGAGATTCTGTATAGAGGAATGGTCTCTGATCTCTTGTCAGTTGTTCTCCAAACTCATCAGGCATTATTGAAGAAAACTCAGATCTGTTATCTGGCAAAAAGAGGTTGCAAAAAGTATTTAAGAACAGGGAGCCAATAATTATGGCCAGCGTGTTTTGGAGAAAAGCATTTATTTCATAATGTGATTTATCCCCCACTTTCAATTCTTTTACTTCAATGAAAGGTTAGATTTTTGTGAATTTTTTTAATGAAAGATCAAAAGGATAAACAATGCAGATTTATTTTTACAGCCATTTTTTTATCATATTTACAAGGGGTGCCATTAATTCTGACCACAACTTTAAGTCCTTAACTCCATTAATGAGAATGGCATATTTAATCTAAATGTGTATATCAGATTTAAAAAAGTTTAAATCATTCTTTTATTTATTTAAACTGTTATTGCATTTATGATTAAGACTTAAGATTTAAAGTGGTTTTCCTTCATCTGCCGTCAGTCCTTCAGCTCACCATCGGTGTCGCCAAACTGCTTTGTCTCCAAAATATGCGTACGCATGTCTGAGTTTACACACAGGTGCGCACATTCTCCCGTCAAGTTTGTTTTTAATAGCTCACAACCTTTGCCTGGGAAGTGGCGTACGCACGTTTCTAGCCCCATTTTGTGTCACGTTTATAAATGAGACGCCAGAGCATTTAATTTACATATATATTCAAAACAAATTTTAATAAAATCATGAGGATCTTGGGATGATGCATGACAATTTTTTGTGAATTGGACCAAAGACTTGGTTTAGTTATTAACTAAAAACACAAATGCACTTATTATGGCACCACCTAGTATCCGACAAATATATTTGGTGTGACATGCGCAGCCCTTTAATAGTGAAAGTAGTGTGCTCGAAAAGGCAGAATACAACAAAGGCCAAATAACACTACAGTCACCGATATTTGTTTTTCAATAACGTGCATTGCAACACATGATCAACAAAGAAACCTTACACATGCCATCACAATGACATTTGAAAGAAACAAGCATGGCACTATATTTGACAGCTCACCTTTAGGCCCTTAACAAAATTTTGAACCGAGAAGTCATGGTAGAGGAAAATGCCAACCAGCACCTGAATCACCCTACTGCTGAGCTTGAAAGGAAACTGGGAGTTCAGAATCAGCTATGAAAGACAAGCAAATAATGAAATCAGAAGAACAAAAAGAGGAAATTATTGAAGTACTAAAATGTTAACTTGCATCACAAAACATAATGGTTATTTACCTTGTCAAAAACAGAAGCTAAATGCTGAGTACATGAGAGAGACTGAAAGACCTCAATACAGAGCAGAGATGACACAGAGTGGGGAAGCCTGTGCTGGATAGCACTGGGAGATGTGGCAATGCCAAAAATAAAGATGAATGGAAGCTCCTGTGTATATCGACTGTTAGTAAGGTAAAAAAACAAAAAACAAATATTAGGGTTCCTCAGATCACGACCATTTACAACAGCTTTTCAATTTAATCTACAATATTTCCTGCAAATAATAGTGCTTTCAAGGCAGGCAAAAGACAGTTGTCTTAAAATTTTAATCTCAGGTATTTTAGGTTTAGGTTCTGTTTAAATGAAACACAATGCTGAGTTTTGCTGTGGCCATAGATTTTTGTCATCCAATCTCAATGGTAAATTTTCAACCAACACCGTCAACACGACAGAGTGCATATGTATACACTGACTTGGGCTGTAAACAGTCAAAATGCATTTCAATATTTAAAAAAATGTAATTTTCAAACCAGAAAAGGTGTATCCGTAAGATGAAACCACATTGTAAAGCCTACAGTGATAACGGTTTGCTGATTATAATTGAAGGAATTTACTTATGATACATCATGATGCACCCCTCATGTCCATATACAGAGGATGTAAAGAATAATAAAAAATAAAAAAAACTTGCAAGCACTGTAACAATATTCTTCTATCACATACTACATTTCACTAGACAAATCCCACCTGCAGATAAGGATAAAATCCTGTAAAACTTGAGAGTTGAATGCCTCAAAGTCTTTGAAGATCACAACAACAGGCAAACTCTGAGGCAAGTCATTATTTTTCAAGTTTTCTTTCCTTTGCGGAGAAACTTGCGGGCATTTCTGCAAAAGACCAATTGTTTAAAGTACAAAGTTCAGTAAATAACAGGACAGAATCTCTTTCAAACTTCTATTAGAATTTACCAAACTTTTCATTTACAAATTTTAGCATTCTAATATTGCTGCTATAATCACATACAGTACTTCATCATTTTGATAATAATATACACATACAATAATCCACAAAAGAAACCAAACTAAACCAAAGAGCATAATTTCAGGGTTTACTTCACAATGCAAGTAGCGCTGCTAAATCTTTTCTTTCAGAATATAAACATCTTTTTATTGTAGTTAAGCAGTTTATCTTCTCTTGTCTTCTCCTACCTTGCTAACAGTCTTGTACCACTGACACAGAGCACTAATAGTACACTGTGTCCTTTGCAGTAAAGCAGTTTCATCCTCCTGTTCTTCATCCACAGACACTCCTTTTCCCATCAGCTGCTCTAGAAGCTTCTGAATCAAGTGCTTCACAGCTGTCAAAAAAATAACAAAACTGCAGAATTATTGTTAAACCTGGTGTTATCAAGCCTTGAGGACATCATGCAAATGCCATTTTTTTTGCAGATGAGGCTATGCATAATCATTGTGAGCTCAATATATGCTTATTTTGAGTAGACGGGTGGAGAATAAAGCTTGTCTGCTCAATTTGAGATTTATATGAAGCAATATGTGCATAGTTACTGATGTAAATGCATTTGAATAAATGTGACCCTGGATCACAAAACCAGTCTTATGTTGCACGGGTAATCGGGTATATTTGTGGCAATAGCCAACAAAACATTGTATGGGTCAAAATTATAGATTTTTCTTTTAAGCCAAAAATCATTAGGATATTAAGTAAAGATCATGTTCCATGAAGATATTTTGTAAATTTCCCACCTTAAATATATAAAACATTTATTTTTGTGAATGGATGCAGCACTATCGCCAATAGAAATGGACAACTTTAAAGGCGATTTTCTCAATATTTCGATTTATTTGCACCCTCAGATTCCAGATTTTCAAATAGTTGTATCTCAGCCAAATATTGTCCTATCCTAACAAACTATACATCAATGGAAAGATTATGTTTTCAGCTCATAAATCTCAATTTTAGAAAAATTACCCATAAGACTGGTTTTGTGGTCCAGGGTCACAAATCTGAAATTGATTCTACATGCTGCCTTTTGTGTTTAAGCATACTTCAGGATGAAATCTAAGCAAGATTTTTTGCATTAGGTCCCAGAACTCAAGGATGATCTTATACAGTAAGTGATTTTTTTATGTGTAAAGTGAGACAAACATCCATCTCTGTTTCAGAATATATAAAAAAAATGTTTTAAATGATGTGGAGAAAAAAAAAACCTGCTGCAAAGACCCAAATTGAGTCCTGTAATCAACACTTTGCATGTTTGAAAACCTCAGCTTTTATTAAAAGGTAGTGCATATGTACTTGTTCAGCTATATTTAATAGTGTATAGTTTTATACATACCTGCACATTCTTTGGCATGAACAGACACCACAAATGGGGTGACAGAATCCTGAAGGAGATGACACAGACTTCGAAATGTCATGGCATGATCCGGCACATTTACCCCTAGAAGACAATAAAAGGTTTAACTAAGCCCTAAAATAGGTGGAACTAGGAGTGGGGCTATGGGGCAAAAAACTTCAGTGTTTGTTCTTTCAAGGTAGCCAGAGTACCACAAGATCGCAAGTCCGTTCTTTATATTCTTAGAATTGAGAAAGAGCCTAGCTCTCCAGAAGCAGGATTGGAGACCACTGATCTGAACACACAAACCTCGGTTTCCAAACATTAATCTGGTCAGATGAAACAAAAAAAAGGCTGTCATATTATTTGGATGGATTTCATGATATTAAAGTCATCATGAAATCAAAATAATTTTTTTTTTTTAAGGAATATTGCCGTATTTATTATAAATGATTTATCCGTGCACATAATTGTTTTTTAAAAATCATGTGTCCTCGTAATCTTCAATCAAAATAACTTCCCCTCCCTCATGCAGTGACATATTTTCTCTAATGACAACCTGTCATTCACATGACATCACAGCAATAGCAAACCACAACCATACAACGATCCAATCAATTCTCAATGGACAAAATCAAGTCCTGCCCTACATTTTCTTCAGCATGTGCTAGTGGTGAACAAATAGAGCAAGATGAACTTTAGCAATTGTGTTTTTTATGTGTGCTGAAAAAAAGAGAAGGAAGAGAATATGGACGGGACGTCATGCATTTTTAATGGATAGTCAGTAGACGTAGGTCGTAGCAGCAAACATTGTGAGATGATCATGCTAAAGTGATCTAAAGTTCTGACACTGTCCCAGGCTATCTTTGGTTACAAGAGACTGTCTTTGAACCTCTCTCACTGTACACCGTAGGACCACTGTTTGCCGTAGGACTACTGTTTAGGAGCTATGACCACAGAAATCGTCACGATTGGTCATATTTTGTCTGGGACAGCCCAAAATCGTACAATTTGTAACAGGCATAAGGGGAGCACACAAGCTTACTGTATATGTGCATGCGGCCATGCACAATACTTCAGTCTGACCACCTTTTTTATTAAAGAAATGCAAGAACAGAATACAAACAACATCTCATTAAATAACGTTAAAATTAGACAAGGGAAGGGTGTACATGACATAACATATTAAATATTAGTAAATTTATAAAAACAAATACATACATGCTTTCATGCATGTACTTTACTTTCTGAAACAATCTTCAATTATTAGATCAAATCGAAGTTGTTCAAAGAAAGGAACATTTCTATTCTAATGATTTAGAAAGTTTAATATAAGGATAAGAATAAGACCATACCCAGCATTAGAGCGGCTGTGGGGATTTCACTGGTTCTCTGTCTCCAGACATCAGATGAGTTGCCGAGGTCATGCTTTTTAATAAACTCGACAAGACTGTCAAGTACATGTTTATTCAACTGATCTTGTATTTCCTGTATTAAAAAAAAAAAATCTATATATTTATTAAGAAACAAAAATAGATAAATTATTGACTGAGACCATTCAAGCGTTTGTAAACGCAGATGAGGAAATATATACCTCTGTGTTCATTTGAACCGTTTCCCATAATTTCTGACAGATCCTAAAGCGATCGCTTCCGTTATCGTCACTACCATCCACCAAATATCCACCTAAATGGAAAAAAAAAGAAACAAAATGATGGTAATGGCGATAAGTATTTGTCAGGTGACAGGATGAATCGATTTGTTTTTGTAAAGGTGGTAAGTTAATAATGATTATCATTACTCACCAACTCCGACATGTCTCTTTCTCTTTTTAGAGGTCGACTTAAAAACAAAACATCCCTGAAAAACATAATCTATTAGCCTGGATGTATGATTGTTATTTTATTTTATTATTATGAGTGTATAAATCATGAATGTATAACTATCCTCAACAAATGTGATTAATTCAGCAACTATGGGAGGATGAACGCATGTCTGCGCAATATTACCTTTGACACTGATGAAGTTACAGGAGTTTCGCACATTTCTGTTCTTCAAAATTCAGTGGTGGACAAACTTCAATAACAAATACACCACGCGTTGATTCTGCCGCTCTTCCTCTTCTTTGTATAATTCTATATTCGCTAAACCATCGTTAGGCGTTTTACTGCCACCAACTGTACTGGAGGAGCGCTTACGCATAAAGCCATTGCTAGAGAAGAATGACAGACCTATAAAGGTGGCTAAACATTCTTGCTCTGCTGGAGCAGGACTTGCCTTAGGCTGTTTTTACTGCATTTGTAGTATCTGGTGTATAATTAACTCGATTACCAGATATTAAGATAGCCTACTATTTATTTTTTTGACTAATTATTTGAACTATTTGTTCATCTCAGGCATTTACATAACATGTTTCTTTTTGGCTAAAAAAAATCAAAAACACTGCTAAACAATATTCTATAATTTGTATTCTAATATTTTTTCCCCCTAAATTTCCCTAATTTTATGATTGGTTTATTTACTACAAACGTGTGCATAAGTCATCATGGATTTTATAATGTACATTTTTTTATTTCATATAAAGAAAATATAGGCTATTTTATAGTTACTGTAATAAAGGCAATGAGCACTGCATTATTGTCAATCAGCACTGCATTTTTCATATACTTTTATTGTTATAAAAAAATAATACCCAGAGATGGCTTGAAAAACACACATAAACAATATTTTACTTGTGTTTATTGTTTTCCAGCAGGGCTACAACTCTCATCAAGGACATCTTAATTTGAAGGATCCTTGGAAGGCAGCCTTTGTTTCATGTCCTTTATTCAGCTCATTTTGAAGGATGCTCATTTTAAATCACCTGAAATCCTTTGCATATATCTCAATTTACCAAAAAGAACTGGCAGTGAGCACTGAGCACTCAGCTTGTCTTGAGTTCGTTATGAAATGTAAGACAAAAAGAATGTTTTCAGAGATGAACGCATAGATCTATTATCTATTATGTTTGGGTGTAATTTAAATTCATCACTTTTCACTGAACTGTCAATAATGTAAGCCACTGGGAGACCACAGACGGTTGTCAGTCAACTGCAGAGGCAGCCTTTGCAATTCAGAGGCCCTTTTCAAAGAAACAATCGGAGGCCCCCCCACACCCCCCTTTAAAAAAAATAAAGACAAATATTAAAATATTGTATGTAATGCGACTGCAATTACTTTATTATCTTTTTTATATTTAACAATGTTAACTCATATTTCACTCTTAAAGTTACAATATGTAAGATTTTTGTAATAAAATATTCAAAAAACACTTTCATAGTGTGATATATTTCATGCAGTTGTGAACTTACATTATCCCAAAAGTTCCCTTGGATTTGTAAATCCAGAGAAATTCCAGTTTTAAATAATGGCTCGTCACTTGTCATTGTCGCCTATCAATGATGTAATATTGGCGCCATCCTTGGTTTCCACTTTTGTGTCGTTCACTCATCATGGTTCACGAATCACGAATAACGATTATTAATTGACGAGTACAGAAATTCCAAAAAACCTAAACGTAGATCAACTGAGGCAAGCAGGCTTAGGGAAAAACAGAGAAACAAAAGGATCAATATCCGCGTGGCGTTTTCGAGATGGAAAGAGCTTTGCAACAAACTTGGGCCTGACAGAGACTCCTCTCTCACATGTGAGCAAACATGGCAAGTAAGCAAATATATATTATTTATTGTACACACTTTGTTTGTACTTCAGTAAAGCTTTTTTATCAAATCTGGTGACAGTCTATGGCAGTGAAATTAAATACAGTATCTGTTTAAAATTATTTAGCCATACTTGCAAATACTGTAGGTTCGTTCAAATTTACTTTTAGTATTGTTTCAAACGTGTAAAACTGCGCAGCATTAACCCACCAAATTATTTGACAAATAGTCACATATCAGTAGCAGGCTAATATAGCATTACATTTCACGTTCCTTGCTGATAATTTATTACAATGACATAAAATAGTGTAATCAAACGTACAGGTAATACAAAATGTAATTAATTACCTATGTCACCTTTATTTATATAGCGCTTTTTTACAATACAGATTGTTTCAAAGCAGCTTTAAAGAGATAACAGGAAAATAATGAAACAAAATTTGTTTCCAGAAGAAAATAGCATCACAGTCCAGCTTAAGTAAGCTCAGTGATGTTTCATTTTTGTTGTAAAAATAGTCTATTTATTAACACATTCTATCCACCACTACCAAAACTTACAATCACAACCCGAAAACAAAATAAAAGTTAATACAATCTTTTCTCCTCAGATAGCGCCTTGGACAGCGTAATGACAGGCATTGAGAGCAAAGAAATAAACAAATTAGAGATCATATTTTTAGCCTAAAGTAGGGAACATTTTCTCTTTTTTTCTACTTTCAGCATTAAATGAAAAAACGAACGAACGAATGATACATGGATTAACATGATTAGATAAGTGATTTAGGAATTAATACCATATGAATAAAAATAGGCTACATCAAGAGGAGATTTTGACATTTACAACTTGGCTTTCCAATGACTTGGTTTATCCTTATTATCCAGCGATCTCATATGACGCTCCGCCTCGCCACTCTCGTCCCCCTCTGTCGCCAGACCCCTGCCAGAGGAGGTCGTCGCGGAATGCTCGTCCTTCCCTAGCCTCCTCTGTCAGGACGCTCCGCCTCCCACTTCTGGGCCGGTCATTCCGCTTCGCTGCCCCATCGTGGGTACGTCTGGGGTTCGCATGACCCTGCTGGTTCAGTTTTTGGGAGCCTGGCTAGAGCTTCCCAGTCTGTCCTGCTGGCTCGCTCAGCTATGCGATTTCGATTTCGGCCACATCCCGGGGAATGGAGACTCCAGCTGATTCAGCTGATTTGGGAACAGTTTGGCAACGCACAGGTAGATCTGTTTGCCTCCGCAGACACATCCCACTGCCGCTGGTTTTATTCCCTGACCAAGGGGACCCTCGGCTTGGATGCACTAGTGCACAGCTGGCCGCAGGGCCTCCGCAAGTATAAGTTTCCCACAGTGCGCCTTCTTGCACAGGTCCTGTGCAAAAATAAGGGAGGACGAGGAGCAGGTCCTTCTGGTTGTGCCTCATCTGCCCACCCAGACTTGGTTCTCCGAACTGGTGCTCCTCGTGACAGCCCCTCCATGGCCAATCCCTCTAAGGAAGGACCTCCTTTCTCAGAGATGGGGCACCCTCTGGCACCCACGTCCCGATCTGTGGACCTGCATGTGTGGGTTCTGGACGGGACGCGGCGGGTTTGAGTACCCTACCACAGGCCAAACACCATCGCTGCCAAACAAAAAACATAAAATTGAAGTAAAATATATTTTTTTTCATTGTCACCATTGTTGCGATTTATACGCTGATTTTTAGCGCAATTTTCCAACGGACAAAATTGCGATTGTTAACTCATGATTTCTGTTCTGTCTGTGCGCACCAATCTTGCACTTCTATCTACTCCTCAACCAGACCACCTAGAGACTTCGGGTTTTCGGCATTATGTTAAGGAAGGTCTAATCTCGGGAATGCACAAAAAAAAAAAAAAAAAAAAAAAATCCAGGAAAAGATTTACTATCTCTTAGTGTTGTGATCCCATGAGGTGAGAAAATTGCGCTAAAACACTCACCGAGGTTTTATTACTTGTTTATGTCTGTGTGAGTCTATATGAACCTTTAAAAAATATTTCTGTGTAATAACTTCTTAAAATCTTTCAGAATATTATAGCACAGTTTTGACATGCACAATTTACAACCAATATTTAACAGCTTAATCAGACATTAAACTTCAGGCGGTATCAATAAATCATGCCATTACATGATGACTAACATCTCTAAAAAGTGACCAACATCATCTGATCTGAGTTTCGCTTGGATTCCTACCATAACAAATATGTGTCAGAGACACACAGTTAAAGCAGCCAGAGAAAAAGTAATGTTAAACTGAAGGGTCAAGAGCCCAACTAAAGCAAACACTGATCATCAAACTTTATTATTCTCAATAAAACATCAACTTATAAACCTCTGTTAATTCTCAATAAGAATGTTAGTATGAAAGAAATAAAGTATGGATTGTAATAAGTGAAGATGCTGAGATCTTGATAGATCTGTTAGTGTTTAATGTTCTGATGGGATGTAAAGTGTTTCTGTATTGTTTGTTTGTGGGTCATCATTGAGCTGGAGAGCAGAGCCTGTGCTTCAGTCCAGGATGAATAGAGAAACACTGATGATATGCTGTGTGTTGCTTTGTTTAAAATACAGTAACTATGCAGTTGTTGATGCAATGACGTATAATCACGTATGAAGTTAACTGATCAGTCTTGAAAGTGAATAAAAATCATGAGCGCAAAATCTTTTTCAGGCAAGTTTAAGTTTAAACACAAGTTAATCATGCAGTCACACTCAGACATCAATATTTTGCATATGAATCACAACACCGGTGACGACCAAAACAAAAAACCTTGCTGCAATGCATGATGGGTGGCTACATATATAATACAAAACTCATCCTTAATTCCCAAGCTAATTTGTTTTTATTGTCACCATGGCTGCAACCATCAGTGGTTGTAGAGAGCTGTGGTGAGGAGGCCTGAAGCACCAGCCAGCAGCGATCAACCTGAATCTTTCGCCTGCACTCCCGCTGAAGCTTAGGAGGGTTGAGTCCAGTCTTCATCTGGATGGGAGATCTCTGGGAGACTGGGTTGCTGCTGGAAGAGGTGTTAGAGAGGCCACAGGTCTGATCAACCTGAGCCCTGAGTGGGTCCTAATGCCCCAGTACAGTTGCAATAAGCTGTACTGTACAAAGGGAAACCCTGGTGTAAAATAGTCCTTACAACACATATTGCCAACGCCTCAGTACAATCATCATAAGCTGTACTGAATAAGAGTTAAAATAAATTCCAGACAATAAGGGGTGTAACTCTGGGGCAAAAAATAATCTCTAATATAACATGCTTAGTTAGTTCATTTCACATCACAAATGATATACTACTATATTTACTTCTTACATGGAAGCCAAAAAAAAAAAAAAAAAAAGCCATGAAACAAGTCTCTTATGCTCATCAAGCTTGCATTTATTTGATCAAATACACAGAAAAAACTGTTGTATTGTAAAATATTATTACAATTTAAAATAATGGTTTTCTATTTGAATATAATTTATTTTTGTGATCAAAGCT
Organism: Vimba vimba; assembly: GCA_022828995.1. NCBI lineage: Eukaryota > Metazoa > Chordata > Actinopteri > Cypriniformes > Leuciscidae > Vimba > Vimba vimba. The sequence goes on from CM040836.1 coordinate 7,542,331, forward strand.
GAAATCCGATTGATCCAATCGGATATGCAAATAATCGAATTTGGACTGGCAGTCTGAACGTAGCCTTTGAGTCCACACTCAAGAAGCAGTGTTAAAGTTAATGAGATAATTAAGTGATTAATTGAGTGTCGATTGACAATTATTGATGAACACTTGATGTTAACAAGCAGAATCACTGAAGGAAAGAGACAAGAGTCTGTTTTTAAGTCGCCATTATGGAGATCAGTGTTTGCTTTAGTTGGGCTCTTGACCATTGATTACTTCGCTAAACATTTTTTCTGGCTGTTATAACTCTGGGTTTTTGTATGGCACATTTGCTATGACAAAGAAAGCAAGAAAAAAATCTGGGCCCGGTTTCCCGATAACGCTCACTCTTAGCCTGCTAAGAAGACTCGAAAGATATATCTTACCAAATTTGTTTATTTTCCTAAGTGTGTTCCCCGAACTATACCTTAGAAAGCTGCTTAAGATATACCTTCTTACGTGCGACGTGACCCGGCGCTGTCCGTGGCCATGGTGCTGAATTGTTTGAAATCGATGGCTCGAGGATCAATTATTCTCTCGTGCAGGGGCTGTTTATGTGAAAATGCGGTCATCTTTATAAAAGAAGCACTTCAGAAATAGTTGAAATTGCAATTTATTATGATTATTGGATATTATAAAAAATAATCCAAACTATAAATAGCCTATAATAGCCTATCCTACATATTTTAAAATTGTAACATAGCCTATTGCTGCCACAATAACCTTTTCAAAAATTTACATGCCGCCTTTTCTTTCCCATTTTTGTTCGCTGAGGTGGAGCTGCGATGAAATATTGTTCTTGTGTAAATACTTTCCAGCATTTCAGTAATAAAAGTTTACATCTTGCGTACGGTGCTCGGCAGTGATCAAAAAGGATTTAAACCGTGAATTTTGAATCTCTTGTAAACTCAGAGATGTGGATTCAGACGGCAATTAAATTACCACACGACCTATTTGTCACAAAAACAGAAGGTACAAATTTGGCCAGGGATTTTTACGCGGATTGGGTGAGAAAAACACTGATATTATGGATTCGGACGGCAATAAAATCACCGACTTACCCCTGTAAATGTTTAAAATACCGGACGAGCCCATGAGAAACAATATTAGCGTCCGAGTAGGACTTAACTGACAATAGCCTATGCTTTCACTGGCCTTTAAAAGAGCGTTTTAATTAAATTCTTAATATTGTATAATAATATAATTAAAAATCTAACAACAATCAGTGTAATGACAATTTTATTCTTTGCATGAAAACACTTGAATTAGCCTAATTTAATACTGTCTGGGTGTATTAAAACTTCAGAATTATATTCATTTAGACCTGCAACAACGCTAAGAGAGAGCTACGAATGGTCCAGACCAACCTTACGAAAGTGTGACTTACAGAAGATATACTTAGCGTACGAACGTTTCGGGAACCGTCCCATAAGGTTAAGAGAGAGGGTAAGGAATAGGTTAAGAACTACTTAGAGATAAGAACGCTTTGGGAAACCGGGCCCTGGTCGTTTGTAGGTGGCTATGGTTTAACCTCATTAATGTTTTTCAGTGTTAAATCTCTGATTTTAGAGGTGAGATACATTTGACTGTAACAGCCCTAAGAATTTCAATCTGAAGGTTTTTCAAAAGTTGTATCAAAATTTATCCGGAAAGACCAATACTTTGTTTAAGCTTGGTTTGTAGGGAATTACAAACCTGCGCACATATATTCAAACGCACATAACTATAGAACCAATTCTTAATGCGCATGTGAACGCCATCAGCGTTTATCACAGGTTCGCATTTAAAGTCTGTGTAGAGAGAATGGTGTCGTCTTAGCGGCCCCTAATTTAATAACAAATTATCGTTGCGACGGAAGCGAATCAATCAAAACTAACTTTAGCTGGAAAATAACTTTATTAAAGAACCGCTAAAGCCAAAACAATCTCTGTTACTTTAAATTATACGTTTATCTCTGTCAAGCTGCGTTGAAACAATCTACATTGTTAAAAGCGCTATATAAATGAAGATGACTTGATTTGACTTGACTTGTGTGTGTCTGAATGATATAATAGTCATCAGGTCTAAACGCTTAAAAAGTCACAGGACTGCTTTAAGTAATAATGTAAAAACAACACATCACCCATATGATCAAATCTCTTTGAGTGAGATCATTGACTCATGGTGATTGCACCCATCAAAATATAAACACATTATTCTATATATATATATTTTATATATTATATATATTATATATATACACACAATTACACCAACCAGAATAATAATAATAATGTTAAAAAGTCAAGGATCAAGAGCCCAACTACATCAAACAATTAAAACAGTGAATATTTCTTTCAGTGATTCTGCTTGTTAACAGCAAATGTTCATCACTAACGTTCAATCATCACTCAATGAATCACTTTAACTCTAACACTGCTCCGGTGTTGCTTTTAACACCCTGCTGGTGGCCAAATAAACACTGGGTGGTGTTCATTTTACACCGGGGATTTAACTGGGGATGAGACTCAAGAATGGATTTGAAGCGCCCAGGTGGCAGTTAATGTTCACTGCACTGAATCAACATCTCTTTTGCTCCCGCAATTAATGTTGCATTTTTTTCGAAATTTCATCCATAAATCAATGATAATGGCATTGAGTCAATGTTACAATGTGTTGTTGGTTCAACATCATGCTTGCACTCTCAGAAAATGAAACACAACAATTACAACAAACTTAAAGCCACACAGCCTGAAATCAACTGCAAATAAAATAAGACAATAAATCTCTCAAGATCTCAGCAGAAGTTTTTTTTTTTTTTTTGAGAATTAACAGAGGTTTAGTAGTTAATGTTTTTTTGAAAATATTTGGTCACCATTATGGTGATTAGTGTTTGCTTTAGTTGGACGATTTGCCTCTTGGCTTTTATGTGTGTTTCAGGTCTTTGTAACAGTGTTTAGTTGCAAAGAAAACTAGAAGCAAAGTTAATCAGGCAAAAGAGCTTTCAGCATAATTAGAAGTAGACTAGTTTACTAATTTTACCCCTGAACAAAAATAGCTTTTCTTTATCAATAATAATGTTCACTATAAATTATTTCTTGCAACAGATCAAATGTTCAGAATTTTGATTATTAAATACAAAGTAAGAATTTTCTTTTCTTGACACACATACATCAAGAATCAGCATACAAATCTCAATAATGGTGACATACTTTCATGCATGCTGGTTTTATACTAAGGTGGCTCCCAGCATGCACTGCAGCATGAAGCATGTCACGGCTGTTGAGGTTCATATGCTGATTCTTGATGTCTGCATGTGTATCCAACAAACATTTTTCCTTTTAGGTTTTTTTAAAATGTCTGATCTGTGGCAAGAAAGTATTGTTTGTGAATAGAACTTAATAATAACAAATTACCACGTTTGGTCAGTGGTGAGATTAGTGAATTATGATGCTGAAAACTATCACGTTTGAGATTTGTGCTGGCTACTGTATACAGGCCACCAGGGCACCATACAGACTTTATCAAATAATTTGCGGACTTTCTATCAGAGTTAAAATTGACTGCAGATAAAGTACTAATTGTTGGTGATTTTAATAGACACATCGATAATGAAAAAGATGCATTGGGATTGGCATTTAAAGACTCAATTGGAGTTAGACAACACGTGTCAGGACCTACTCATCGTCGTAATCATACTCTAGATCTAATATTATCACACGGAATAGATGTTGATGCCGTTGAAATTCTGTAGCAGAGCGATGACATCTCAGATCATTACCTAGTCTCATTTAAATTACATTTAGCCAAGGCTGCAAAGCCGACTCCGTGTTACAAATATGTTAGAACTATCACTTCTGCCACTAAAGATTGCTTTATTAATAATCTTCCTGATCAGTTTCATCATCTCAGCATCCCAGATAGCTTAGAAGAACTTGATATTGCAACAGAAACTTTTAACTCTCTTTTCCAGCACTTTAGACACAGTTGCTCCATTGCGCTTAAAGAAGATTAAAGAAAATAGTCCAACGCCGTGGTACAATGAGCACACTCGGGCCCTTAAGAGAGCAGCCAGAAAAATGGAGCGCAACTGGAAGAAAACAAAACTAGAGGTATTTCGCATTTCATGGAAGGAGAGCTCTATTACTTACAGAGAGGCTTTAAAAGCTGCTAGATCTGCTTATTTTTCAACCCTATTAGAAGAAAATAAACATAATCCTAGGTATTTATTTGAAACGGTGGCTAAACTAACGAAAAATAAAGCTTCAAGCACCGAAGTTTCCAAGCAGCACAGCAGTAATTGGTGCTAAATAGGAAAAGGATCTACCGCCAGCAGTCAATTTTGATTTTCTAGGTATTATCAACAAGAGCACACCCAGGTTCCTTACCGACGACAAAGACTTAACAGAGCAGCCATCAAGTGTTAGACAGTATTCTAGGTTATTACGTGAGGAAGTTTTTTGTCCAATAATTAGAATCTGTTGTTTTTTTCAGAATTAAGTAGTAGGAAGTTGCTAGCCATCCAGTTTTTTTTTTATATCAGCTATGCATTCCGTTAATTTTGTGAATTGGTAAGTTTCGTCAGGGTGTGAAGAAATATAGAGCTGCGTATCATCAGCATAACAGTGAAAACTAATGCCATGCTTCCTAATGATATCTCCCAAGGGTAGCATGTACAGAGTGAACTCCTAGTACTAGGAGATTTGGTCCTAGTACTGAGCCTTGTGGTACGCAGTACTCAACTTGTGATCGATAAGACATCTCTTCATTTACTGCTACAAACTGATAACGGTCAGATAAGTATGATTTAAACCATGCTAATGCAATTCCACTAATGCCAACATACTTTTCGAGTCTATTTAAAAGAATGTTGTGGTCGATAGTGTCAAATGCAGCACTAAGATCGAGTAACACTAATAGAGAGATACAACCACGATCGGATGATAAGATCAAATCATTTGTGACTCTAATGAGAGCTGGTACGGTCTAAATCCTGATTGAAAATCCTCGCAGATATAATTTCTTTCTAAAAAGGAACACAGTTGTGAAGATGATGCCTTTTCTAGTATCTTTGACAGAAAAGGTAGATTCGAGATCGGCCCGTAATTGACTAATTCTGTAGGATCGAGTTGTGTTTTTTTAACAAGCGGTTTAATCATAGCCAGCTTAAAAGTTTTTGGTACGTATCCTAATGACAAAGATAAATTAATGATATTAAAGAGAGGATCTATGACCTCTGGAAGCATCTCTTTCAGTAGCTTAGTCTAGGACTAGGCTTAAGCCTTGTCTGTGAAACCAGTGGAATACATAACTAAATGAATATAACATGCCTAAGACTTTTGAACAGTTCTGTATATTTAAACATTCATATATCTATCTATAGGCTCATTATAGGTGTCAGCACAATGGTTGTGCCCGATGAGGCACAGCTAATCAAAGACGGCTCTCAAAAAATACATGCTGTGTGGCTAAAATGGTTTACCAGTGTGTGGGGACTTCCAGTGCAGGTTGAATTATTACACAGGTAGGTGGCAGCAAGAGACTGTCTTAATTAATTAGTCAGAGTAGACCAGTGCTACATCCCAATTTTCCTGCTTATACTACACCCTAAAAGTATGTATTGTTTTTGTGAAGAAAAAGTACATACTTTTGAGTGTGTAGGAGAAGAGTTAGGCAAGCTTTAGGACATACTACTTCGTCATAATTGCATGTTGCATCCTGTCACTGTTTAAACTTCCCTGTCAATCATCTTGAAACAGCTAAAATCCTCCACATTCAATTTAATTTAGTTTCCTACTGTATCGGAGAGAAATTTATTTGATAGCCAGTTGTGGGTCTTTCATGCGGAGACTCTTCTCATGTGTTTGTATAATGCATTCAAAGGTTAATGACCAAATGTAAAAGTTCGCAATGCTTGAAGATGAAATAACGTAGATCACATTGAATAAATATTTTTTGTCAGGTTAGATAATGATTATTAAGCATTTAAAACCCTTTATCTAAATCTCTCTACTTAACTGTCAGTTTCACACTCCGCCATGTTTGTAGTTTTTTAACAATTTATTAGTGTTTGTAGTTCTATATTGTCTAAAATCTATATTGTTAAAAGCACTATATAAATGAAGGTGACTTGACTTCTAATAGAATCCTTGTCCAACAAATAGTGTTGTGGGCAATATTAGCCCTTAGAGTGTGCACGGATCTGCACTTCGGATTCTAACCGGCAAAAAATAGACCATCCAGGTATCTATGGAATACTCATTTAAACATACTACGATTTGGGACACTAGTTCTAATAGCCTACTATTTAGGATGTGAATTGAGACTCAGCACTGTCCAAACCTGCTCCTATGTCCTGCAGAGTTTAGCCTCTAACCCTTAATAAACACACCTGAAACCAGCTAATCAAGTCTTCAGACTCACTAGAAACCTCCAGGCAAGGATTGGACACTTCTGCAGTAGACCATTAATTTAACCAATTCACTCAAAAAAATCTGATTAATTCAGAAATGAAACAAATGTGCTGAAATTATTTGAACTTTAAAGATAACCACCTCATAACCAGGCATATGGCAAAGAAAAAGATTTTCTTCGCAAACTTACTAGACCCGAAGAATGAAAACAAAGGTAATCACACACTCTTAGGGTACATTTATACGACAAGTATATGGTTAAAACTGAGAAGTTTTTCCTTTGAGTTTTCCGTGTACAGACGACACCATTGTCAAAACGATCCCCATTCACACGGATCCGGGTAAAGACTAAAAACCCTGTATTCTGCTGCCAGGCCATTAGGAGGCGATGAAACACTATAGACTGAACATGTAATACGCATGTGCATGACGTCATACGTTTACCTGAAACCCGTTTTCAAAAGTTTGCATTTTCAGGCACCCAAAACACCAACTAAAAACATAAAATGCATTTTTTCCGTTCATTTAAACGACCACACCGTTTTGGGTGCCTGAAAACGCAAACTTTTGAAAACAGGTTTCAAAGTGCAAGTTTTTGAAAACTGTCTTCGGGTAAACAACAAAAACGCGAATCTCTGAAGATGATGGCGTCATGCACATGCATATTACGTGTTCAGTCTAAAGAGTTTCATCACCATCTAATGGCCTGGCAGCAGAATACAGCGTTTTTATTCGTTTTCGTTTCGCGGATCTGTGTGAATTGGGATCGTTTTGACAATGGTGTCGTCTGTACACGAAAAACTTCTCAGTTTTAAGCATATCGTTGTTGTGTAAACGTACCCTTAGTCTCTCTCTCACTCGCTCTCTCTCTTATAATACTATACTTATGATTTTCCAGAAGCAGCCAGAGACTTTCTAATTTCTAGTTCTAAAGTGACGTTTTTGAATTACGAAGGTTTGGGTGTATCAGTCTTTGTTTTTCCTTATTTATTTACATACTCTTGTCAAACTGTTGTATAAAAGCACAATCCCAGTCTTGCAATACATTATGCATGTAGATGCCACTTTAGACAAAGATACAGTGCTATGCATAAGTTTAGACACCCATACTAAAGTTGACTAAAAAGAGGAATAAAAAATCATCTTTTGGAAACTGAACTTAATGCCTTAATTTAAAAAATTAGGAAAAATCCAACCTTTAAGGACACCAATTTTCTTTGTGAATGAATAATGTATCGTAAATAAATAAATGTTCTTCCTTAAAATACAGGGTGCATAAGTTTGGACACCCCTATGTTAAATTCCCATAGAGGCAGGCAGATTTTTATTTTTAAGTTTTTTTTTTTGTTTTGTTTTTAGGATACTATGCATCCTGATAAAGTTCCCTTGGCCTTTGGAATTAAAATAGCCCCACATCATCACATAGCCTTCACCATACCTAGAGATTGGCATGGTTTTATTTCAGTTAGCCTAATAGCTAGTTTGATTTGCATTGAGAGATGATCTTATGGAAAGTACCCCATGCCAATCTCTAGGTATGGTGAAGGCTATGTGATGATGTGGGGCTATTTTAATTCCAAAGGCCAAGGGAACTTTATCAGGATGCATAGTATCCTAAAAAAAAAAAAAAAAAAAAAACTTAAAAATAAAAATCTGCCTGCCTCTATGGGAATTTAACATAGGGGTGTCCAAACTTATGCACCCTGTATTTTAAGGAAGAACATTTATTTATTTACGATACATTATTCATTCACAAAGAAAATTGGTGTCCTTAAAGGTTGGAATTTTCCTAATTTTTTAAATTAAGGCATTAAGTTCAATTTCCAAAAGATGATTTTTTATTCCTCTTTTTAGTCAACTTTAGCATGGGTGTCTAAACTTATGCATAGCACTGTAAAATGTTCAGTGAGACAAGTGATGCAAAGTCATATTATTGAACCAAGTCCAGTAAGCCAGAACCGCCATTGCGTTGATCAATATTTTATTAAGGCATTTCCATTACAGAGGATTTGTTAATGGCATCATCTATAATTCTTTCATATATACAATCTCAGGTGAAACCCTATTACATTTTGGAGAGTCACTCTCATTAAGTAATATAAAAGAAAGCGAGATGATGCCACAATGTTGCTAACATGGAAGATAATGTGAATTAAAAACCATTGTCAATCTTGTTGTATTGAGTTAATACATCACTAAATTATGACACATGATCAATTAATGTGTTTTTGATGTCAGCTTCAGCAGTCTTTGAATGTCTGGTTCAATATTGAGAGTCTGAAACTTTCTACTGTATCTCTTGAAGGGTTCACCCTCTGGCCCAATTAGAAACTTTTCAAAATTCCATGAAATATCATTCCGACTGATGGGATTCCAGACCAGATATTTGGGGTCCTGCATAAGTGACATAGGATCATCATCTGGATAAGGAAGCTTGTCTTTCAAGTAGGAAAAGACAGGATGTGTATCACTCCCATTTACAACACACTTTTCAAAAATGGTGAACGCAGGCTTATACCCTTCACCTGGACGTACATACTTCAAGGAATTTAGAATTTCTGCATCAGAGCAGTTCTCCTGGAGAATGACAAAATGTAAAAAGTAGGGAGAATTCAGTGATTACAATAAAAATAAAAATGATGTACAATATTCCTACAAAGTTCATCATCAATACTAGTAACAGCATGAATAGTTACATTTACCATTTATATGACACTGAGCCCACAAGTAAAATACATATGCAGAACTAAGTTGCACTTCCTCATTTACAAACCTGGTATCCAAACTGGTTGCAGGGAAAGCCCAGGACCACAAGTCGGTGAGGATATCTGCTCTGGAGCTCATTAAGCTGGATATAGTCCTGGGTGGTCGTCCCTCAGAGTGATGCCACATTTTCTATTAGTACCACTCGTCCTCTGAAAATATTGAAATCAATTGTTTCCCCTTCCAGCGTAGATGCATGTAGATCATAAAACGTCTTAGCTATAAATGTCATGTTCAGTCTTGCTCTCCTCTTCACAATGACATAAGCAGTGTCTTTTTCTACAATAATGTCGACAAAACAGGTCATGTGATGTCATATATAATGCATGCCAGGTGTCTTACACCGATATGTGATAGTCAACCTTTTGTAAAGATAACAGTCTTAAAATATGGAATTAAAGACTGGTGCAATGAAGTAAACAATGTAGTTTTGAATCCTGAACTTTTTGCCTGAACTATTAAATTTAGCTAGAATAATACAAAGTATTCATGAAACAGTGAAATGGAAGGCCTGCTACAGATAAAATAAAACTCCATTGAGCTCTGTGGAAATTTTTAGCAACCGTATCAGTTTCTGGGCCATATTTTATTAATGATGTCTCTGTCTCCATTTCTTTGAACGTTATAAAAAATGGATGATTGCACAGGTTAATCTTCTTTAGAGTGCCAAGATCTTTCATGCAGTGTGGTGAATATACGAAGTCACTTAATTGCTTGTGTTAACTTTTAACTTTTTACTACCATTAATTTCTTTGGAAATAGGTCAAAGTGTGGTGCAAATATGTATGCAGGGTTTCAGTTTCATGACCTTTTTTGTAGAAATTAGTACCACTGCTTCCTAATCAACATCTTCAAGTTTACTAGACAGCTACTGGCAAATGAGTTTGAAAAGGGTTGAAGCTAAACTCTGCAGGAAAATGGATACTCATGCCGTTTAATCAGCATCTTGATATGCCACACCTGTGAGGTGGATGGATTATCTTGGCAAAGGAGAACTGCTCACTAACACAGATTTAGACAGATTTGTGAGTTCAGCTCATGAAAAATGGGGGCAAAAACAAAAGTGTCACGTTTATAATTTTGTTCAAGAAATCAAACACAATCTTCGAGGGTAAAGGCCAAGGAGTGATGAGGCACAAATGGTCTCTGTGGTCTGGATTCAGGGCTGTGATAATGTCTAGAGAGCTGTCTTTGGTAATAGTCAGCATGCTCACTCATAGGATGGATTGATGATCAGTCTGGCGATAAGGAAATTGATCTGGGAGGGGGGGTTTTGTCCTTTGAAGCTCTTTGAGATCTCGTCAATTCTGTTGACTTTCTAACGTCGTCTAAATTAGATCATAACATGAATCTCTATGATCTCTTGTTGACTGTACTTTATTTATTGTGTGACAGTGAATTTGATGAGGTAGAGGCTTGATCCTTGCTCTTGCAATTATTCCTATTGATTAACTTTATGATTGTGGGGTTTCATGGAATGTCTGTCTTTATGAATAAGAGAAAATAGGGAATTTCGCAATTTCAAGGTTTAATGAAATGTTATTGTCATCAGCAGTTTGGTAAAATAACAGTTTGTTGTATTTGTGCTGGTCAGACAAAAGTCAGGGCGTTGAAACAAAGATAATTCAATAAACAGCTACTTTTTTATAACCATCACTTTATCTCCTGTTTTCTGTTTTTCCTGGCTTCCTCTGTCAACCTATCAGTTGATAGAAGAGTTTCAAGTTAACTTGCTGTGACTTGCTGTTAACTGGTTTTGGGTATCAGACAAAATTCTGCCAAATGGTTTTGGCATAGACATCTGATGGGATCTGGTAATAATAATGGATCATCTAATATTCCTGGAGATTCAGACTAACAATGATTTACCCTCCTGGAGCCACAATTAACTGTTTTCCATTGTTGGAGTGCTCTGGCAGTATGTCAAGTCATCTTTATTTTTATAGTGCTTTTTACAATACAGTTTAAAAGCAGATTTACAGTGATAACAGGAATATAATGCAACAAAGTTTGTTTCTGCTGTACAGCAGATTTAGAAGAAAATAGCATCATAGTCCAGCTTAAGTAAGTTCAGTGATGGTTCATTTTTGTTGCAAAAAAGTTATTAATTTAGTTAGTTTATTTATATATTGCCGCTTTGTAGAAAACAGTGATGTCATCATCCAGCTCAGTTCAGTTCTCATATAATGGTGTCAGTGCATGCAGATCAATAATATTGTAGAATATTAAATGTTAAATATTAAATGTGTGCAGGTCTTTGCTATGTGCCAATTCTACCACAGGGATGAACTCTTGCACAAGTCTCTTTACTTTGTGTGGACATTATTATTGCTCTAGAATTAGCATCATCCGGCTTGAAGGACCATATTAAAGATTGTAGCATTTCAATGACAATGTAAAGGCACTTAGATATTAGGCCTATTAGCAATCACCAAAGAATGTTCGATTCGAAAAAAATATGTTCAATTGGTGAGGAAATATATATGCACAGACCACTCAGAGACCACTCTTTATAATAATAAAAAAAAGTCTTCACAAACTTAATAGATGCAAGTAGAGTGCAAGTTGTGTATGTGTGGTTTTAGATGAAAGAAACAATGCCATATAAAATATATGCATGCAAAAAAATATAACGCCAAGGAATAAATAAGAAACTCTATAACTGTCAATAGTCTAATAACAAACATTCAGCATTTAGGATTGTAATATAAACAGTACTAGAAATATATTTCAATAGTAGCTATATAAGATTAGTAAGCAGATAGCAGCATGCTACAGCTTAAGACAGGCTAGAGGCTAAAAAATGCACAAATACAGAAGAGGGAATAAAACTTACTATTAGTTGCACACACACAATATTATTCAACATTAATTACAATAGTAGTAAAGAACATCTTGGTTGAATTAAGCAACAGGTCATTCTATAATCATCATGGGACATGTGGCTCAACTGACTTTCATCATCACTATTGGTCATTAGCACAGGCTGGGTGCCAGATGTAGGAAAGTGACTGCCTGATTAAAATCTTAAAAAAGGATGAGTTATACTATTGCATGAACACTACGGTATAAACATATTCAGCTGGCCCTCAATTTAAGACAACTACTGAGGAAAATATAGACCATGGGCATATACCATGAAACCGGTATATGGTGGATAGCTAGGTGCTGCTAGTGTGCTCTGTGTCCGGTTATTTTCTAAGCAGGGATGCACCAATACCACTTTTTTCAATGCCTTGTTTAAGACTTGAAGCATTACTTGTGACTTGGAAAATGTTAACCAGCAGTTAGAATTCAAACTGAATTCATTTGAAGCGATTGTGGTCAAGATTATATTGTCTGTTATTAGTAAAAACAAAAATCCCTCTTATCTTTTGACAAATGAAAAACAGATATAATACAGATGAACAAATGATAAAGCTTGGGTTGCTGAATATTCAATCCCTTACTTCAAAAGCACTTATTGTTAATGATATGATTCAGATGAGGCTCATAACAGTAATCTTGGGGGGTGGACTCATTTAAATTGTCTGGTTTTAGCCAGGTTTCTGTCAAACACAGCACATCTAGATTATAATCTGTAAAGGCAAAAGGGGAGGTGTAATTTATAGTAATATCTTCAGAATTACTGAGAAGTCTTGTTTTAAATATAATTCTTTTGGAGTGTTGGTGCTTAATGTAACACTATCTAGTGTAAATGTTCTCGAGACACCAGACACTGTTATGCGCGGATGGGTGGCCGGAGCGCATTAAGGGTTTTCCTGTTAGAACGGTGTTGTGTTAGCGGCCTCTAAGTTAAGTTAATAACTAATGATCTTCACAATGGAAGTGAATCAATCAATCAAAACTAATTTTAGCTGGACAATAACTTTATCCTAGAGCTGTTGTAAAGCCTAAACAATGTGTTACGGTAATTTCCTATTATCACTGTAAAGCTGCTTTGAAACAATCCATATCTGTTAAAAGCGCTATATAAATTAAGGTGACTTGACTTAATAAATCACGTTTGAGATTTGTGCTGGCTACTGTATACAGGCCACCAGGGCACCATACAGCCTTTATCAAAGAATTTGCTGATTTTCTATCAGAGTTAGTTCTGGCTGCAGATAAAGTCCTATTGTTGGTTATTTTATTATACAGATAACGAAAAAGATGCATTGGGATTGGCATTTAGAGACATTCTGACCAACACGTGTCAGGACCTACTCATTGTCGTAATCATACTCTAGATCTAATATTATTACATGGAATCAATGTTGATGCTGTTGAAATTCTGCAGCAGAGTGATGACATCTCAGATCATTATCTAGTCTTGTGTATACTTAATTTAGCCAAGGCTGCAAAACCGACTCCATTTTACTCCGTTTTTTAATATTCACTTCTGCCACTAAACATTGCTTTATTAATAATATTCCTGATCAGTTTCATCTCCTCAGCATCCCAGATAGCTTAGAAGAACTCGATATTGCGACAGAAACTTTTGACTCTCCTTTGCGCTTAAAGAAGATTAAAGAGAAAATAGTCCAACGAGCACACTCAGGCCCTTAAGAGAACAGCCAGAAAAATGGAGCGCAACTGGAAGAAATTAAAGTTATTTCGCATTTCATGGAAAGAGAGCACGATTGCGTACAGAGAGGCCTGCTAGATAAAAACTGCTAGATCTGCTTATTTTTCAACCCTATTAGAAGAAAATAAACAAAACCCTAGGTATTTCTTTGAAATGCCTTCAAACAGATGGAACTGGATAATATTCTGATTGTTCCAAACCAATCTGACTTCTGACCTGTAATGCTGCCTGAATCATAATCATACACTGTTCGTTCATTGGCCAGAGGAGAACTGGCCCCCCGACTGGGACTGGTTTCTCCCATGTTCGCATATTGCGATCTCAAAATTCTGTCCAGTTGATAATACCTAGAATATCAAAATCTACTGCAGGCAGCAGATCCTTTTCCTATTTAGCACCTAAACTTTGGAACAGTCTTCCTAACATTGTTCGGGAAGCAGACACACTGTCAGTTTAAATCTAGACTAAAAACACATCTCTTTAACCTAGCATACACAACACATTATCAATTTCTATAATTCAAATCAGTTAAATTATTGTTAGGCTGCATAAACTAGGTCAGCCGGAACAGGGAAGACTTCCCTTAACACCTGATGTACTCGTTACATCATAAGAAGAATGGCATCTACGCTAATAGTCTCTGTTTATTCTGAGGTTTACCGTAGTCAGCCGGATCCGGGACATATCCAGATCAGATGATGAACCTGCACCTAGACACTACCACAACACATCCCTGAAGTGTCAGCAGAGACTGTGTCAACTTGACTATCCCCTGCGAAGGCCTCATTGACACAAAGTTTTTTTCCTCTGTACATATGAAAACGTTCTAATAATGATTCCCGTTCAAAAACTTTAACCCATTTCAAAGTTTGCATTCTCAGGCCACCAAAACGCTGTTGTCATGTAAACGAATGACCTGAACGCATTAAAAGATTTCTGTTTTCAGTTGAAAACGGTGTCGTGTAAACGGCCCCAAAGTTAATACCTAATGATTTTTACAATGGAAATGTAATTTTCCAATTATTATTATTTTATTTTTTAAATTACAAACATAATACATATTCCATTTAGTCTCTCAATTATTGAGCTAAATGGAGTAAGTATTATGTTTGTAATTTAGTCTCTCAATTATTGAGCTCCCCTCCTTTCATAATTTTTATGGGGAGAATTTCTAGGCGTAGCCATGGGCTGGAGGGTGTCAGGTTTAAGGACCACACGATTTCGTCTCTGCTTTTTGCGGATGATGTTGCCGAGTTGCCCCATCAGACCAGGACCTTCAGCATGCACTGGGACGGTTTGCAGCCGAGTGAAGCGGCTGGAATGAGAAATAGCACCTCCAAATCCGAAGCCATGGTTCTTAGTTGGATAAGTTCCTGCCTCAAGTGGAGGAGTTCAAGTATCTCGGGGTCTTGTTCACGAGTGAGGGAAGAATGGAAGGGGAGATTGACAGACGGATCGGTGCAGCTTCTGCAGTAATGCGGTCGATGTACCAGTCTGTCGTGGTGAAGAAGGAGCTGAGCTGCAAGGCAAAGCTCTCGATCTACGTTCAATCTACGTTCCTACTCTCACCTATGGTCATGAGCTGTGGGTCATGGCTGAAAAGACAAGATCCCGGATGGCTGGGCGCTCCCTTAGAGATAGGGTGAGGAGCTCGGTCACTCGGGAGGAGCTCAGAGTAGAGCCACTGCTCCTCCACATCGAGAGGGGCCAGCTGAGGTGGCTCGGGCATCTGTTCCGGATGCCTCCTGGACGCCTTCCCGGGGAGGTGTTCCAGGCACGTCCCACCGCGAGGAGACCCCGCTGGAGGGATTATGACTCCCGGCTGGCCTGGGAACGCCTCGCTGTCCCCCCGGAAGAGCTGGAGGAAGTGTCTAGGGAGAAGGAAGTCTGGGCATCTCTGCTTAGACTGCTGTCCCCACGACCAGGCCCCGGATACGCGGAAGATGATGTACACTCACCTAAAGGATTATTAGGAACACCTGTTCAATTTCTCATTAATACAATTATCTAATCAACCAATCACATGACAGTTGCTTCAATGCATTTAGGGGTGTGGTCCTGGTCAAGACAATCTCCTGAACTCCAAACTGAATGTCAGAATGGGAAAGAAAGGTGATTTAAGCAATTTTGAGCGTGGCATGGTTGTTGGTGCCAGACGGGCCGGTCTGAGTATTTCACAATCTGCTCAGTTACTGGGATTTTCACGCACAACCATCTCTAGGGTTTACAAAGAATGTTGTGAAAAGGGAAAAACATCCAGTATGCGGCAGTCCTGTGGGCGAAAATGCCTTGTTGATGCTAGAGGTCAGAGGAGAATGGGCCGACTGATTCAAGCTGATAGAAGAGCAACTTTGACAAATAACCACTCATTACAACCGAGGTATGCAGCAAAGCATTTGTGAAGCCACAACACAGACAACCTTGAGGCGGATGGGCTACAACAGCAGAAGACCCCACCGGGTACCACTCATCTCCACTGCAAATAGGAAAAAGAGGCTACAATTTGCACAAGCTCACCAAAATTGGACAGTTGAAGACTGGAAAAATGTTGCCTGGTCTGATGAGTCTCGATTTCTGTTGAGACATTCAGATGGTAGAGTCAGAATTTGGCGTAAACAGAATGAGAACATGGATCCATCATGCCTTGTTACCACTGTGCAGGCTGGTGGTGTAATGGTGTGGGGGATGTTTTCTTGGCACACTTTAGGCCCCTTAGTGCCAATTGGGCATCGTTTAAATGCCACGGCCTACCTGAGCATTGTTTCTGACCATGTCCATCCCTTTATGACCACCATGTACCCATCCTCTGATGGCTACTTCCAGCAGGATAATGCACCATGTCACAAAGCTCGAATCATTTCAAATTGGTTTCTTGAACATGACAATGAGTTCACTGTACTAAAATGGCCCCCACAGTCACCAGATCTCAACCCAATAGAGCATCTTTGGGATGTGGTGGAACGGGAGCTTCGTGCCCTGGATGTGCATCCCACAAATCTCCATCAACTGCAAGATGCTATCCTATCAATATGGGCCAACATTTCTAAAGAATGCTTTCAGCACCTTGTTGAATCAATGCCACGTAGAATTAAGGCAGTTCTGAAGGCGAAAGGGGGTCAAACACAGTATTAGTATGGTGTTCCTAATAATTCTTTAGGTGAGTGTATGTATGTATGTATGCATGCAATTATTGAGCTCATAATCACTGCATGCTAACTGGCTATGCTTTTAAAAGTTGTTTTAGATGAAGCTAATTAAACTTAATGAATTTCAAATGCATCTTAGCATTTACTTCAGTCAAGTAGCAAGAAGTACTAAAGAAAAAAAATCACACATTAGATTACAAGTGTTTCTCCTACATAGCAATGAAAATAAATACAAACTTATTGGTAACTTTTTGTGAACTCTATTGCTTTTCAGATTCTCAAATCAAAAGCTGGCATTTCAGACACAAATGAAACATTGCATTTGAGGCTCAGTTCACAATTTATTAGAATTTTTTATTCATACAATGCAAAACATTCAAACAGAATCTGACAATCTTTCAGTATACAGAAGCTTACCTACACTCATTTGGCACTTGACAAGTTTCAAATTGTTGCCAGAAACCTTGTACAAAGAACATAGTTCTTAACCGAAATAACAAGTGTTCATAATGTTTAGAAATGATAATTAATTAAAAAAAAATGTTTTAACCACTTACAAAAACACTTGGACCAGACCATACCAAGGACAGTTTTGTGCTCCAGTATAGAAGCAAAAATATTTATTAGAAATAAATGTTCATTAGGAAACTGGACAAATGTAATAGATCAGAATATATCAAACGTTATGACAACATCTGTTCTGTTAGTAATATAAACAACCAATAACCTCTGATCTGAGAGGATGGAAGACTTGAATCCTATGTGGACTGCCACAAACTGTGATGTTAAACAAGAAAATTAATAATTACAACTTAAAAGATATTTTATGGATCCATTTTGATGCGATTATTACATACCCCAATAAAAGTGCCTCATTTAAAAAAGTCCAATAACCTCTCCACTCTCAGTGTTAAGATCAATGTCGTAGAAACATGGTCGAGTAGGAAGGCCAGGAATAGTCGGCATCTGCATATAATTATGAACATTTAGTTTAGATGGTACCAATCACATTATAACTACTGTTTTTACATAATTACAGATTGAATAAAAGAATGAACGAACAGTTATTTAAACAACCAGGAAAATCCTCTGAGGGGTTGAAAAAATTAGATGCATATTGTTAAAAATGTCCATATTACGCTACTTACTGTGCCAACCAGTGGGTAGAGAAAGCCTGCCCCTACACTGGCACGAATGTCACGAATGGGGAGAACAAATCCAGTGGGGACGCCTTTCTTTTCAGCATCATGTGACAGAGACAGATGAGTTTTTGCCATGCATATGGGTAGACTTGAAAAACCCTTGAGGGAGACAAAAAAGCTGTATAAACATAATGGTAATCTCATGTTTAAGGTTCTCTAATGAGAGACAAAAATTCCAAGTTCAAAATCCCACTCTCTTTACTTTACAGGGTACAATCAATCTGCTATTCATACCTGTTTGCTATACAGGTCCACCTTTTGCTGAGCATCTGGGAGAAGTTCAATGTCATCTGCTCCATAGATCTTCTGCGCAATGATTCTGATCTTGTCTGCAATGGGTAACTAAGATAACAACAAAAATAAATAAGCAAATGGTGTGTGAATGGGTTCATTTGAAAAATATGGCAGTAGAGTAAACCCTCTAATATTGTGTAAAACATGCCTCCTTGCAAATTAGTTTTATTTATAAAAAATAATAATGCTACAACACTATTCTTATTTTTTTACCTTAATGTCATAAAGAAATTTGAAGCTGCTGGGTAAATCTGCAGCTTTTTGTACTGCTCTAGCCAGATCTACAGCACCGGCGCCCCCATCAGCCCAATGAGAGCAATGCACTGCATCAAACGCTCCTGCCTCTTTGGCTAGTTTACAGATCAGATCCAGTTCAGCCTTTGTGTCTGTCCTGCAAACATGAGACAGCGAGATTTAGTTTGAACAGCATATTAGCTATACAGCAGTTTGATTTACATTGTCTGTGCAGAAAATAAAACCATAATTCCTAAATGATGCTCAATATCATTCAATATCAAGAACCTTTACTCAAAGAAATATATGCCCGGTTTCACAGACGGGGCTTAGATTAAGCCAGGGTTAGGCTTTAGTTCAATTAGGGGATTTATGTAGCTTTTCTAAACGTGCCTTAGAAAAACTCATTGCTGGTGTGCATCTTGAGACAAATCAATGGCACTGACATATTTTAAGATAAATCAGTGCAAGTTGCTTTCAGTTAAAACAGCTCAAACATGCATTTTAGTCTGGGACTAGCTTAAGCCTTGTCTGTGAAACCAGGGGATAGTCACAGTCAAACCTGTTGTTGGCTTAATTTTAGTCAGATTAATCATGTATGGCCTTCAATCATATTTACTAAGTGCAATGTTTTAATTGTGTGTTGTCTGTGTACATGTGCAATCTGATGTCTTTGGCCATTGCATCTTAAAAATCCTGACCATCTTGACAGCTCTTCTTGACATTCATAGGAGACCTAACAAATATCCATTGCACATACAATTTGTAAACTGAATGATTCAATCACGAATCAGACAGATCTGGTTCACAATGTTCCCGTTGCAGCAGTAAACGGCATACTGAAGGTAAACTTTCAGTGAACTTAAATGAGAGACTTTAAATGTGCTGGTTTTTTTTTACACAAAATATTGTACTGTTTCAGAAGACCTATTTTTGGGTTAGCTATTCCTTCAGAAGTGGTTCAAGTTTGAAAAGTGTGTCTTGAGACTGCTGCATTTTATTGTTATCCACTGGGCTCTGTCTAGCTTTTTTTTAAATGCAAGGCGTCATGTGTGTTATTAGGGCAAAAAGCACATTCTTTTGGTTACTTACATTTTTCAACCATCGTAAACTATTATAGAACTGTGACCAACTACTCAATACACAAAGCTTTCGGAATTTCAATAGACGCTGTATATTCTTCTATAAGACGGATATATTTATCTTGAATATCTATACTCTATAGGTTTATTTAGCAGATGCAGTCTTACTTGAAAGCATTGACAGCTACAACTACTGGAACTCCAAAAAGCTGAGCATTCTCCACTTGTTTCCTCATGTTACTACAGCCGGCTTCCAGCAGTGCCAGATTCTGTAAGAGTTCAAACCACTTTCATCAGAACCACATCAAGTTTCACTCAGAACAGTTTAAGTGATTTCTCTTATATAGTTCAATTATATGTAGATTCTTCAGCATCTAAGATGCCACTTACACAATGCAGCTCGTTTTATTATGCAAATGACGAGCACATAAAAAAAACACTCAAGGTGCGCCCCAAATCACGTACTTGTGCACCATTCGGAGTCATTTTGTAGTATAAATAGTGCGAGTAGTGCGTTCACACTGAAAATTCTAAAAAGAAAAAGTGCACTTTAAATAACCAGATGATGCACTTATGTAACCAAAAAAACGAAGTGTGTAACGTTGGACACTTCATGCACTCAACTGTCGCAGCTTTAATTACATAGCGGAGGGGGAGGGGCTATCAGACTACGATGTTGAAAGACAAAATAAAATTTAAAAAAAGTTCATGCACTACACGGGTGAGTACATGTGTATGGTGCGTAATTTGGGACACAGCTTCAGAGGTATTCTCTCAGGTCTTGAGTCTTTTGCAAATGTTGACACTTTCCATCTCCCCAACTAAAGAGCATGTCATTTAAAACTGGCACTGTTTCAATTAATTAAAGGGATAGTTCACCCTAAAATGAAAATTAAGTCATCATTTACTCACCCTGGTGTTGTTCTAATGCCGAATGCCCTTCTTTCTTTTATGGACCACAAAAGGAGAAAAAAAAGAAGAAAAAAAAGTCTTGCTCGCACTCATCCATTTAATGGCAGTGAATAGTGACCAGTATCAATCTTTTTAGAAAAGACGCACAAGTATCACAGCATGATCCCATGCAAGATGTGAAATTTTATTTAAAATCGAAATTGAATGTATTTAACAAAATTCTTGACCTTGGCCGTTGGTCTTCTCTGCACGGCTACACGACGTGCACATTCGTGAGACTCGATTAGCACCGCAGTCCACTCTGTCTCGCCCAGGAATTTTTTTTAGAAATTAGATCAAACAAAAAGTGACATTCTCTGAGGTGAATATATCCGCTGAGTTTGTCGTAACAAGAAGTCATCGCGTTCATATCTGTCAACTGTCATTCTGACTTTCATCAGACATTTGGACTTCCAGTCTGGTGATATAAGACACAGATGCTTTTTGGGGATTTAGGCATTGTATTTCATGTCTTGTTTTTGTTACATGGGATTGTTCTGTGATACTTTTGCATCTTTTTTTTAAAAGCTTGATGCTGGTCACTATTCACTGCCATTATATGGACAAGCACGAGCAGGACATTTCTTAAAAATTCTCATTTTGTGGTCCATAGAAAGAAGAAATATAAGAGCATACAGAAAGTAGGGCATACAGCATTAAAACTACACCAGGGTGAGTAAATTATGACTTCATTTTCATTTTAGTGTGAATTATCCCTTTAATGTCAATAATCCAATGTTCTGGAGTGACTCCTGTGATTCGCTCTCATATTTAAATGTGGCTGGCACTCTCAAAATTTTACAGTGTGTATGTGGCCTTTCATTAATGCCTTGAGTGGTACACTGGGGGAAAATAATTTCATTTTTAAGCAGATAAATACATAGACAGCTATAAAATCAAACATTTGGTATATACTGTACATTATGACCAAAATCTGACATCATGCAATGAGTAATTTTATATTATTTGGTGATGGTATACAATATTGATCAAAAGGTTTAGAACACCTCAATTTTTCCAATTTTTATATTTTAAGTTTAATGTTAAAATTAAAGCATTATAATTAATGGAATTATGTTTAATAATAATGTAAATAAAAAACATGTGTGGCATTCTTTCTACAATAAAAACGTACACTTGACTTGCTTAAATTTCCATAACTAAATGGTGTTGTAAAATTTTTGACTTGTAGCGAACATCACAATATAGTCATCTTTCCTTGGAAATTCTATCCAAATAGGTTATACATTTTCATACAAATAGACCATACATACAGTGGGGTTTTGGACAACCTCACCATAAATTCCACCATATGCTTCTCAGCATAAATTAATTAAAGCTTGGCTAGCAAATGAAGACTAGCAATAATTATTTTTTTATTGGAAGACAAAATAGCAATTTATAAAAGTCACAGTCAGGCATGTGCCTTTGGCAGCTATGATGTCTGATTACTGGATTCAATTTGTCCCAGGTTTCTTTTTTGAAGATGTGTCAGCATACCTTCACGGCTTTATTGATTGATACTGGACTGATGAGATACAAGCCATCTCTGTGACGGAGAAGCTAACCTACAGTATTCTTTGAGATTAAAGTCACACAAAATAACAAATGTGTAATGACTGGATTGAATTAATCTCATATTTTAATATATATTTACATGCAAAAGAAATGGAATTATTTGCACATTAAGGCTAGAATACACTGAACAGATTTTAAAATGCTACACATCAAACACTTGCAAACTTTAAAATTGGTTACAGAGAGAACCTGGGCATCATACACTACCAGACTTACAAGTCATGCCGAACACACGCCTACATGCTAACTCCTTCAGACTACAAATCAAGGCAAAAAATATTAAATATTTAAAACAAAAATGCCCTTTTGTTAACAGCAAGGTTTGTTCTTTGTGAAAAAAACCAACAACAACACAGTGCTGTTTTGTTTATATTTATTTGATGCACTTTCTGTAAAATTAATAGAATTTTCATTTTAAAAATGAAATAAATCTGGAAAAAATAAAATAAAATCTAATTTAGTTTTTCCAGCCCGGTTGACCACCTAAATGTGCATTCCTTACAAAGCATAAGTTTGTATTTAAAATTAACACTGCAATATGTATGTTAAGGTGCTCCTCCGCCAATGGATCTGTTGTTTGCTACTGTAGCGAAGATGAACATACAGTAACTTGCTCGCACTTTCAATAAACAAGGACAATCTAGACTTAATTACATATGTAATCAAATAACTAATTAACTGTGGAGATGCAGTGGCTGTATTGTCATCTGTATAGACTATGACTGAACTCATTAATAAAAGTGATTCTTTTTCCAGCTACTCAAATCCCCACTTTAAATACTGACCAGAACACATTTCAAAGACTACTTATCTACAAGTTCCCAGACTAGCAGAAAAACATTAAAAATCTTACAGTACCTCTTCAATATATTCTTTCGGAAGAGGCGCACCTGCAGTGACCTATAGAAAAGATACAAGCAATGCACATTAATAACTCCCTGTACAAAATTATATGTACAAGAGGTGAGGCAAAATGTCAAACAGCATGAAACTAAATCATGCCAACAATGTTCTCACTTAAATTTTTTATTTCTCTCCCACGACACAGTAAAGGGGTTATTCTCAGACTCACCGTTGGCCCACCTCCATGCATCTTAAGTGCTCGAACTGTGGCAACCAAGACCACAACATGAGGCTTGAGACCAGAGTAGCGACACTTGATGTTGAAAAATTTCTCCATCCCAATATCTGCTCCAAAACCTGCTTCTGTGACTGCAAGAATACAACAACTAGAGTAAATCCATGCTGATGGGATCCTTAACAACATTTTGTACAATTTTGTAAATATTAAATTACTTTTGGTCCTTAACAACTTTTTTTTTTTTAAACCAAACTGTCTTTTTAATTGACAAAGCTTTAGTTTTGAAAAATTGGCAAATTATATTGACTCTTCATAGATAGATTTAAATTATGACAATAACAAAGTTCTTTCATCTTACCCACAAATCCCTGAGGTCCAACTAGTTTCAGAGCAATTTTATCAGCCAAGATTGACGAGTTTCCATGCGCAATGTTTGCAAAAGGTCCAGCATGAACAAACACGGGGTTTCCCTAAACAATTTTTCATACAACAGCTTAAGTCACAACTCTAAAGCACCCGAGAAAGAAGTGACAAGAAAAAAGCTGCAAAACTGAGCTAAGCAACTAGTGGATTTGAGCATGAAGTAGAGAAGATGTATCTATGAAGCCTTCAAGGCCTGTGTAGCTCTAGGTGATTCACATATTAAATTGAATATAGTACACACAACCCAGGACAACTCCTCTTACCTCTAGTGTCTGCATGAGGTTTGGCTTGATGGCATCTCGCATGAGTACTGTCAGAGCTCCACATACTCCCTAAGACACAATCATTACAGAATCAAAACACATGCAAAACATTTAGACATTTTAATTTGAGATAAAATGAGACGCATGACAGCAGCACACCAAATCCTCTGTGGTGACAGGCTGACCACTGCGACTGGTGGCCACCACCATTTTTGCAAGTCTCTGCTTCATGTCCTCCAAACTGGTGGTGAGAGCTAAAACAGCCATAATCTCACTGGCCACAGTGATGTCAAACTGGGCCTGCAAAACAAAACACAAAAAAGTTACTTGGCCTGGTCTGCCAACAGAATAAAATAAAATGTTCATCATTACAATTGATTGCACATGAATGTTCTGCCCGTTTCAAACTTATCTAGCATCATGCAATGTGTTTACAAAGAAATTACTGTCATTAGCTAGTTACATGGCTCACTTGGGAAATAAATAAATGTTAAACTATAATAACTTGTGAGTTATTAAATTTTACAACTACGGAGTTCTTATGCAAGGTTCTTCAAACAAGAACACTTTTCTTATGCAGTGTTTTTTAACTGGTCTACATATCTGGTAGACATCTTTGTCCACTGCAGTCTCGCGCCACATTGCTGCATTATAATGGCAGGTCAAAGTTTGAGATTTTCCATATTTTTTTTTTTAGGTGAACTAACTGGCAATGGTTTACAGAACCATGTAAAAAAATGTGTCTGTAGTGATGCTGTATTCAAGCCAAAGGAAAGCATTATTCCACTGTACAGAAAAGAGTCTGTACTGGAGGATCTACATCAGACAAAAAACATGTTCACTCTGGAAAAAGGGATTTTGTTCCAGCTTTCTGTTACATTCTTCCAAAAATGTAATGTTTTAGATTTTCGTTCTTTTAAAGTCCAAAAAGTCCTCGTATGTCACATTATTCAAGAACCTAATTATTACCTTATTATGGCCTTATTATGGCATACATGTACTGAATTAAAAAGGTCCATTTTATGTTCTCGAAACTCTTAAGAAATATTAATTCCAGTCGCTTCATTTTCCCCATCTGCCTAAAATGAAAAATGTATTCTGGACATATGTTATAAATAAACAGATAAAAATTATTTGCAGTCTGCACCTGCCCATATCTATGAGTGAAAAAATAAATAAACCTAAAGTTACTTATAAAAGGCAGACATGTTAACACTGGAACCCACTACTGCAGAAAGACATGAAAGACATTTTTACATTTTCAGAATCTGATTGCTACCAAAGCCGCTACTTTCAACATCATCCAAAAAAAAAAAAAAAAAAAAAAAAAAAACACCATACAAGATTTTAGTTTGAAATATGCTTTGTGAAAGTCAATATTAAATGAATCATTGACTTAATAATTACACATAATTATACAAGTGTTGCCGAATTATTTCCGCATTTGCATTGATTGAGTTCCTTTTTAGGTTTTTGAAACCTATAAGCAAATCAATAGCTGTGCTACTGTGTATTATTGGCTCGATTTATGCAGTGGTATAGTTTGCAACTAAAGCCACACACCCTTATTATATCGGTGTTCAGTGTTCTTCTTGATTAACTGTAGAAAAATAAAAATTTAAAAATTAAAAAAAAGTTCGGCCAGCTCCGAGGATGCGCATAGTTTTTCTGTACAATGCTAAAATGTGTTCGTTTGGCTTAAATACAATATTACAATATTGCCACAAATGCATTGTTCTATAAATCAGATTGGTTTACCAAAGTTGTCTGGAAAACAATTGTCTGGAGAGTTTTGTGGCTTTCATGAAAATTAGTATTAGTAGTGTTCAATTGTGGATGGTGGTCTAGAATGTTTTACTCTAAGGATAAAGAATGATGTATGCTGTAATGGATGTAGTTATAGCTGACAAGGTTTCTGACATGATTTTGTTTTTTTATTTTTCTGATTTAGATTTTTTGCATATTTTGTTGCATTTTGTAGCAGAGGAAATAGGACTGACATGAATTATATTTTTTTATTATTTTGTCTTGTGTGAATGTAAAATTTATCTAGCATCATTCATTGTGTTTGCAGAGAAATTACTGTCATTAGCTTGATACATGGTTCACTTGAGAAGTATTAAATGTGACAAGAATACAAGAATTGTTTATGTTTATTTATTTTTTTTGTCTCATGTGGACATCTTTGTCCATTGAAGTGTCTTGCGCCACAAGTGCTGCATTACAATGCCGTGTCAGTGTTTTTTTAGATACTCAGCATTTTTTAAGCGTAGGCCAGCGGTCATTGAACACACTATGGCGACACTTTTTGGATGGTCCCTTTTGAGCATTATGTTGACTAAGTAACGCTGAACCTATGTGTCAACTAACTCTCATTACAGTATTAGTACACTGTCTGCTTAATATCTGCTAACTCTTTATTGTGATGCTCCTCCAACAACAGACATTCTACTGACTATAAGTAACTTTACAACTACAAGTCAACTTATTCTAACAGTCTACTAATAGTCTACTAACAATCTAATGAGAGTTAGTAGAGATGTAGGTGCAATGTTCATTATAGTCAACAGAATGTGTTAAAGAGACCATCAAAATATGAAGTGAAGCCAACACAATTTATTTAATTTCGAATTTAATGTGTTAAGATAATTATTGAATTCTATAAAATAATTAAATATTTTGTTTCAGACAACTGAAGTGATGTAGGCTGTAGACAGTGAGGTGGCTGGTCAAACAATGTTTGATCATACCTGTGCATGCTTGTGTTCAGTGTATAAAGCATTAGGTAACGTGTGATGCTCACAGTTCTGGTAAAGCCCTTCTCAGTTGGAGACTGGCCAATGGTGATTTTTCTCAGAAAACGATCATTTGTGTCCAACACTGTGATAAAAACCAAAAAAGATTTACATTTCACCTAAATGTGTATATACAGCAATTCATAATGTAACACCATCAAAGCCAATAGCAATCTACAAAAAATTCCTAGTTTTATAGATTGTTTTCTCAGCTTGAATTCAGTTTGATATTAATTTTAGCTAATTCATCTCCTTAGCATAAATTGTAAGAAAAACAGAAACAACAATACACGTTCTATCGCACCTCGCTGCCATGTGATGGACTCAGGGTCCATGTCCAGCCTGACGAAGCGTGTGATTTCCTCCTCTGTTAACGTGCTGGGGTCTGTTTTCTTTATGCCTAGTTTCTATGGGTACAACATCATCAAATATATTAAATTACAGAAAGCATGACAAAGTTTATATGAGCAAATCTAATGTAAAGATTAGTTTTAGGGCGTGTTCACACTTGTAGTTCAGTTTTGGTCTGGACCAAAAAAAAAAAAAGAAAATTATACATTTAGTCCTGGTTCGCTTTTATGAAATATATATTGCACCGGACCTTGTCGAACATCCAAAACTCTGCTGTGTGCTGGGCTAAATGCGTTGACTGTATGCGCGTACATATGATTCATTTGACTGCTCGTGAAGATCTTATAAAATGTGTAAAGGAGTCAAAACAGCGGAAGTCACACACAAAAGATCTGCTGCGAGAAGACGCGGCTCTGATGCCTGTAATGAATTGTAATGGGCAACATCATGACTATGACGAGAAAAAAATAGGTATGCTTGAGCATTCGGTCCTTTTTAGGGTCGCATCTTGTGACATGTCCTGTTTTGCATTTATATTTTAGTAGAGCCACATTAGAGTTAATTTGAAAGTGTACAGACACTCATCTTTTCAGGGTCTCGGTGCGCACCAGGGCTCGGATGGCAGCATCAAATGAACCACACTAACAGAGCAATCACACCGGGTGTGTTTTTAATCGAACCAAATCTGCCAAGTGTGAACACACTCTTAGAAAGGGGGGATATGAAATGACACACACACACACACACACACACACACACACACACACACACACACACACACACACACACACACACACACACACACACACTTTTTACCTCAAGTCTGTTGATCTGAACTGGGGCAAACTTCCTCTGACCTTCAGTCAGGGGTACCAAGCGATTAAAGAGAGCCTAGTGCAGTGATAGAATAATATTTAGCAGTTGATTTGGACAGCACACTTAAATTGCATATCTTCTCAGTTTTAATTAATCTTAGCGCATCCTCACTGTTCCCCACATCAATTAAAGGTCAACATTTAAGGACACAGCCATGGTCCCTATTTTGTATAAAAGCAATACAAGAGCTCTAATCCATAGCCAGGTTACAGAACTAAACTCAAATTACATATGCCTAAAATAAATCAATGCTGCTATTGCACTAAAAAAAACACATACAATACATATTTTATTATTTACTAAAAAAAAAGTCATAATAGTAGGTATGTCAAGATGCATTGGAGCCTTTCAAGCATTTTCAATTTAGAATGAATTTCAATTTAGAGTCATTAAAAGAAAAAAAAAAAACTTGAAGAAAAAAACTTTTGTTTTACATTTAAATGTCCAATAATTCTTAAAACAAAAGGTACATTTATTAGAGAAGTAACACTGCATTGTTTCATAGATTCTATCTTAAACTTTTTCTTAATCACTCACAGATTTTTTCATTCGTTTTTAACTTGCTCTGCCAGTGCAGGAAGACAAAATGCACTCAAAATTAAAGACATTCTCTGAAAACCTAATATCATATGTGGTGTTGTTTTATCAATATATCATTGTGGACCTTTCAAGTATTTTTAGATATTTTAACTGGAAAATTAGACAAAAATACTATAAATAATTATTATTTTTTGTGTGCAGTATACTGACTTCTAAAGGCACTTTTGTGCCTATCCAATGCTTTTGTCTGCAAAAAAATACTCTTTAATTTCTTTATTTGGAGCATTTCAGAGTAGTTTTATCCGTAAATGTTAATATACAATTAAAACGCAATTAATTTGATTGCAATTAATTAGATTAAAATATTTAATCAACTGATAACACTAATAATTTTCCAATCACACCAGAATGTGATTTCCGTGATCAAATAAATTAAGACAGACATTACCTTATCAGACTGGGTGGCTTCATGAAAGATACGAGCATCAATTGCAGCAGCTACTAGGTTATTGGCTGCTGTGATTGCATGAATGTCACCAGTCAGATGAAGATTGAACTAAGAAGAAAAGACCATCACTGAACACATGATTTCACACATATTTATTAATCAACCAAGCAGCTCACAAAAAAAAGAAAAAATACCTCTTCCATGGGAATAACTTGAGAGTAGCCCCCACCAGCAGCACCACCTATAGACATGAGAATTGAGGTAGTCATTTCATTTTCCATAGTTGCTCTCACTTCTATGCAAACTGACAAAAAAATCATCATGATTGCACAGGAAATTCACTTGCTTTGCCATGTGGTACTATAAATCAAATGCTTGGTAAAAAAAACCTGGTACATCGTTTTTATACATTTTTGGCCAAACTTTAACCTCAGTGGTAACCAATTGGTATATGACTATGTCTTATCAGCATAATTTACCTTTGATGCCAAACGTTGGGCCTTGTGATGGTTGGCGCACAGCTGCAAATGCATTAAGTCTGAGATGAGCCCCGAGTGCTTGAACCAACCCTATTGTAGTTGTGCTCTTTCCTTCACCCAGAGGAGTTGGAGTAATTCTACATTAAACAAAATGTTACTTCCTTGCACAAGTATCAAAATCTCCAACCCAATACACGCCTATAAAACATGAATTTGATTTTCATCTCTAAGAATAACACTTGACAGAGACAGAGAAAAAGATTACCCAGTAACAACCACATATTTGCCATCAGGTTGAGCCTGCAGTCGATCAATTGTTTTCAGTTGGACTTTGGCCTTGGTCCTGCCATAGAGCTCAACCTCATCCGAAAAAAGACCAATTTCCTTAGCAAGACACTCAATGGGTTTAGGTACACAGGAGCGAGAGATGGCAACATCACTGCATGATGAAAATAAACAAACTAGCTATTAAAATTACAAGAACAAAAAGTCAAAAGTAAAATATATTGGAACAACCGTTTACTTCAAGAAATCATTCATATATTAAAATCTATTTCTTTATAATAAAGAAATGCACGCATCATAACAGTAGTCCATATTTTTTCAACCATTCCTTTAAAAGTCAATCTCTAATAAAAGGGCAAGTTCACCCAAAAAAGAAAATCCCATAATTTACCTCAAGCCATCCTAAGTGTATATGACTTTCAGCCAAAAACAATCAGAGTTAAATTAAAAAATATCCTGGCTCATCCAAGCTTTATAATGGATGGTACCTTAGGTTTAGAAGCACAAAAAAAGTGCACCCATCCGTCATAAAAGTAATCCATATGGCTCCAGGGGGTTAATTAAGGCCTTCTGAAGCAAGGAGATGCGTTTTTATAAGACAAATATCCATATTTATAACTTCATAAACTAGAACTGGCTTCCGGTAACAGCAGTAGGCGAGTGACCTCTGACCCGACGTATGACGTATTGACGAACTCGGAAGCGCGTTTGATAGACAAAGCAAAACAAAACAAAACAAAACAAAACACCGGACACGAATTAGAAGTCTAAAATGAGATTTTTTTTAAAGCAGTTACCATAAGACAATGATTTTAGTTTATAAAGTTCTAAATATGGGAATTTTTTTTTTTACAAAAATGCATCGCTTCGCTTCAGAAGGCCTTTACTAACACCCTAAAGCCCTATGGATTACTTGGTAACACTTAACATTAGCTGATGTATTAACTAAAAATGAGCAATACATTTGTCACAGTATTTATTAATCTTTGTTAATGTTAGTTAATAAAATTCACAGTGCATTATTCAACGTTTGATTTTAATAACGTATTAGTAAATATTGAAATTAATATTAACTAAGATTAATAAGTAGTAAGAACAATAAGTAGTATTGTTCATTCTTAGTTCATGTTAACTAAGGTAGTTAACTACTGAATCTTATTGTAAAGTGTTACCGATTACTTTTATGATGGATAGATGCACTTTTTGGAGCTTCAAAAAGTCAGGCTCTATTCAATCCCATTTTAAAGCTTGAAAAGGCCAGGATATTTTTTAATACAACTCTGACTTTCTTCTTTTAGCCAAACACAATTATATACACCTAGGATGGCTTGAGAGAGTACATTTTTGGGTGAACTAACCCTTTAATATATACTCATCACTATTGCTTTTTGCATTTGCAATCTCACCTTGGAACTGGTCTTTGCAGGTTGAGTGCGGTGTAGTTTATATTCCACTTCCCAAGTTCTTGTGCTTGAAGGAAATGCTTGGCACTCAGAACGGTGTTCTGTGACATTAAAAGCAAACATTGAATTTTCTAAGAACCATAATAAATACATGCTACTTCACTTTGTCCCAAAAAAACACAATCGTAACAGATGTGATCTCCATGAGAAACAGGAATAATGTACCTGCATGAGCATGGCTACAGTCATTGGGCCGACTCCTCCAGGTACAGGTGTAATAAACGCAGCCTGATCTTTGGCTGAATCATAGTGAACATCTCCAACAAGTCTCTTTCCACTTGGTCTGCTGGTGTCTGAGATAAAATGTAAGTGACGAAGTGACAAATTTTTTGAACCATGGATTTCACAAATTCTCCTAAATTCTAGTGCACATTTCAGACAATACTCACAATCTTTTCGGTGCTTGGAAAACTAATAATATTAATGAAAAATCACATAAAAAGCATGAGAAAATGCCCTCTAAAGATTTTAAACAACTTTCAGGCACTTTTTGCAACAATTTTTTTTCCTTACATTTCAAATATGTTGTACAGCATTTTTCAACATACTGTACATTTGTTTAATTCTTTTCATTTATAACAAAAAAAAACAAAAAAAATTCATAGGAAAGCAACATCCATGCAGCACACTTGTTTTATGTTGCTCCAATGTTGTTGTTTTATTTTTGCGCATGCAAAATATGTATATATAATTGATCATCAATTTAAAAGAAACTCATTTATTAATATTCATGAAAATTTTGACATCACTAATTCATTCATTCATTGAGACCATTTAAACAACTACAGGAAATGCAGAAAACATCTAACCAAAAACATTATATATTTGTAAATGAAACTGAAAACATAGTAGAATCCTACCAAAAAAGACTTGCATTAAAAACGCATCTGTTCCACATACACACCTGTGATGGTGTTAATACCGCAGTCAATGACCAAAGCACCATTCTTCAGCCACTCTCCACGAACCATCTCTGGTTTGCCAATCCCAGTCACCAGGATGTCTGCCTTTCCCACCTACAACAGAAACCAAAGGGTGCACAAACGACAATTATTATGATTCAAACAGTTTGAAAATGCGGAGAAAATGTACAACAGTAAACAAGTGTGTATTAATAGAAATGTTAGTATATATTATTACACGGCTCTGTGGAATACTTGATTCTGCGCCATCCAGCGGTAAGTTATTCCCAAATAACAACCGCTGAAAAACAGATAACGCAGGCTCATCTGAGTAACTGAATTCAGCAGCGCTATACGCCTGCTAAGAACGGGTTTTCTTCATGAAAGTTTTGCATTTGATGAGCTAATAAAAATGCCATCCAATATAGTGTACAAACACAGCTGCTGCCGCCATTTTGTGACTATTGTTTTGTAAACTGTTGAATTATAAAATACAAACAGGTATGATTTTAAAAATGTTTAATCTGAAATCAATATCTCTTATTTCCATAATTATTTATGTGGCGAATGTCATGTAATAAGTTGTATGACTGTATACCGTATCTCTTGAACGTCCATCTAGTTTGAACTTGCCGCAGTTTGAACAACTGCTCTCTCCATGGAAGCTTTGCTTTTAAAGACCTAATCAAATATTTCGTGTTTAATTATTTACTTCTGTGGCAAGTAGCCGTGTAATAAGCGGGATAATGTACATCTCTTACATATATTATCTTGAAAAGACAAATAAAATTGTCTCTTTTAAATGGACAGCAATATATTTTTCAGTTCAGGCAACTTGAAAAATATATTTTATTGGGGTCTATAAAAGTTGAATAAACATTTAGTGATCTATAAGCATTTCACAGACTATACGGTCACAGACATCATACTGTAGTTACACAAATTAATTAGATCAATGCATTTATTATTTCAAAGGGATGGAAACAAAAAAAAAACTGGCTTAAAAGATTCCTCATCCTGTGGCTCCCTCTAGTAGAGGGAGTTGAAATGGCTGTTAATATAGTATACATTTTGTAGGACTTGACTCAAGGATTCAGGGGATTTATAATCCAAAATGCAAATTGATTCTTATAGCTGCCTAGTGTCGGACAAATGTGTATCTGTGAGCCTGAGTAGTGGTGAATGATTGGGACCATCCTGCTGAAGTCTGGCATGCTCTGACGCCTATATACTTTTATGGAATAGGAGGAGGAAGAAGAAGAAACAGAAAGAAACAAGTACAAGGTTTCTACAGCTTTACGGTTAAACCCCTAATATTCCTGGGGGAAAAACAATAGGGTTCCCAGCATTTTCAGATTATCTTTGATTAATCTGTTGCCATATTCATAACCAGACTAATGCAAGCCTCATAAAAATAAAGTTTCAATGCCACATAAGCGACTTGATGCAGACAAAAGAATTTCCATGAAATTTCCAGGCTCTTTCCAAAATACTTTTTTCCATGTTTTATTTCATAGTTTTGATACTTCAGTATTCTAAAATGTGAATAGTGTGTGTGCGGATTTTGATTAGCTAATATAATATAATATAATATAATATAATATAATATAATATAATATAATATAATATAATATAATATAATATAATATAATATAATATAATATAATGCAAAAAAACAAAGTGTAAATAAAGCTCCAGAGCTCTTTACCTCAGAGGCCAAGTCTGCAGTCTTTGAATGACAAGTTGTAACAGTGGCATGATTCCAAAGGAGAAGGTCATGCATTGGTGCACCAACAATCTTACTGCGGCCAATTACCACAGCTCTTTTTCCTGCCACAGACACACCTAAACACAAGACATTAAGGAAATGCAAATCATGAATAATCACCATTTAAAATATATACACTGTTATAATTCAAGTTCATTTAAGGTAGATGAATGGTTCAACCAAAAATTATGTTAGCATTTACTCAATGTCAAACACTTCTGTGGAACACCGAAGGAGATCTTTGAAGAATGTCAAATTTTTTCCAGACAATGACCTCACAAAGACAAAGTCTCACTCTCAATGGGGTCTAAGGACTAAATGGGGTCAAGTCAAGTCATCTTCATTTATATAGCGCTTTTAACAATGTAGATTGTTTCAAAGCAGCTTTACAGAGATAAGTACAGAGATACTTTATAATTTAAGGTAACAGAGATTGTTTTGGCTTTATAGCGGTTCTTTAATAAAGTTATTTTCCAGCTAAAGTTAGTTTTGATTGATTTGCTTC
Organism: Vimba vimba; assembly: GCA_022828995.1. NCBI lineage: Eukaryota > Metazoa > Chordata > Actinopteri > Cypriniformes > Leuciscidae > Vimba > Vimba vimba. The sequence goes on from CM040836.1 coordinate 7,576,743, forward strand.
CGTCGCAACGATCATTTGTTATTAAATTAGGGGTCGCTAAGACGACACCATTCTCTCTACACAGACTTTAAACGCGAACCTGTGATAAACGCTGATGGCGTTCACATGCGCATTTAGAATTGGTTCTATAAGGACTAAAATCCTAATCTCCTAAAATCCAGTCCATAATCCATTGAACTCCAATCCAAGTCTTCTAAAGCAATATGATATTTTTTTAGGAACAAATTTTAAGTGGTTATTCACTCTCAAGTAAATTTAAATCACTGATCAACTCGTATACACAAAGGCCAAATCATAACACAGGTGGCAAACGAGTTTGATATTTTTGACAGGTTGCCACATTTGATTTGGACTGTGTACATGAGTCAGATTGAAGATTTATGGATTAATTTTACTCTACCTTGATGTCATTTTTGAAACTGTTTGACCCATATTAAGTTTCATTGTATGGACAAAAACAGCTGTAGCATACTTCAAGTATCTCCTTTTGTGTTCCGCAGAAGAAAGAAAATCACACGAGTTTGGAATGGCAGTAAATCATGACAAAAACTGTACAGACACAAAAAACTGTATAGAGACAAAAACTGTACAGAATCTCTAAAGGAATAAGCCTCTTTTAACCTGTGTAACTATGCGTTTATGAAAAATGCATTTATGTAGTTTCTATAAGTGCGCTTTTTCACAGCACCGCACCTCAGACTGGGATATTACTTAAAGTTTTTGAGAAGTACAAAAATTGACCAAAAATCTGAACAAACAAAACTTTGACAGATAAAGCTGTGTGTACTGTATCTAGGGGTGAGCGATATGTCTCGTTATTTAGTATATACAAAATGCAATGCATCGTCTTTTCTGTATAAATTAAGTAAACGTATTCTTATTAAAGTTACAAAAGTGATTCAGTGATTTTATCTCTTTTTTTGTTGTTGTTGTTTGATTAGCATTAATGACAGCAGGTAAATTTGGATGATGTTACTTTAAGACCGACTGCACGGATCCAATATACTCGTGGGTTGTTCTTTCTCAACTGTTTTCGTTCACTTAAGACATATTTCAGCTTAAAAATAATTATTGGGTTTCAGCTTATTTAAATATCTAGTGCTGGGTACACACCACAAGATAATCGGGCTGATTTTGGGCCGATTTCTCCCCTTCCGACAATCCTAGGTAACGTCCCGTTTATCTTGATGGTTCTACAGATTATCTGATCAAATTTTTTCCGGGACATTACCTAGGATTTCCCTTTTCAGGGAAGCAAGGTTACATTTGTAACATTGTAGGTTTAAATAATGTTAAACATTACGTCCTGTTATGTTTGGTGTTGCTAATAATTTCCACCGTGTTCTTATCAAATTTATATTTTAAATTCATTTCGTGAGGAGAGCTGTTGAAGAAACACTGCACACTACACAATTTTAAGCGAGCGCAACTCACCTGTTTGGACATGATAAATTTTCACAACCAAATTACATTTATAATCAGTTGTGTAGTGTGTTCCCTGCTTTAATCTAAGGTGTCAGTCTCACCTGTTTGCTTGATGAGCTCCATACATCCATTAGGGGTACATGGGATAAAACAGTCACCAAGATCACCACGTGCTAGTTTCCCTGCATTTATACTTGTCAAACTGAAGCAAGCAAACAAACAGAAATCAAAACAGCTTTCATTATTTCATGGAGCAGAATACAATTTGTTGAAAGTCACATTAAATCAGAATTATAATTTAATGGCATAATGGTAAAGACTGAATTATATTTTCTGTACCCATCAACATCTTTCTCTGGAGCCACAGCATTGATAATCCTTTCTGTATTGATAGTGTGGATGGAGTCGAGGGGCAGCTGGACTATGAGCCCATGAACTTTGGAGTTCTCATTGACTTCAATTACACTGCGCATAACCTTCAAAATGTGTAACAGTTAATCATAAATGACAAAATCTGAAACAATGGTTAATCACTCCTTCAGATGATCTGCCCTACCTCATTTTCAGTTGCAGTCTGTGGAAGTTTCACATGTACAGCATTGATCCCAATCTAAAAATCAAGACAGTAATGGTAATTAAAGTGGTCCTGAACTACATTTCTTTATTATTTTACAATGTTCCCTGAAGAAACAATCCACTTATAATTTAGGCCAGTTTTTTTTTTTCATAAAAAGCTGTTTTCTACCCTGTTATGAAACAGTTTATGTTTCCTTTAAGACTTCAATGTAAATGGCAATTGCTATGATTGCATTGCATCTATGCATATGAAATAAGTATTATACAAGTGGAACTGTTGAAACTTGAATTATGATTGCAGTTGCTGAAATGAATCATGCAAAGTGTAACGTACATCTACTCCATCAAAGGTTCCTTTTAACAATGTGTTTTTGCAGCACTGAGCATTGTAGCCAGTCAATGCTTCCATACAATGGTGTAAGAACTGATTTTCCTGCCAAGACAAAAGCTGAGATAAAACTCACCCTACAATAAAGCAATGAAATGCACCCTGAACAGAAGGTCGCTAAGAAAGAGCACAGGACATTGTCTTGTCCAAACTTATCTCCTTGTTTATATATGCTCCCTCCTCAAGTCACTAAAAGTTCACATATGATGCATCCTGTGAATCTATTGTTTTTCCTTTTATGTTTGGTATCATTTTAAATGTCTCAGTGTGATTGGTAAAATGGTCTTAATTTCATTGCAGTCATTGGTATTACGAGAAAGATTGAAAACTCTCTTCAAGATATCTCCCCTCTCCCCTACAACCAGGTGTTACCTCCGTTGCTCTGATTGGTTGTAGGTCTATCCAATTGAGTGCAGATGCATTTTCTTTCCTGGTTCGGTTGAAACACGCCCCTTAATCACAGCCTAATGGAGCAGTATCAGACTCATATTCTGACTAAAATCTGAGTAGGACGACGTCAGGCTAGGTAAGTGGCAGAGCAGACTGGGAGAATCTGTAACCAGGAAAACCCCCACACAGTGCTGTGTCAGTGTTTTCCCAAGTCTTACACTTGAAACACACTCACACAACACTGCGTGTCTCTGTCAGGAATGCATTGCTTACTCTTAGAGTCATCTTTGATTAATTGATGTCATGTATTCATTATTTCTGAATTCTGCTTTTAATCCTTTACTTGTGTAATTGGCATGATACATTTTTACCTGACAAATAAAATGTTATATTTGAACTATCCTGCATTATTCTGAAATCATTATTCGTAGTAGATTAATGTATAGTCTGGTGTTTCCGCAAAGCTATTCCAGGATAGAGCAAACCAAAGTCACTAATGAATGGAGCATGCTGATTTCTGACTATCACTGACATAGCACGTTGCATCTTGCGACTATTAAAAAAAATTACATCTTTTGTTATGAGTAGGCATAGGGCGACCGCTTAAGGGTAAAATAGTTTGCACATGTTTGCCACTTCTGGCATGCGAATGGCCTATCGTATGCGTTTCAGATATCACCAACCACATCTGTGAGCAACAGCCAATCACAGATGCGAATGGATAATGAGAAACGCATCTCATTGGCCATTTGCATTCCAGAAGCAAAAACCATGTCTGTGATCAGCTACAATGTTCACCGATTCAACATTAATGATTTTTCTCAGGACAGTATGTACACACGAGATGGTCCTCACTGCAGAGCATAAAATCCGGGGGGAGGAGTCGGATAAAATCCAACTCCTCCCACCTTACGTACCTAAACCTACCAATCTCCACCCCCTAATCCCTAAACCCACCCCTAAACCTACCCATCTCCACCCCTAAACCTACCAATCTCCACCCCTTATATAAAATCCGTCTCCTCCCCTCGGATCTTGTGTACTGCATTGAGGTGCTACTGGTACACACTGTGAATATGAGGTAAATAATGTTCAGTTGCTTGCAAAGACCGATCTTTTCGGTTCATAAGACCTCAATGTATCGTCATGAGCAACGGGTATTCATTTTTTGCCTGAATATGTTTTTTTGACTCAAAGAGATGGCTCCCTTTGACTGCCATTATATGACTCACAGATGGCCACGGTTTCAGCTAAAAATCTTTGCTGTTCTACTGAAGATAAAAAGTCACCTACATCTTGGGTGGCCTGAGGGTGAGTAAATGAACACCAAATTTTAATTTTTAGGTGAATTATCCATTTAAGATAAATGTCATTCAGTACATTTGAATTTCAATTAATTTTACAGCACAGACCACAGAATTCCATGGCCAGTCAACATTAACTTCTCCAGCATCCTCAGCATGCTCCTCAATCTCTCCCTCTCCCTCTCCCTCACCCAGCCACTTAATTACTGCTGCAGATTGGGTTGACAGCTTCCAGATTCCATGGGAGAAGCTTCCTGAAGCCTTGATGCAGTGTTTGGAGAGAGGGAAAAGGCCAAGCCCACGGTTACGTAGAGAAATTATCCGGATTGTCGTTTCTGAGGTAATGCTTGCCTGTGCCTCTCCCAATAAACAAGCCTCGACAGAAATTGCCATGAAATTGGTTGCAAAGTATCCGCAGTCACTGCAAGATGTCATAGAAGGTGATGTGATAGGACCAGGATATCACTCACTGATCAAGCAGTTTCAAGCTTGAATTGAAAATGTAAAGTGGTCTTCACTACCACGGATATTGAAGCGCAAACGGGTGTCAGATGAGTATGACAAAGGGCAGCTGTTCAGGACACATATGGCTGCATACAGTGGGACATGAAATTAATGCCAGTAAGTGAGACACTGGAATGCCAACAGGAGAAAAAAAGACAAATTGAAGGTGCTGAGGAGAGTATGTGAGCGGAGCGAAGCGTTTATATTTCCTCCAGAGCGGAGAGCTTTCTGAAGAATCCGCTCCACTCGCTCATTCCGCTCAGCGAAGCTCGCTCAACCCAGAATGAACTTTGGTGATTTGCTAGTTCAAGACAGTTTGTAAAATTGCTAAGCACAAGTGGAGCAATAGGTCATGGAGTTCAAATATTGTTTTAGTGAAGTTGCAAGCCTTGTACATAAATGCACAGTAAAAATCAAAGTTAAGAACGAGCAGGGAGAAGAAATTGGAGTGTGGAGAGACAGTGCGAGTTAGCAAAGATTCATATTGGAATCTAAAACGGCACATTGGCAGAAAACACAAGGATAAGCAACGCAAACATAGTGCAGCAAAAGGTGAGCTATAGGCCTGCAATAATAAATTAGATAAACAGGTAAGGTAGCTATTGTGTTGTACCCCTTTCTTTATATGCAAAAATTAGTTTTACTTGTATATACTATACGCAGTTTTGTGGTGATGGGTGATGGAGTTACTGGGCACATTACATTTTGCTCAGCTTCATCTTACTCCCATGTTATGGCAAAGTAGGGATGTAGGCTTTACCTTGGGGGAGTGGTAGCTCTAAGGAGCCTGGTTTGCTCTTTGTGGGTAGGCTGCTTAGCCCCTTAGGGTAGAGCACGGTGAATGGAACCATGTTTCGTTTACCTCCCTCCCAGACTAACATTGGGTCATGAAGCAGGGATATTGCTCCCCTGTGGATGGGTGCTCAACCATGGCGACAATGCTAATGAGTAGAGGAAGTTTGCTTGTGGGCATCCTTATAGTAGGGCTCCCCTATAGCTGGGTCTCAGTTTGACCTATGCTTGGAGATAGATAGAGGTGAACTATGCTTGAACCCATCCTCCAAGAGATTCACCAAGGACTACGGTTTCAGCTAAAAAAATACTTCTTTACATTTCTGCTGATGAACAAAGAGACACCTACATCTTGGATGGCCTGAGGGTGAGTAAATTAACAGCAATTTTTCATTTTTGGGTGAACCATCCCTATACACTGTTTTGACATGGCTTTACCTCAGCAGCAGCTTTCAGCTTCATGCTGATGTACAAGTTTGAGTCCTCTCTGTCTCCCACCTATAACAGACAAACAATCAAACATTTAAACAAGTATACCAAACACAGCTTGTAAAACCTTTAAGAGAACTTTCATGCATTTTTTTAGCTTATTATAATGTATGTTTCCTACTAGATGAAAAGGATGGGCAAATCCTGGGGGACCACTGTCTCTCAGATTTTTATTCCACCTCTAATTAAACATATCTGAACCAGTGATTTTCAAGTATCCAGCAAGTTAGTGGGGTAGGGAAAGGTAACAGAACATAAACTGTATGTGCAATCTCAGTTGGGTTTTTCCAGCCAACTACAGTAGTCAACATTTGAAGTGGATCAAAAAAAGTTCAAAGTTGTCCTAAGACAAGAACTGGTATTGTTCAAAAATTCATGTATAAAAGGTTTTGATCTAATTCAAATGTTGATAACTGTATTTTAATTTAATAAATCCTGAATGTAAACAGACATTTTCAGACATGAAAATATACTCTCTGGATTAATATAGAAATGTAATGTGCTAGAGGCAGATTTTCTTGAGTTTTGTATTAGTTCAAATGAACATTAAAGATGATGGTAAAATTGGTAACAGTTTATTTACAAACTGATGACGTGTTGTGACCATTTGTGCATGTAAAACACTATGTATTATGCATTAAGCCCAACAAAATGTCTGACCAACACAGCCCTTGACATTCGTATAGAATTTGGATGTTTAAGTCATTTTGCGAACAGGGCTGCGGGCACTTGTAGGTATTTACAGAGGCAGTCGGCATATAGGCATAGTGGCAGTTTAATTTCATCAGTTCTTCTGATCCTCGCAGAATTTAATAAACGATGTCCAACAACGAACATAACTCTCTCTGAAGCAATGGGCTCCATCACGGCAAGTTTGCTCAAGTTATAATGTGTAATCTATAATAATCATGTTAACGCGCTCAGCTAGAACTGGAAAACCAGCTCTGCACGTAAAGTGGACTTAAATGTAAAAATATCAGTAGCGACTTGCATGCATACGTTTCAGAAAATCATTTCCCACATAACAGAATTGCATTGAAATTTATATATATCAGGGCCTGAATTTCATTTTGGAAAATAGGGGGTGGATTGGGTGGAAATTCCCCCCTTAGGTGACTTATGGGGGTAAAAAAAAAATATATTAATATTTATTTAATATTTGTGTTATAACTGTAACATGTTAACGGGGCAGAGAATCCAAATGCAAGCACAAGTTTATTAACAAAAAACAAACAGATAATCCAAGAACAAGAGTAATCCACAGAGAGCATCCTCAGTTTGGTACTCGCAAGCTGTTTGAGAAGAGGCTTTATGTGTGCGTGCTAGAAGTTGGCCGATTTCCCTGACCATCGCCCATTTTCTCTCATTCTATGTGGGATTGGATTGCACCATCCTCTGGTCGATCATCTGTCTCTTTAATATATAGTAAACTTAATGATCACCTTGCAAAGACTCTTTTTCTATTAAATCTATCTGGAATCATGAATTATACGATTTTTACTTATCTGTCGATTGGGAGAGGCTGTGGTCTAATCTCATCTTAACTTCTAAAAACTGGGCTCATCGTCTTATCCATTTCAAAGTCATCCATAAAACATATATAACACAGAAGCACTGCGCTGTTACAAAAAGTGAACTCACTCAGAGGCCCACACAGAGGAAAATTAATAGTTGAATAAAGTCGTTATTTTTGTTTGTTTTTTTGCGCACAAAAAGTATTCTCGTTGCTTGATAAACTTATGGTTGAGCCACTGTAGTCACTTGGACTATTTTAAACATTGTCTTTTCTAACTTTCTGGGCCGGCAAGTTTCAATCCCATAGAAGCCTATGGAGGAGTGAGCCAGCTCTCAGATTTAATAAAAAATATCTTAATTTGTGTTCCGAAGATGAACAAAAGTCTTACAGGGTTAAAACAACATGAGGGTGAGTAATTACTGACAATTTTCATTTTTGGGTGAACTAACCCTTTAACATATGCAATTATAAGAGGACAGTTTAAACAACTTCAGACTGACTGGAAACACCATTAAAAGTTTTTTTGTTTTTTTTCTATTATTAAATCAGACCAATAAAGTGGCAAAGCACAATTGCCAATAGGCAAACATTCAAAGATTTCTAAGATTATAAATTTGAAAAAATATCAAACACTTAAATCTAAATAAAACAGCAAAACCACTCTCGTCAAAAGAAAGTTGGTCTCATTCATTTAACCATTGTTCAAGCGCACAATAAAACAACTACCATTATTTTCCCCTGCTGTCAATAATTGTATCTTTTAAAACTAATCTTTGATAATCATAATTATCACATTGAAAAAAATAAAAATTCTCTGTGAAAATAACTTCATGTCTACCGTCTGGGGTCTGAGGTGTTTTCTGGGCTTTGGAGGTGTTTTGACATGCTCTGACATTTGTGTTTTAATCAGTAACTTGTAACATTTTCATGGCTTAAGTCTGATTGCACTGTATTCAGCATAAACTCTGCTACAATAATATGTGAGCAGCATGTGTGTAAAAGTTTGTATTTGAGAAAAAAGTATATATTAAGTATATAAAAAAATATACAGTACCAGTCAAAAGTTTGGAAAAACTACTATTTTTAATGCTTTTGCAAGAAGTCTCTTATGCTCATCAAGCCTGCAGTTGGAAGACCCAGCCTCGACCCATCTTCAATGCTCTAACTGAGGGAAGGAGGTTGTTCCCCAAAATCTCGCAATACATGGCCCTGGTCATCCTCTACTTAATACAGTGCAGTCGCCCTGTCCCAAGTGCAGAAAAACACCCCCAAAGCATGATGCTACCACCCCCATGCTTCACAGTAGGGATGGTGTTCTTGGGATGGTACTCATCATTCTTCTTCCTCCAAACACGTTTAGTGGAATTATGAACAAAAAGTTCTATTTTGGTCTCATCTGACCACATGACTTTCTCCCATGACTCCTCTGGATCATCCAAATGGTCATTGGCAAACTTAAGACGGGCCTTGATATGTGTTGGTTTAAGCAGGGGAACCTTCCGTGCCATGCATGATTTCAAACCATGACGTCTTAGTGTATTACCAACAGTAACCTTGGAAACGGTGGTCCCAGCTCTTTTCAGGTCATTGACCAGCTCCTCCCTTGTAGTTCTGGGCTGATTTCTCACCTTTCTTAGGATCATTGAGACCCCACGAGGTGAGATCTTGCATGGAGCCCCAGTCCGAGGGAGATTGACAGTCATGTTTAGCTTCTTCCATTTTCTAATGATTGCTCCAACAGTGGACCTTTTTTCACCAAGCTGCTTGGCAATTTCCCCGTAGCCCTTTCCAGCCTTGTGGAGGTGTACAATTTTGTCTCTAGTGTCTTTGGACAGCTCTTTGGTCTTGGCCATGTTAGTAGTTGGATTCTTACTGATTGTATGGGGTGGACAGGTGTCTTTATGCAGCTAACGACCTCAAACAGGTGCATCTAATTTAGGATAATAAATGGAGTGGAGGTGGACATTTTAAAGGCAGACTAACAAGTCTTTGAGGGTCAGAATTCTAGCTGATAGACAGGTGTTCAAATACTTATTTGCAGCTGTATCATACAAATAAATAGTTAAAAAAATCATATATTGTGATTTCTGGATTTATTTTTTTAGATTATGTCTCTCACAGTGGACATGCACCTACGATGACAATTTCAGACCCCTCCATGATTTCCAAGTGGGAGAACTTGCAAAATAGCAGGGTGTTCAAATACTTATTTTCCTCACTGTATATTGAAGTCACTGAAATAAGGCCATAAAACTCATACGGTGTCATTCAACATTTAAACCAGTAACTTGTCACTACTAACCTGTAACACCACAAGGCCGGGTTTGAAATTGGGATGAGTCATCCTCATGCCTTTCACCTCTTCCTTCAACCTCTCTCTGACCTGACTGGAGAAACATAAAGATTCAAAATTAATTCTGCAAGCAATTGCGTAACAAAGCAAACTACACGGTCCTACATATACACACATTTATGATATAGTGTCAAACCAAAAATCAGACACCAGATACAATTTTTGATATTTTTTTACTAGTGGGTGTAGGACACTATAGTTCATTTATATAAGTGAGGATAGCAAAATAAAGTAAACTGTGACATATACCCAAAAATTCTTCACACAGTGGACTACCAGTAAAATTTATAAAAATTTGGGACCAAAAATTATTCAGACACTTTGACCTGAGCACGTTTTGCTTAAATATTTTTTCTTTAATTGCTAATGCAACCTTTTTACACCACAGACTGAACACAATTAAGCATTGCTAATTGGTTGATTTAAATTAGTATTATCTAATTGTGAACTTAAATTTAACAGCTGACAGCTATAATTCAACCTAATTCATTTGTGAGACAGTCTAACAGAAGGATGGCCAAAACCAGTGAAATATCAACTGATTTGATAACTCTGAGTTCTTGTCTCGTTTATTACCATTTTCTATATAGCGAATAAACTGATAATGTGAGAAATGTTTAAGGTGTGTGAATAAATTTGTTTGTAAAATCACAAACAGCCAATATTGAAGCTCATTGCCAATTATGTTCCCACTCAGCTGTCCTGATTCAGAAGAAAAAATATTTAAAAAACATCTGGAGCTGATGAATTTTGTGAACTTTCACTTCACATTAGGTCTTGAGTGCTCCTCCCACTCCCACACACACAATATAGGCTGCTTTTCAACTGGAAGGATCCTAGTAAGAATGCATATGTCGGTTTCCATTGCATAATTTCAAAGGCCATCTCAATTTGAATGCAGCCTTTGCTTTATGCCCTCCAATCACCCACAGGGCTCGACATTAAGGCTTGCCATGTGCTTGCCCTTCAGACAAGTAAATTTGTTAAGTAAACATTAATTTGTAAAGTAAATAGGTCATTCACTAGCTCGAGTAAAAAAGTTACTTGTCCGGAAAGATAAAAGGATTATAATTATGTAAATGCGATTTATTCTGAAGCATTCACTGTGTTCTATAAAACTTAACTTAAAGTGACACTAAGGCTATTAAATGTATGTGTCATTTTGACAATACTTACCCTCAGGTTGTTCCGAACCTGTATGGGTTTCTTTCTTCTGTTGAACAAGAGAAAGAATGTATTAAAGAATGTTGGTAATCAAACACTTGATGGTAGTCATTGACTTCCATAGTAGTAAAAAAAAATACTATGGAAGTCAATGGCTTCCGTAAACTGTCTGGTTACCAATATTCTTCAAACTATCAGAAGAAAGAAACTCATACAGGTTTGGAACAACTTTAGAGTGAGTAAGTGATTACAATTAAAACATTTTAGTGAACTATCCCTTTAAAAGTGAAATGATTTTGTAGATCCAGTGATTAGTGATGTCTGTTTTCAGTGTGATACTGATCTGTGTTCCACAACAATTCCACAAACCTGGAAGACATTCTGAACATACACAAGCAGTAAGCTGTTTTAGAAAGGAACATTTAAAAAATAAAAAGATAGTAGTAGGGAGAATCAATGAATTAGGAATAATTTACTGCTATTGTAAGAATGACATGTAATCAATAAAAAAAGTAACTGTTGTCTGATTACAAGCATTGTAAAAATGTAATATAATCTAATTAAGTACTTAATTTTTGGAATCTGATTACGTAATCCAGATTATATGTAATCAGTTACTACCCAGCACTGACTGTATTGCTTGTACAACTCTTCCCACCTAATGCTCTGTGACTTATTCCAATCCATTTTTTACACAGTGTTGATTTAGGCCAGAGAACTGACTGAGCCTGGCTTCTCCCAAGGTTTTTTCTCAATTTCTGTCACTTGAAGGAGTTTGGTTCCTTGTCACTGTCACCTTTGGCTTGTTTAGTTAGGGACACTTAATATTTGACACTGCACTGACACTATCGGATGAGAACAAAACTTGAACTTAATTGAGTTGAATAATGACACTCGTGTCTTCTTGCTTTATAGCGGAATCTTTTTGTCTTTTTTCTCAAAACTGAAATTGCAACATCAAGACCATTATTGAATTGAATCAACATTGAACTGACTCGAGCTGAATGACGACAATATTGTCTTCAATTGAGCTGCTTATAGCTGAATTGAACTTGTTTCACAATAAATTAATTTTATAGTTATTGAACTGAATCATTACTGAATTGAATTGTTTAATGATCCTTATGTTGCAACGACTGCTTTACAGCAGAATTTTAACTTTATTCATTGTTACTTTCCTGTTATTTATTGTGAAACTGATTTGAAACTATTTCTATTGTATAAAGCACTATAAAAATAAAGGTGACAACTTATTGCATTAAAAGAGTCAGTTAACACAAAGATTTTAAAAATAAATTAATATTTTTCAAAAATTAATTTCTAATAGTATTTTCGTACAATTTGTGCGGAAACCTTTATGATGTAGCCATGCGGACTTACTAGAGAGACCTGGGGACCCATCTACCAAAATCTTTTAGAGTAGACCACCTCATTCTAGCATTTAATGACTATGTTTGCACGTGCAGCAATAATGTAAAGACTTAAATGCTTTAAGATGTTAACATGACACAAGCAAACTTTTTCACTCCCGTTTACATACAATTTTCATTATTCTGATTGTTCACATAGCCCAATGCACAGAACATATGATGAGCTCACATACAGTAGGTGTGTTCCTAGCCAAGTTCATCCAGCGCACAAGGATTTGTTTGCTGATTCTTTGGTATGTGGCCTAAAATGTCTCCACTTCAATGATTTCAACCATCAATATACTGCAATATTTATTTATGTTGTGCAACATTGTCAACATGAACTCAGTTCCTTCAGAACCCCAAAATGCACATATGCACTGTGGTCAGAGTGGAATAGATGCGGTTACATGCCTGTTTTTGTGATTAAAATCTGCATATAGTATATACACCACGTTATACAATGACTATGGTTGTTACGATTATGAGCTTAATCGGAATTTGTTCAAAGTATAGTGTTTACATGAGGAAAAATTGAAATCACAATTTTGCCTAAATCTCATTACACATAATCACATGATGAGGGTGCACGCAAACGTAGTCAAAATTGAGGAAGACTTGAGCCTACAAGACTCAAAGGGACTAAGATGCCTTTTCATTTGAGAAGCACCCATTGTAGCTGGGTCTTCATTATGTTTCTGGACCATGCAAAACTGTAATTTTTAATCAAATTAGACCAGATAACTCAAATTATGAATCACTAGCTTCCCGTTGTCAATCAGGGTAAGGAAAGTAGGCCATTGCTCAATATTTCAATTTTTAAAGACAATGATATCTGAATTTGGCTGCAAGTTTTTTGCTTGAATGCTCACTTTTCAGTTCGGGAAATACAAGTTTATTTTAATTTTGCAACTTTAATTTTGCAACTAAATCATAATCATCCACTGTTCGTCCGTTGGCCAGGGGAGAACTGGCCCCCGACTGAGCCTGGGTTCTCTCAAGGTTTTTTCTTCATTCTGTCACCTGATCTGCCTTACTTAAGGTGGACGATGACACAATTTTCTTCTTGAAACAAACTTTGTTGTATTATTTTCATGTTATCACTGTGAAGCTGCTTTGATACAATACGTATTGTAAAAAGCGTTATATAAATAAAGGTGACTTGACAGTGTTAAAATTATTGTTTAAATTAGCCTACATAGAACTAGAGTAGAAATGGCCAATGTAAATTAGTTACACACAATGGATACACCATAGCCATAAGGGTAAATAAGAAACATTTTATTAGGTTTAAAAACATTTGTGTGTGCACTGCAAGTTATCTAAATGGCTGATTATACTGACTGTGCTATCCATTCAGAGTAATGATGGTCAGATGGAGATCATGTGATGTTTGGTCTCCATACATAAAAACAATATAAGATCCCTACACCTTTTGAGTGTGTTCTGGTTTACATAATACTCTTTCAGACTTTAATATCATCGATAAAGCGATCAATAAAAAACCTTCAGTGCATTTCTCAAGAGTTCAGAGTTCAATTCGTGACAAAAATCCATTAAAACAACCACGAATCTGAGCCGTGTAAAAAACAAACAGGCACTCTCTCTAAAATATTATTGCTTTCTAATTCACACAAGTACGTTGGAACGAAAAACATAAAAAATAGTTTATAGCTTTATCAACATAACATGAAAAATGTTAGAAAATAGCTTACGCTGAGATCGTTTTTCCGCAGATGATTTGGGCTGGCATCGTAAGATTTTTAGCTTTCCTTAAAAGTGAGACAAAGCTGTGTGTTCTACAGTTTACACTGCTAACTGAGAGCACGTGTTGAACTCTTCTTCTACTACTTCTGTGTGTGTCTGTGTCTGGCGTTCCGAAATGAATCCGCCCCTATGTTTGTGAATATCATCAAGTACGTAAATATACGTCAATGATGTAGGTGTAACTGTCTGCACCAATCAACTTTCCTCTTTTTTTCTTTTTCTTTTCTTTTTTTTCTTTTTTTCTTTTGTCTGCTGAAATAAGAGTGGAACTTTTTTTTTACTATTATTTACCAATGAACAATATTTATTTATTTATTCATTTAGTTAGTTAGTTGACCAACTAAGCAACAAACATATTTTCAGACAGCTATTAAAAAGGTGGAAGGTCTATTGATTGGAATATTAAGATGTCAACAAGTCATGCTATATTATGTAGCCTACTAAAATAGAAGTAAAATATGTGCAAACTGATGTTATATGAAATTTTGAAAGGCCAATAGAAAGAGTCAGTGTTTTCAAGTACCTAGGATTATGGGATGGGTGTAGACATTTGATCTACCAAGTGATGATAAGATCAGCTTTTTAACAACACTAAAATGATAAGAGAGAACAAAACAGAGCACTAAGAATTTTTTATAGGAGCAGTTAAATCAACACACGCACACACACATAAACACACACACACTTGTTGTCTTTGGCATATTGAAGTTTGAGGAGTTATGATAGGAATCATATTGCATTAGATGTCTAGAATAATTGTTGGGAGTTAAATTATGGTAATAAATCCCCATTATGCTGATGTGTGCCTAGGATTATCCTAGAATTTTAAAGAGGTTTAGATACACCATAGAAAAAAAAATGTGTACCATTAAATACTATGTAGTAAACACATTCAGAGCAGATTTTATGCCATTTTAGAGTAATGAGTAATATCAGTGGTGTAGTTAGAGAATTGAGATGTCCTTCAAGATGGTTGAATTTTCTGGGTCACAGGCTGAAGGACGGAGGAGCGAGGAAACGAGGAAGCATCAATTGTATTAAGAAGCACCCATCTATTCTCTTCTTCTTCTTCTGCGCTTTTTACTGGTGGCAAACAGCGTTGCATTGCTGCGGATGCTCCCTTCTGGATTGTAGTGTGGATCGCCTTTGACTGAATGTAGGCTATTCGTTGTGCAACTGCATGCATGCACCAAACTGTACCATACGGTTCGGGACGAATACATGCATGTACCATTACACCCTCATTGTTCATCCATCCTCCCCAATCAATCATCTCTTTTCCTGGCTCCATTTCTAATAGTGGAGAGCAGTCACCTGGATTAGCATCAAAGCAACATATAGAAAACCCTATTTTACAGTGTCATTTGCATACGCTTGATATATGGATCTTCCTATTAAAACATCTGATGTTCCATTTTTGGCTGGTGCAGATGGCTGGGTGTTTTGCTCAGAGCTGCTGAAGTCAGACATAGTAAGTTCTGTGACCTGAGGCCTTCTCTTAGGAGTTTTACACTACAGGCTTATCTTTTTCAAGAAATACACTAAACTACACAGCCTCCGCGCTGGATTACTGCGTCATGTAGGAGGCTGGTATGCGTGGCTTTATTCCGTGCTGTGGTCTCCGCCAGTTTCAAACCATGTCTCCGTTACATTGTCATTTTCTGCTCTTCTGGCACTTTGCAACAACACAACCTTGTTTCTTCAGTGACTTTCAGCATGTTTTCTAACACAGCATCTGATGTTTACGTTTTTTACGTACCATGAGAAAGTCACATAAACCACGCGAAATCCGATCAGAGCGGTCAGACTGAAACGGATTTCCAGAAATGTGATTTAGGATTTCAAACCATATATGAATGTAGCTCGAAAAGGATCTATAAAGATCACATTTCATGTGATTTTTAGCCGTTCACACTAGCTAAATCTGATCGGGTCTAAATCGGATATGCACAAAAATCGGATTTGGACCAACAGTCTGAACGTAGCCAGAGTGGATGGAAATGTGACTCCAAATGTATATCCAGCTAGGAAAATACAAATTCCCTTTGGGATTAATTTTGCCTCCAATGCAGATTTTATTTGAAGGCATTGATGGACTTTAAACATGACATTCTTATCAGGGGAGAGACCAAAGAGCAGAATGGTCTCTGGTTTAGACAAGTGTTGGACCGAGCACATAACTTCAAGCTCAGTAAGGGTAAAAATACCTGTGTTATTCTATCAAAAGAAGGGCTGAAGCCAGATTTGGCCAAAGTGAAAAATTCAGAAGATGCCAGTGCCTGGGTGTAACAAGAATTTGTTTCAGTTCTTATGGATGGTGACATTTCTTGCAAAGTTCATTCCAATTATTCTCAACACACAACAGTATTGCATGGCATTGGGAAGTGGAACAGCAGCAGCCTTTTGAGCAAGTTAAACGTAATGCTTACCGAAGCTTCAGTGCTCTGCTATTATGATGTGCCAGTGACCCATCTCAGTGAATGCTCTGAAAAGTGGTCTCGGTGCAGTTTTGCTTCAAGAGCTTGTTCCATAATGCCTCTTGTGCAATGACAGTAATAGAACAATGCTATGTACAGACTGAAAATGAGAAAAAAGATGCTTGCAATAGTGTTTGGAGCAAAACGTTTTTAAATTTGTTTATGGCCCAGAGGCTGATCTTTAAACAATCACAAACAACTGGAAATTATTATGAAAAACCCATTGAATGGAGTTCCTGCTAGAATTCAAAGATGATAACCCAAGATACCAGACCACAGAATTATCAGTTGAAAGTGCACTATCAACTTGGAAAAAGATATGCCTGTCCAGAGCATATTTACCAGAGATTGGATCTTCAGATGTGGAAAGAGAAGCTCTGTCATGTACAGGCTTAGACACAATGACAGTAACAGAGATGGATCAGTTAAAATAGGCAAGTTTATTAATGAAACATTAGGAGCTCAGTCCATAAACAGGTAAGTTGATCCATAGAGAGTTATTGGCAGACTTGACATTAACGTTGAGTTTGTCTTACAGGTTTCCAGAGTACACACAGACAAGAAGACGAGGGATGATGACTTGGGTGACTGGATCAAGGTAACAAGGCAGGTAAAGTATTTCAGGAACTTCAAGCAGGTGGTGAGTCTGCAGCATCAGACGAGGCCAAAGACTGAGGTGTGTGTGTGTGCTACTTATAGTGCTCATGATGAGGGCTGATGAGTGTCGTGTGTGTAGTCAGTGTGGTCCCCCTGTAGTCAATAATTGTTTCCCTTAAAACTTGTCTTTGATCACCAAAATTACATATTTAAACTTTTTTTTTTCTGTGACTTTTTTTTAATTCATGTCTTTAAAATAGCTTGAATTTAACTACACCCTTGCTTCATATATGCATCTCTATGAATATGCAAATTAGCCCCGCCTCCACTTACTCACACCAGGGGTCCGTTCTTCGTATATGGATTACTCAATAAGATGGATTTCATTGTTGACGATTTGACATGATCCAGGATTACTAGGTTCTTCGAAGCTCATCCTGGAGTTGCTGTCATAGCAACATGTCCGTAAGCTCAAACCTGCTCAGGAGCAGCTTATTTCATGTACACAGCATATGCCTGCAGTGAGGACAGTCAGAGCCAATGAGTGTTTCTTCATGAGCTGAAACCCTGTGTATTACAGTGTCTGTAAAAATGAGATAAGCGGTATGAGTAGTCATGATGGCTGTAGCTTTCGTGCACAAGGTTTCCGAACACTCCTTTTACTACCACAGCTACAAAGAGATTGATATGAAAGTGTACCTCCATTTTAGTTATGGCCTGGATGTAGTCTTAGTTATATTTTGTCTAAAGTTTCAATAGACTGTTAAATTCAAAAACATTTCAAATGGCAGGCTTTACAAGGTTAAAATACAGTTGCAGTCATAAGATTACATACACTTTGCAGAATCTGCAAAATGTTTAATTTAACAAAATAAAATGTACCAAACATAGTTTTGCGCATATTGTTTTTTGTATTCAATATACTATAAGTATTTCACATAACATGTTTACATATAGTCTGTAGACAAAATAGTTGATTTTTTTTATTTTTTATGTTGTTCATGAGTCCCTTGTTTGTCCTGAGCAGTTAAACTGGCCACTTTTTTATTTTTTTCAGAAAAAATCCTCCAGGTCCTGCACATTCTTTGGTTTTACAGCATCTCTGGCATATACCCTTTCCAACACTGATTATGATTTTGAGATCCATCTTTTCACACTGAGGATATAAACACTGAAGATGTAAACTATGAACAGTCCTTAAGACACTAGTCTACATTCAGAATACAGGCAAAAGTGGTCCAAATCTAAATTTATTTATTTAATTTTTTTCAATAGTGTGAACAGCACAAACCACATGGAATCTTAGTTTTACAATTCTGATTTGGGCCACTTCCAAATGTGGTCCTAAATCAGATATAGGTCTGATGTTTTGCAATAGTTATTTCGGTATTCATGCGACTTTTACAGCACTTTAGATCAATACTGTGCTGATGGACAATCACTCCAAAGATTTTACATAGCCTACCAATAGTTATTTGGTCACTCAGTGAATATGGAGGACGGCAACAAATTTAGTGAGTATTATGGTGACAGCTCTATACAAGCAAAACTTGGAAAAACTATGTGAGAAAAACTTTGATTTTCTCCTTATCCTCATCTGTGTCCTCATTTTCACCTCATTTCACACATTCACTGGCTCAGCACATCACCTTATAAATGATCTGACTCATAAATGCTTATTATAAAAGCTGACTTTAGGAACTTGTTTACTACCATATGACAGTGTGCCACCTTTTATGGACAATACATACCGAGCAGCCTATTGCACCATCAGCCCATTTTGCAGTGCGTTTTTTTTGGCCGTCATAGACGGTCAAGTCAAGTCAAGTCAAGTCATCTTCATTTATATAGCGCTTTTAACAATGTAGATTGTTTTCGGCTTTATAGAAAGGTTTCAGAAAGGTTATAGAAAGGGTTTTGGTGCATTAAAGAGGACATAAGCTCCTCTAACAGAATCCAAATTTTTAGAACTCTTAATTAACTTTTTTCTATGTCAGCCGAGAAACAGCTCCGCGAAATGGGCTGAAGGTGCAACAGGCGGCAATAGGCATCTCAGTGATGGTTGCTGCATTCACACACACACACACACACACACACACACACACACACACACACACACACACACACACACACACACACACACACACACACACACACACACACACACAAAAAAATACGCTGCACTTGTAGATTCTTTTAACATCTTTATTTTTTCCGTCCTTAATTTGTACTCTGTCCTTCAATTCTGTGCTATATTGAATGTTCAAACTGAAACATTTCACCTCATTCTTGATTTCTGGAGAAAACCTCAGAATTGCAAACACCACAATCCGACACCAAGCAGTCATGTGGATGCCACAATTTACACTGAGCATTCAGTTTACTTAAATTGAATGTTAGGTGGAAGACAAGTACATTGACACTACTGTTAAGTTAAAAATAAATACTTTCAAAAACAACAACAACAACAAAAAAAAATAAGAAAAAAAGAAAAAAAAGAATACAAATCCCACAGGGATATATCATAACTTTTTTCATCCTACACAAAAAATTTAAAAAAATGTTTTCATCTAATATTCATCCGAGAATTTCAGAAATACAAAATGTTTTTTTTATAACACAACCATAATGGTACATCAAAATGTTAAATATTGTACAAAAGTTGTTTTTCTTCTAAAGCACTAATCAAAATCCATTAACAAACAAGGTGTTGGAACTACTATAAATGCGAGGGAGTGTAACTGGATGTACCTGCCAGCAGCATGTGACACAGTATGTGGTCCTGAGAGCAAGGCCTTGATTTTATGTGTCTAATTTAACCATCAACTGTGCAGCCCCTTTTCCAGGATGACCATGGGCTGCATATACTGAAGTTGCTTCAGCAAAAGTTCAGAACAAGTGGATAGGTTCTCATACATAACAATTTTAACATTCTTCACAGTCTCAATCTTCAGTGGATTTCTGAAATTAACAAGACATTGGACTTGATCTCTCTCTTGGATGATTGGTGGAAGTGTTCGCTGTCGTTTTGATGGATTGGATAGAGTGTCTTCACTGAACTTCAGGACAGATGTCTCAAACTCTGAAGGCTTATAAAGTTTTAGTGCAACGTCTTTCTCTACTTGGTTCCCTTGAGAGCTAGATGAGTTCAGTATGGATCCTGAGACTTTCAGCATACATTTAACATGCTCCCCGGTGCAGTTACGAAGACTTTGCTTTCTTTCTACACACATTTTGTTTCTACATTCTGACTTTCGTGGACGACCTCTTTTCCGTTTGACCACAGGCATGGTTGTGGCAGTGAAACTTTCATTAACTAGAACCTCAGCTGCAGGATCTGGGCCTACATCTTGAGGACTGATGTTAAAATTTTCTGTGAGATCTTCATCAAAAACTGTTTGCTCCACCTCAATATTTTTTGAGGTACTGTCTGCTCTGGGCATCTCACTGCTTTTCATGCAAAATATGAACTGGCTTCTTTGATCCTCAATGTACTGTTCCATGAGGCCATGAGTGGTGTAATGTTTCAATATACTCTGCTCATCACTCATTATTGAATCACAACTCTCAATCATACATGGGTACTGTAGAGGAAGTCTTTGATTGCACATGGCAGATGCTTCATCAATGGATTTAAGAGCAGGCTTTTCTAAGGTCATCAAAAGGTTTTTGGCCTTGTCCTCTCTCTTTTTTGAATTCTTCTTTTTCATTTTTATTTTGTTATTTGCAATGTTCTCTTTTCCATTGTTAGAACTTGCACTTAACTTTTTTGCTTGAACATCATTACTAATTCCACTTTTTTGTTTGTCTTTCATAGTTTCAAAAGTAGCATCATGTTTCTTCATAAGATGTCGAAGAAGGTTTGACTTGGTTGTATAGACCCTATCACAACCTTCAAATTGACATCTGAATGTGAGGTCCACACTCTCAAAGTCCCCATCTGCTGAAACCTTTATTGCTTTGTGATCATTTTTGATATGATCAATGTATTTCAAATGACACGTAAAGTGAGCAGAACATTTTGACTGGTCACACTGAAACGTGCCTACCTCAACACCGGATAACAATGCACTTGCCTTTTCCAATGTGCATCTGTGGAGCAAAAGATAGTGTTTCAACAAACTGGTAACTTTCGACACTACTTTTGAGCATTGTTTGACTTGGCATCTGTATTCCTGTACTTGGACAACTCCATCAGTTTCTTTAGCACTGTTCTTTTCATCACGTTCTGACTGATGCATAGCCCTATAATGGAGGATAAGATTTTGTTGGATTGAAAAGGCAGCCACACATCCTTCATGCACACATCGATATGGCCGGAACATACAGTGCGCATCACTTGAATCACCAGAATCAATGGTGTCTATTGGCATTGTAGTTTTCTTTTGAATATCAACCATCACATCTGAATTAATTTCAATTTGTCTGTTAGATTCTGGAGTTGCATTTTCTGTTCTTTCGCCTGGAGCATCCATTGTGTCAAAGAGATGAGGACTTCCACCACTCAGCTCTTGCATTGCAAATATACCTGGTCCATTTAATTCACTGACATGATTCTCTTCCGTCAGAGAGGGGTCTTTCAGCGGTTTTACACATGTAGCTGAAAGCCCTTCAAGATTTATGTTTTCCTTTGATGCTTCCACAGTTTTGCAAGTCTCAGTGCTGGAAACCGTAAGGGACTTTTGTGTGGGGCGTTTCTTTTTTCTTTTGGTAACAATGTTGGCTTCTCCTTCAACATTTGAATCAACAGATGTAACAGTCAGATTTGGATTGATTTGGTGTTGAATCTGCTCTGATAGGGAGTCATTTCCCTGGTCAGTGATGAGGCTAGCATGCACATTTTCTGACTTTGATGTAGATTTTCTGATCTTTCTATAACCAAGACCGATTTTCAAGTGAGACATTTCTTCTTTTGAAAAATGGTGGACATTTTTGTAGTGGATTTTAAGGCCTGTGGTTCTGGTAAATCCCTTTGAACATAAATGACAGTTGTATGGTGCTAATTTGTCAGGGTTTTTTTTCATTTGATTTATCCTTTCCTCGCTGTAATCATGTACACGGCTAAGGTGTTTAAATAAAGCTTCTTTTGTCATTGCTCCATAAACACAGCCTTCTTCACATCTAAAGGGCTTTAAAACACATTTCTGCTCGTTTTGTACAGGATTTTCAATTGTGTGACACTGATCATTTCTGGTAACATCTTTAGAGCTTTGATCCTGCAGGTTAGTGCTCTCAGATTTGATCTCACATTTGTCTCGACTGAGTATATCAACTAAATCAAGACGTTGTAACGCCCTTTCAATTTCTACAATTTTGCCATCATCACCAGTATTTGCAGAGATGATTTCAGCTTCATGTTTGATTTCTATGCCAGTGTTTGATACAGGTGGATGGAATAAACTGTAATTTCTAGTCATTTCAGAGGGGTCTTGAGAGGACATATTAGTGTTCTGGATACTATCTGTGCCACCATGCATACTTGTTAAAGTGTTACTGTTAAAGGTATTAGATTCTGATGGTGCATAGATACAGGGTTTGTGAGTGTGCTCAAGTATGTCATTCATGGGGAGAGGTATTTGTGCCGTTGAAATATCAGGATCATTCAGAAAATCAAGAAATGATACTGGTAAGTCAGCAGTAAGATCAATTTCATCGACAGGTTTGCACTGGGAACGTTTTGATAAATGACCTCCAAGTGACTTTGTGCTTGAAAACTCTCTGTAGCACCTGGAACAAATGACTTTCCCATCCTGTATTATGGCAGGCCATTTTGCTCTCTTTGATGATTTAATTTTTTTGGATTTCCTAGTTTCACCAGAACCTGAAACATTCTGATCATCTGAAGGGATTCCTTCTGTTCCTTCCTGTGACAATTCATGATCACAAAAATCTTTTGGACTTTTCTCACCAGTCAGGGGGGCAACAACACTAAAGAAATCTTCTGATGATTCCTTAAAATGAGGGGTTAAAAGATTCGACACATGTTTGACATCTGATGCATCAGTACTATCAGTGCAGATTTCTTTGTTTGAATTTCCCAATGGCTGCACTGAAATAGGACCTGCCTCTGAAGGCGAAGTTGAAAAATATAGGCTGCCATTCTGCCCAGACAAAGTGCAGATGGAAATATCACTGGGATGGTTTTGTCCAATCCGACTGAATCCAGGATTAATGCTTGACTCAACCTGTGACAAATCACAAGTTTGCTCACTGTTAAGGGCATGTAGCACTCTAAGAGAGCTTGACACATATTTTGAGGCTTCGTTCATCACACTTGAGGGTGTGTTGTCATTCACAGAAAGGGGGATGATGTCATCATAAGATGAGGCAGATGCGTAATCTAGGACTGTGTCAGAATGGTATGATGGGTCTGTGTGCTGGTTGTCAGATAAAATCGTAGAGCGGTAGGGATGTACAGAAAAACCTGAATCCAAATTCTCCATTGAAGGTGCTGCCCATGTCTGAGTTATTGGTAATTGCATCAGATCTGTCTGGTTTGGTAATGCTGCACTTTGAGTGTTTTCAAGCTGAGAACAAAACTTGGCACTTATGGACTGCATACTACTATCGTGATTGGAGAAAACAGAGGAAGTACTTTCAAGCACTGAGTCCAGAAATGTAGTATGTTCAGTTTGTCTGGAACGGCTTCTCCATTTCACTATCGGAGAACTAGTGGTTGTGCTCTCAGACAATGACTTTTTTGCAGCAATTTCTGCAATCCTTTTGTACTTCTTAGATAACTTCCATTCCTCAAAAGCTTCAGAATGAACATTTTTGACATGTCTCGACAAACTTTTTGAGGTGCTGTATTTCCGTGTGCAGGTTTCGAATGGACACACATGAGTCAGACCTTCTTCTTTGTTGGCTTTTTTCACAGAGAGAGACGACTTCAATGTGGAAGACTTAAGCTGACGCAGTGTGAAAGAAAACAATTTCTTATCTTTCAAGAGTGTTTGAGTTTCACTGTCAGCATTCTTTAGAGCATCTAAATATTTTGGATCATTGCATTTGATGGGAATTGGCTCCAGTTTTACATAGCAAGATTCAAGATGCAATTGCTTTGTACTTTCAAGACAATGTGGAGTCTCAGATTCATCAGGCTGAACAGCATTAGTTTGGGAATCATTTTTGCTTACTGTCAACTGAGCTGTGCATGACACAAGATGCTCAGGTTGTTCTGTGGAGTCTTGAGTAGTGTCTATAATGCTTTCAACTGTGCATTTCCTTTCTACTGGGGTATACTCTTGAGAAACCTCTTTCATTTGGCTTGGAGGCAGCTCTAAGGCAGGAAAAGTTGGAGTTAGTACTTCAAGTTGAGAAGGTGAGCCCCCATCAACAGCAGCGTGGCCCTTCTTCTTTGCATGTCCTTTCTGATGCAGATCTAGCTCAGACAGAGTGTAAAACACCTTGTCACAGTTTTGACTTTTGCAGGAGAACGTCATGTAGTGCTGTGCTTCATGATCATACAGCAAGTATGTCTCGTTGAATATTCTCTCACAGTTTGGATATGCACACTGTGCCTGAAATTCAGCATGTACTTTTCTGTGTATCTGAAGCTCAGCATGAGAGGAAAAGCTGAAATTACATCCAAGCTGAATGCAAAAATACGGCTTCTCGCCACAATGCATCTGTAAGTGATCATTAAGATGGGTCACATTAACAAACTGACGGTGACAATACTGGCACAAAGCCTTCTGGCTCTTTATTTCTAGGAAATGTATTGCTTCCTGCTCATTTTTGTGGGCCTTAACATGTGCAACCAAATTCCTGAAGTACTTGAAAACTTTTTGACAACTTGTAACAGGGCATGAACAACATTCAGTGTTGTTAACATCACGAATAGGGTTGCCCTGTTTGGGGGATGACGCTTTAATTTTACTTTTGACTTTTGTGCTGGGACTACTGTTTGAAGCAAATAAACTGTTATTGCAAACTGTCCCTTGGCTAACTTCCACAGCAGTTTTGCTGTAGTGCTCTTCTTTTCTCAAGGTACTGGTAGCTGCTGTCAACTTGGTGTCAATACTGGTACGTTTCTTGCTTACACCCATAGCAGCAAGGCGTTCCTTACATGACTGTTTCACATGAGATGCCACATGAGGCTCTAGAACTACCCTAGTTTCAAATGTTTTAGCACATATTGGGCAACGGAAAATCCCATCTTGAACATGCTTCAATGCATGCTTCACAATCCTGTGTCCAAGGAACTCTTTATCACACAAAACACAATACTGCATATAAGCTTGCCAATTGCGGAATCGAGCAGAAACAAATCCCATCTCTCTCATCTTCTTCATTTCCCTTTTCTTCTTTCTTTCTGCTTCAACTTCACTGAGTTCGTAAGTAGGACTATTGGTAAAATGTAGATGTTGAAAATATTTTTCATCATGTTCATGGACTTCATTGTCTTCACTGTCAGTACATTTGTCAGTAGACAATATAGCCGTTGCCTCCTGACCCATCAAAGCAAGGCATTGACGTTTTAGAGTTTTCCAGTCCCAGAACTCCGGATCAAAAGGCCACTTCGTCTTTAAGGCCAACAAAAGGTCACAGCGTAGTGAGTTCAGAATTGGTGGATCCTCCTGCTCAAGCTTTTGGTCAGGCTCATTAAAAAGAGTCTCAACAGCATAGTAAGAGTCCAAAGACGGATTTATCAGGAACTCAGTGAGTTGACAAGCCTGTTTTACTTCCAAATCCAAAGGCAGCAAACAAGAGATTGTTTTGCAGATAGTGATATTACAGCCCTCGTTATCATGAACTCCCATTTTTAGTGCTTGAATGCACATTTCGATGCATACTGAGAGTCCATTTTTCTCATCCTGAGAAAACAAAAATGTCATTGTCAGTGTCATTGCCATCTATTATGTCAGTGGTTACATGCTTGCTAAATAAAACTTAATAATTTTTTATGCTTTTGTGCTTAAAGGCCTTAACTGCTTGAACCCCGGTAAATGCTGCTTGCAGCTTTAATTGCCTTTGTTTTTGTAAAACATTGATATAAAAACAAAAACTTTTCTCACCTCAGCCTGAATGACTTTGATGAGGAGCAGAATATGGTACACACTCACAGCAAGGCATGCTAACAGTCTGCATTGCTCCAAAAAGGCCTGTTTTGATTCGAGCCGTATTAGAAGTTTACTCCAAAACAGTGTCAGCTCCCTGTAAGATATAAAATATGATCCATGTGCTCACTAAAAAATAAATCAAGCACTAAAACATCTTTAATGATTAACAAGTATATTTAAAATACACAGTAGGCTAGCATGATGAGTATAATGATAATCACAATTATTTAGTTTGAAAACGGTTTCATCATTTTTTTGCACGCTCATGAAAACTCCTGTTATAATCAATAAAGCTTTCTACACTGCACAATAAATCTCTGATTTACACTGTCTATGTCTTAACTATAACATTCAGTAGGTTTACACAGTCATCCAGACAGTTAAAAAGCCTGCACTGAACAAAACAATGATGATCAGTGGTTTTCTTCCGTGCCAGTGAACACAAAATACTTATGTCAGGTGATGTTGCATGTGCGTGCATAATTATTATGCAAGTCAATAGGTATATCAGGTAGGTTGCAGTCCTGGAAAATGGTGTCTATAGCCGCTTTCCGACCAAGTAGTTCTAGGAACTTAGTTCTAGGAACTGTCCACTTCTAAACAGTTCTAAGAACTACTCTCCCCCAAACTCGTTTTGCTGTTTGTGTTTGCACTGGCCAAGTGGCTATAGGAACTGGTAGGAGGGGTAAGGGAGTGACGCAAGCACGGTGACTTTTATTTTGACGGCGCGACAGACCTTTATTTTTGCGGCGCTGAGAACGCCAGAGCAAACAATGCTCGCATTCTCTGTGTTTATTAGTTAGCAATCTGTCTAACAGTCAGGGCCGGCGCTCCGCACACGCACATCACGCACTGCGCGTAGGGCACCAAGTGCTTGGGGGGGCACCAAAAAGTCTGGGTCGTGAAAAATCATCACAATAGGCTACTAGTATAAATAACAAATAAAATATGTCTAAAGCATGTTAATATTGGGTTTAAGTGGTCGTTCAATGAGGCCTATTATATGTTGATCCGACGAAGTTAAGCGTGTATTTAAGTGGTCCAGGGGTAGAATTTTTGCCAAGCGTGTCTGAGGTTCTGAGTTCTAATCCGCACTCATCTAGTTTTTTTTTTTTTTTTTTCCTCATCAATACCGATTATGTTTTTCAGTGGTTGTATATCAGGCAGGGACACTTTTTTGTGCTTTTTGTTTTCTAATTGTACCGGAACGAATAGAGAGTCTCTCCACAACGGATTGAAGCGCGCGTCTGAGTGAAGGCTGTGCGCGAGCCAGAAACAAACATAGTATCCGCGCCACTGATCGCAGCGGCAACGAGCACTTTGATCAGTTGATTTAAAAAAAAAAACACATTTCAGCGCTAGATCGCCTCTTATTTAAAAAACGAATGAAATGAATGCTCTGCTGGTTAACTGGAGATGTTTTGTTTGTTTGTATTGGTACATTCGTGCCGCGAGATGTTTCAAAAGTGGTGGGGACAATATCGACCTTAGAAAATAGTGGTGGGGGCATGTCCAGGGGCGTCGCTAGTAGTGGAAAAGATCCGGGGCTTTAGCCCTGCATGTTGAGTCTTTTTTTAACAAAAACTTTGAAACTGCAATTAGAAGAAAAAAAAAAGCCCACAATCTCAGTGTTTGTATATTTTCATATTCACAGAGTTGTCAAATTATGTACAGAATTATTATATTGTGCCTCATCAGACCTTTGCACTTTTAACTTTCTGTGTTTACATTGTTCAGTTCCAAATCTGTGTTTTTAGTAATTGTGGTGGTATTTGGTATTTATAATATAACCTTTATATTATTTATTTCTTTTCATGTTTGGTGCCATTGTTAATGTAAAATTATTTATTTGCAGCAGTTATTTTGGAAGTAAAGAGAACCTAACTAAGAAATTCTGAATGGTTGTTATTCCGTTGGTGGGTTGGTGGGGGGGGCACCACTAAGCATTTGTGCCTAGGGCACCCAAATGGCTAGCGCCGGCCCTGCTAACAGTACTGTTTAATATCTTATTAGATAGAACTGTTATAGAAAGTAGACAGTATATGGAAAAAAAGGTTATTAGCCTATGCCGTGTGGTTGATGTCCAGTGTTGCTAGCTGGGCAGATAAACATAATCATGTTTGGCTTGGTCCCCTCAAAGTTGCGTTGGATTTTCTCTTCAGCATAAAGGTTTAGAGACCCATCTATCACTGTTTTCCATGTTTGTATAGTTAGTTTATGGAGAAAATATATAGGCTATAATCTGTGTGTTTACATTCTAGCTATTTTAAAAATGGCGCGTGCTGGTGTTCCGCGTGCGTTCGGTCAATCAGCGTACACTAACGTCACGGATAGTTCCTATAGTGCTGGTTTAGACCCTGCTCTGAAGTAGGACCCAAATTAGTTCCTACAAATGGTGTTCCTAGAACTAAAATCGTTCCTAGTTCCTGCGGTGCGAACATGCCGACATCCGGGTACTTTAGCCAATAGTTCTAGGAACTGTGAAAAGGTTCCTCCGGTCGGAAAGCGGCTACTGGCGAGTAAAGGGTTTCTGGTGATTTTACACTTCATTCTTAAAGCATTTTGCAGTGACTGTGTCTTTATATTTCAACCATTTGTAGCAACCCTGCTGACCCAATAAGCAATTCATTGTCCGATGGACACACCTTAATTGTGAAATTTCTCATGGCTATTTCATAATTGTTGACTTTTCAGTATCAGTTATATATTAATTTGCCCCAATTTACCTGCCTAATAATTTTGCACATCTGAATATAAGGTATTTTTCTCTTTATGGGAAAGTCACAATTATATACCACTACCGATTTTTTCTGATTTTTTTTACTGAAACACTAAAACCTAAATTAGTTTTCAATTAGCTGAAAATTTTAATGAAAATAAAGCTTATTTAATAATCAATTAATTAATCTAATTTAATAATCAAAAACTTAAATAAAAACTGTGTTGTATACAAACATTTAAGTTACACATTAGGCAGCTAACACTAAAAAAAAGTAAAAATATTTTTAGATTAAAGTCAGAATATTTTGAGATACAAGTCAAAACATTACGAGAATAAAGTCGTAATATTTTGAGAATAAAGTCTAAATTTACGAGATGTCTTCCGTAGAAGTTTTTGTTTTTGTGTGTGTGTGTGTGTGTGTGTGTGTGTGTGTGTGTGTGTGTGTGTGTGTGTGTAAAGAAATGCGCTCGTGAAGTCGAACTGCTTCTGGCGCATGGATCTAAACAAAATAGTAGCTTTTTACTTTTATCTGGGCTTTCAACAAAAGGAAATTCTACAGGTGCTAATCTATCAACATGGCATTACCATTTGTTTTAGGACGTTACAAAATACATATTGTGCCAGAATAGACTTTACAGGCGAAAACACTTTTCAGACTGGATGGAGTTATCCAGCTTTATATCTGAGGAAATCGCGGGATCCGGCCAAATGATTGGATACAGAATGATGCATTTAAAATGTATCCAGAAAGAATTTATGGTGAAGAGGGAGACAGTACTTTTAAGTGTTCTCTGCCCAGATGGTGTTGCCTATATACTATATATACTATAATAGTCAACGTGCCACATAAAGTTTGGACCAGGATTGTGGTAGGCTACCTTCTCCGGTGGAGTCTTCGTGCTCGTCTATAGGCATCCTAAAACAAATGGTAATGCCATGTTGATAGTTGATTAGCACCTGTAGAATTTCCTTTTGTTGAAAGCCCAGATAACAGTAAAAAGCTACTATTATATTTAGATCCATGTCAAAAGCAGTTCGACTTCACAAGCTCATTTCTTTACAAATAAATAAATAAGAACTTCTAAGGAAGACTGTATTCTCGTAATTTTGACTTTATTCTCAAAATATTTCGACTTTAATCTCAAAATGCTAGAATTTTTTTTTTTTTTTACACATTCCTTATTTTTTTTACGTTGCGGTTCAAGGGCTCCGTATTTTCTATTTAACTAATGAGCTATGGACACTGAATTGCTTCCATAGGGTAAATGTAATGTTACATGACATTGTTTGCAAGCTGTTTTACTGACGTCTTTTCACAATTGAAACTGATTGAGCGATAACATGATAAATGATACATTTCAGTAAGTTGTACTGTTTTTTTAAACATACCTTCTTATGTCCATTCATGTTTATTTTGTGCTATGACCAGTAGTAAAGATGAAGAGATGATCGTTCATTGCGCTCCATGCTGCTGCTTGAACATTAAGGAGTGTTTTTGATAATAAAGAGTTTTAAAACAACATTATTGTTTGAATTTTGTGATAAAATTGAAAGCTGAAAGTTTTGTTCACGCAGTTAATGAGAACAGTATAAATCTGATCTTGATTCATTTATCAATTCATTAATCGATTCAAGATCGACTAAAATCACACTTGTGTCAATATTGTCAACCCAGCTAGTGTACACACAGCTGACATGTTTACCTGTTGTAGCTTATCCATGTTGTGCACATGAAATAGACGCTGACACAGTCCAAATGCGCCATTGGAGGAGCGTTAATCACTGTTTCATTCAATGATTGGAAAAAATATATGATCAGAATATTGACTTGCCTAATAATTATGCACGCACTAGAGTATACATACACATATACACACACACACATATATATATATATATATATATATATATATATATATATATATATATATATATATATATATATATATATATATATATATATAAATATGAAGAGTTCAGATGCAAAAGCCGCTAAACACCACCTCCGTCAAAAATTAGATAATGACACTGAGCCAAAGCTTTCTGCACATACGTTCAACAAAAATGTTTGCTTCAAATCCTCTTAATTCCAGCATCAGCCCATTCAGAAATATCAGTTTGTTGGCAAAAGCCTCTAGACGCCACTTCCCTTTGGCAGCAAAAGCCGCTACGTTCTGAGAGCCAATCAGAAGGCGTGAATCGAATCATATGATTTCGAGCGGTTTCAATATAGCGGCGTGCTGAGTAGCTGGCTTTTTTTGTGGAGATTGTTTTAGATTCAGATTGAGATTTTTAACATTTTTAAGATGGAGTACGATGAAATGGATGAGCCGGTCCTACTGACATTAAATGGCAGAAGAAAATGTTTACCTCAAAACTCTGCCCGTTACAAGGCAAAAGAGACATTTAGAAATAGATACTTACAATAGATACTTAGAAATGTCTTGGTCGCAAGTGTAGCATGCACTCATAACAGTTCTTCGTGCAGTGCTGTTACTTTGAAGGAATCTGATTTAAATTATTATACATCAAACAACAGCTTTATTTCACCAACGACAAAGTCAAACAAGATGCCATTCTTCTGTCTCATATGGATGCTATATGCCATGTAAACAGAAGAGACAACAAGTGGAGGCTGTAGAGACGAGACGACAAAGAGATGTATCGATCAAGTATGCCATTTTGAAAGAAGATAAAACAAAAGTTCCCGTCTGCCAGGCTTCATTCCTGAACATTTTCTATAAGTACAAAGATTTCCTCATAACAAGTTTCTAGTTTTTCCTATTTTTGCATTAGTGCCTTATTATTTGTATTATTTTTTGTTTTTTTATTTATTTATTTATTTATTGAAAAAAAAAAAAAAAAAAAAGGTCAAAGCCATGTTTATCCAATTATCTTCCTCTAGTACGTGCTCAGTACATAAGCTATTTTTTCAGCAGTTATTCTCTGGTAATGCCTCTCTCTGCGGTTTTAAAGGACATATAGCCTACTTAAAACATTATCACTGATGGTCATAGGCTACCTAAATTTGTTAAAAACTATATCAGAATCAGAAAGAGCTTAATTGCCAAGTATGTTTCCACATTCAAGGAATTTGTTCTGGTGTCAGAAGCTTTCAGTAAACAGAGACAACAACAACACACAGATAATGGAAAATAAAGATAAGTAAATAAAATACACATATGTATGTGTATATTATATAAACAAAAAAAATAGACAAAAATTGTATGTGCAGGTGAGCTATAGATGGAATAAGATGTAGGGATGGACTAAGATGGGTGGAATCAAATAAATATAAGTGATATTGCACATATCATTATTGCACAATGGGGAGAGCATTTAACTGGGGAGAGCATTTAATATGAGTAGACCTTAGCAAAAGAATAATAAACTGTATAACTGTTGTCAATTCATGTTTTGAAATTGTGTGTATTATGGGTAATATTCATGCATGATTGGTTTGATGATTATTTTCATTTTAGGTGTCAAGAAAGACAGAGTCCAAGGCAGAGGTGGGAGTAAGTCACACATGTGCAAGTCAAAAGCAAGTCTCAAGTCTTAACCTTCAAGTCTCAAGCAAGTCCAAGTCAATTTTGTGAAAAGCAAGTCAAGTCAAGTCACTGCTTTATGTCAAGCAAGTCAAGTCAAGTCGTCACAAGTCACTGGCAAGTCATACAAACGTTTGATGATTTCACTGGATTTATATATTAAAATAAGTTAAAACTACAGAAGTTGTGGACTATGGTTTTATTTGCAACATTTTTTTTAAATGCATTTCCACATACAGCTGAGTGGTTACTACAATAAAAAAATATTACATAGCCTAAAATGTAAATGTAACTGAAATTAGGCCAACATTAACCCTCTGGAGTCTGAGGGGTTTTTGGGGTCCTTGAGATGTTCTGACATGCCCTGACATTTGTGCTTTTTTCAGTTGCTTATAAACATATTAATGGCAAAGGTGTAAATTCACTCTATTTAGCACAAACAGGGCTACCATAATATGTGAACAACTTGCATGTACATGTTTGTATTTTTGATAGAATAATGTTTATGCATGGTTTTTTTAAAAACAAAAAACTAAAGTTTCTGAAATAAGGCCATAAAACACATTCTAAATATATGTAAATAAGACTTTTGACTAATGGATGTCGTTGCCTAGTATTTTTTCTTCAAAATTATGTGAAAATCGTCCTGCCTAATCATTCCCATAACACAATACATTGATTTAAATCTTGTAAAACACTTTTTGTTTGGAAAGGCCATATGCGGGTGGGCGTGATTCACACCTATGGAGTCAATGGGGCCGCATAATGAGGCTGCATAGGTAATGAGCCTTTCATTCATGTGTGTGAATGAGCCACAAGAATGCAAGGACAATATATAACTGGTTTGTTGTTTTTTCCACAAATTTTGCTTGCAAATTGTACAATATCCAAGGTAAACATTTCTAGTAATTGTGCAGTTAATTGTTCTCATACTGTATTTTCAGATTTGGAATATATTCTCTTCCCAAATGTGTCACTAATAAAGCATAATACAATTATTTAAAGATAATAATGGCTTATAATGACCTTTTAAGATTTTGTTTACATCTATCCTTATATATATATATATATATAATTTTTTTTTAAGGTTATACAATTACAACAACATTTATAATTGTAACAATATTTCCAGTGTAATCTTTCTTTGTATTCGCGATTCATATTAAAACAGTATTTTTGCCAGCTGTAGTAACTCCACAACAGCACGCATCTTTGCGTTCATTCATTCATAGTAACGCGATTCATATTAAAACAGTATTTTTGCCAGCTGTAGTAGCTCCACAACAGCACGCATCTTTGCGTTCATTCATTCCGATTAGAACAAAGCAAACAGAACTGACCTAATTCCTCAGCGGGATCCGTTTGCTCCTCGAAATGATACTTCCAGAACTTCTGAGGTAAATTTTTGCAGGATTATTATCAAGACAGTATTATTCCTCACAGCATCGTAAAGTACATAAGTCTGAAAGTGAACTCGCGGTGTGTGTTATCCAGCTGATGGGCGTTTTACAGGTTTGTTTGGATCGGCTCACATTTGCGTTTGAATAGCGCGTGCTCTCCGTGGGCGGAGCACATTAAAACTTAATTAGCTGAGATGAGAACGACTGACATCTCTCTCTTTGCATACATATTACATAAACTGTGAATATTTGTTTTTTATAAAAATTACTTCGTTTAAAAGATGAGAATTCAAGCTTCATGCCTGTATGTCTGAATGCCTGTTTGACTGAGTATTCACTGAGTTATGGTTCATTTTCGGACGCGTTTCAGAATGGACTACACTGACAGAGAGGAGGCAGAACTCGCTTCGTGTTTATTTTTCTTTATTTGGCAAAAAGCACAACACTTTGTTTTTATTGTGAGTATACACAAAAATAATACACATTTAACAGAATCGATTGATGTATGAAACTCCAATGGAAAATCAAAGTCAACCGAGTATTTTTGAGTTTCTTTTACACTGCTAAAAAAAAAGCGAGCTGGTATCGCCGGCGATACCGCCGACTTCAGGGGGTTAAAGCATGAAAAAATAAATATGCCTCAAACATTGCAGAAGACCATTAAAAGTTATTAAACAATTCACAATTCAAGTATAATGGTTCCTATTCCACCAAATGGCATTCTTCAAACTGGCATCCCCTTTATATAAGTTATATATTTTTACCGTCACCGTCTTAATGTACGAGTCATAGAAGCATTCATTCAACTGATTTGTTCAAAATGGCAGATTCGTTCTGGAACTAAGCAACTAGGTCACTGAATCACAAATACGCATAACTCTTTCTGTGGCTTGTTTGGAACTATTGTTATTGGAGAAATAGAGCAAAAACAGAGTATATTCGGAATATTATGTCTAAAATGTCACATCACAATAATCACTCTTTGTTTACTGAACTGTTTTATAAAATCATTATCACATTTGCAATTGCGCCAATATTCTGAAAATACTTTTTAATATCATATGTTATAGGCTAATTATAAAAATAACTCATACTAGGGCAATTTTTCCACCACATTTTGAATTTTGGGTGCATATTAATTCTGCTGGCATTTTGCCCCCAACCCCCTGTTAACATCTAACCCTGCTTTAAGAGAAACATAAACAGTTTTCTATGTTGTTGTTTGTCATTGGAAAGAACGACATATTTGGCTTTAAAGCATGATTTGAAAGAAATGTGGCAAATGTTATACAAAACGTATGCCATCATTAATTATTTGAATATTGACAACATTAAGCTACATTTGAAAACATA
Organism: Vimba vimba; assembly: GCA_022828995.1. NCBI lineage: Eukaryota > Metazoa > Chordata > Actinopteri > Cypriniformes > Leuciscidae > Vimba > Vimba vimba. Next base: position 7,611,979 of record CM040836.1, read on the forward strand.
ATTGTGTATAAAGAGGCATGCTGTTTTGACCAATATTCTCTCTAGATTTAAAGATAGTCAAATTAACTATAACAAACAGGTTAAACAAGCCATAGCTTACTTTTAGACGTGGTGAATGAAGTTCGACTGTTCGAGGTTGTGATGGTCGTCCGATATCCCTTGCCTGTTATTATGCGTACAGCATATCTTCTTGTATAAATATGGTCAATTTTTAGTGTTTATATCCAAAAAGATGCTGGGAGATGTTTTTGTATTTAGCGCGCTCACCGCGATGTAGGCTATGTTTTTTTTCTGGGCTTGTGCAGCGTCATGCAATCGCGCAGAATCTGATGACTGGCTCAGTGGTTCCGTTGCTTTCATTTTGTTCATCAATTGATGTTGCAATGATTTATATAAAAATGTATATCAAGTCATTCTCGAGTCATACAGTTCAAGTCAAGTCAAGTCTCGAGTCATTGGATCTCAAGTCAAAGTCAAGTCGAGTCATTTTCTTAATTTATAGTCAAGCAAGTCTCAAGTCCTTAAATTTGCGACTCGAGTCTGACTCGAGTCAAGTCATGTGACTCGAGTCCCCCATCTCTGGTCCAAGGTATTGCAAAGTACTGGCTTGAGAACGGCAAAGCACGTCCTGAAAATCGTGGTGGCTCCAGGGAAATTAAAGAGCAAACTGCAAAGAAGGACATGGTTCGAAAGCACATACAGTCTTTTAATTGTAGAGGAAGCCACTATGCCCACCGTGGTGCACCTGGGAGAAAGTTCCTGCCGAGTGACTTAAGTGTGGCAAAAATGCATCAGATGTTTCTTGAGTAGAATCATCAACAAGTTTCCTACTCACTATACTGGAGCATCTTTGTGTATGACTTCAACCTGGCTTTTGGTCATCCTGCCAAAGATGTGTGCTCTTCGTGTGTCAAATTCCGCAATGCAATCAATGATCCTGACCTGACTGCAGAAGAGAAGCAGAATGAGATTCATCTTTACACACTTCACCGTCGCCGAGCTCGTCAGTTTTATGACACACTAAATGACGTGGGTGATACATTCACTATTCGGTGTGGTTCGTCACCGTGGCAGAGGAGAACCCCAGAGTCGGCATGAGATAAATCTGTACACCTGGCTGGAATATGAGAACTCAAAGGATAGTAACATCGTCGCCTCAGCTCTACAACACTACTTCACCTCAGTGGCTAGAGCTGATCTGCGCCAGTGTCAGAGACTCCGCCTGTTCTCCGACTCTTGCTATGGCCAGAATAAAAACATTAATGTTCTGTCTATGTTGTTTGCCCTGCATTCTCAGCTGTACCCTCAGCTCAACATCACTTACTTCTTTCCTATACGAGGACACAGTTTCATACCGGCCGGAAGCATAAAGTCGCTGTTGCCGGAAGAGTATAACAACGTTTTGCTGAAGCATGGCACTGTCTATCAATATGGAAAGGACTGGCAGTGCTATGACTTCAAAGAAGCACAACAACTTAGGTTCACAACAACTTAGAGATCATTCCAAATAAGTGAAGCAAGAGTGCTGCAAATCTCTGGAGATAAGCTGGGGTTTAAGCCTGTGTTTTCTGGTGAATTTTACCAGCACTCTGTGCTGAAGCGGGGTAAGAAGTGGTTTCAGTTCAAACCGGCTCCACTTCCGGATGTGAACTGTGTCAAGGAAGCAAAGAGGACTGATGTCTTGAAGCTGCTGGGTGAGTTGTGAGCACCAAAAGCTGTGTAAGAGTTCTATGAAAACATCCTGGCAAGTGATGGTGGCAAGGATATTGAACAAGACCTTGAGGATAAATGAATGACAGCATCTAAAAGTGTCTGACAGATGACCTCTTTTTGCACAGTACTGTGTGTGTTTTATTTGCTAGTGTAAGCTATTGTAAGATATTGGTAATTCACAAAGAGGTCAAGTCCTCTTGTTATTGTTATTTAATGTTATCTTAATGTCGTTTTACATTTTACATGAAGTATTTTATTCTATTTGAATCTGATATGCAGTTTATATTGGAACATTTTAGTTTAAGACAGTTGTTTAGGCCTTTCAAAATTTTAATTTAATTTAGAATACCTGTTTTGTGCACTGAATTTTCTTATACTTGAGTTATACATTATAATACTACTTTACACTACTTAAAGGAGAACTCCGGTCAATTTTAACATTGATTGTCGAGTTCACGCACATAGGTTTAGTTACCTATGATCACGTGCGTGAACTCGACAATCGATTACTATGGACTTCGCCCGAAAACAGGATGTAAATACAGGTATGTGCGCTGGCTGAAATAACATAATTTTTATTCATATCTTTCACATCTACTGCAGTCAGATTCACCCGTGTTCACTCTGAAGGAATCACTCACATTGGCTGTGCACTTGTAATGACACATCAAGGATGTTAAGAGGCTAAAAGCAGGCTTAAAACTTGCCCCATTGAAGTCAACAGGGTGCAAATTTTAAAAAGGGGATAACACGGTGTAGGCAACACCGGTTTTTGTCGTTGTTCTCTGTATTGACAGCACTCCAAATTTACAAAAAAATGAGTTCAATGTTAAAATTGACGGGAGTTCTCCTTTAAGTCTGATAAGCTTTTTATACTAAATGCACATTGCACAGATAATGATGTTTCAGAATGTTGCACAGTTCTACTTGATTATACACAAAACTATTTGAATCGGATAAGCTTTTTTATACTAGATGCACATAGCATGTTCTGATATTGGAGGGCATGGGAAATATTGTTGTTTTTATTCAGACTTATTATTATTTTACACTTCAAAAAAGTATCTGAGTTTGTATCAGAATGTTTTGCACTGTTCTTACATACATACTTGATTATACACTACACTATTTGAATCTAATAAGCTTTGTTTACAAACAATGTTTGCAATGTTTTTCTTTTTTTTTTGGGGGGGGGGGGGGGGGCTTTTTGCCTTTATTCAGACAGGGAAGAAGGGTGACTGCAGAGAAATGGGGTGGGATTTAACAAATAATCGCAGATCTCATTCACCCCCCGTGTAAAGAGGTTTGTCTACTGTTTAGTTTTGAAATGATTGTGCTCTAATCTTTTCCAGTTTCTAGTTACATCTTTAGTGATTTTTCAACTATTTACTATGTCTTGTCCCAAAGAGGTGGATTCAGAGGTTTTTACAAAAAAAAGCACGAGTGAATTTAGCTGGTTTTGACACAAAAGAAAATCTAAAAGAAAATCTTGTCTAAAGTGACACTTTTGAAAAAAAGTTTTTTTATTCACTGACTAATAACCTTATCATTACCTTTAAAACGAAACTACTGAACGTGAACATAGGAGCCTGATAAAAAAAGCTCATTTAAAAGAAAAGAAGTCTGATGGATTTAGAGGGTTTTGCATCTGAACTCTTCATATATATATATACAGTGAGGAAAATAAGTATTTGAGCACCCTGCTATTTTGCACGTTCTCCCATTTAGAAATCATGGAGGGGTCTGAAATTGTCATCGTAGGTGCATGTCCACTGTGAGAGACATAATCTAAAAAAAAAAAATCCAGAAATCACAATGTATGATTTTTTAACTATTTATTTGTATGATACAGCTGCAAATAAGTATTTGAACACCTGAGAAAATCAATGTTAATATTTGGTACAGTAGCCTTTGTTTGCAATTACAGAGGTCAAACGTTTCCTGTAGTTTTTCACCAAGTTTGCACACACTGCAGGAGGGATTTTGGCCCACTCCTCCACACAGATCTTCTCTAGATCAGTCTTTTCTGGGCTGTCGCTGAGAAACACGGAGTTTGAGCTCCCTCCAAAGATTCTCTATTGGGTTTAGGTCTGGAGACTGGCTAGGCCACGGCAGAACCTTGATATGCTTCTTACAGAGTCACTCCTTGGTTATCCTGGCTGTGTGCTTTGGGTCATTGTCATGTTGGAAGACCCAGCCTCGACCCATCTTCAATGCTCTAACTGAGGGAAGGAGGTTGTTCCCCAAAATCTCGCAATACATGGCCCCGGTCATCCTCTCTTTAATACAGTGCAGTCGCCCTGTCCCATGTGCAGAAAAACACCCCCAAAGCATGATGCTACCACCCCCATGCTTCACAGTAGGGATGGTGTTCTTTTGATGGTACTCATCATTCTTCTTCCTCCAAACACGTTTAGTGGAATTATGACCAAAAAGTTCTATTTTGGTCTCATCTGACCACATGACTTTCTCCCATGACTCCTCTGGATCATCCAAATGGTCATTGGCAAACTTAAGACGGGCCTTGACATGTGCTGGTTTAAGCAGGGGAACCTTCCGTGCCATGCATGATTTCAAACCATGACGTCTTAGTGTATTACCAACAGTAACCTTGGAAACGGTGGTCCCAGCTCTTTTCAGGTCATTGACCAGCTCCTCCCGTGTAGTTCTGGGCTGATTTCTCACCTTTCTTAGGATCATTGAGACCCCATGAGGTGAGATCTTGCATGGAGCCCCAGTCCGAGGGAAATTGACAGTCATGTTTAGCTTCTTCCATTTTCTAATGATTGCTCCAACAGTGGACCTTTTTTCACCAAGCTGCTTGGCAATTTCCCCGTAGCCCTTTCCAGCCTTGTGGAGGTGTACAATTTTGTCTCTAGTGTCTTTGGACAGCTCTTTGGTCTTGGCCATGTTAGTAGTTGGATTCTTACTGATTGTATGGGGTGGACAGGTGTCTTTATGCAGCTAACGACCTCAAACAGGTGCATCTAATTTAGGATAATAAATGGAGTGGAGGTGGACATTTTAAAGGCAGACTAACAGGTCTTTGAGGGTCAGAATTCTAGCTGATAGACAGGTGTTCAAATACTTATTTGCAGCTGTATCATACAAATAAATAGTTAAAAAATCATACATTGTGATTTCTTGATTTTTTTTTTTTAGATTATGTCTCTCACAGTGGACATGCACCTACGATGACAATTTCAGACCCCTCCATGATTTCCAAGTGGGAGAACTTGCAAAATAGCAGGGTGTTCAAATACTTATTTTCCTCACTGTATATATATATATATATATAGTAAAAACAGTATATAGTATACTGTATATATAGTAAAACCTCACACAATGGAAACAGAACTGAATGAAAAGCTGAAATGACACATTTAGTAAATTACAACAGGCAAAATCATAAACACAACTATTTTTATAGTAACTATGCAATAGTTTTTTGCAGCCCTAGTGCACAGTGATTGAAAATTAAAGTTGAAGTATGTAAGATTTTTCATGTTAAAATACAGTACATTCTCTTAACCCAATTAATTGTTCACTGACTACTATTAGTATGCTATTCATGGGCTTTCCTCCCCCAAAAGTGTAAACATTGAGCCCCCCAGGCACCATCAAAACACTGATAGCGGTCCGCTCAGATCAGTCAATCTCTTTCCAGCAACCTATAGCAAAGGTTTTAAGGTTTTACAGAAGTGCAAGCCACAATTCACTGCATTTAGAACTTTGAAGATCAAACAGTTCATGAACACATCAAAGCGAACAAGGACAGCACTGTGATGCATTGCGCTACAATGGGCACTTATGTTAAGACATGCCTTGACAAGGACCCGTAAGAGCTGTGTTTGTGATGTTTGAGTTGGTGGAGATGCTATGCAATGTTTGCAAGGTTGATTGAAAATATGCTTTATTTCTGTAATTCTGCTAGGTGACACTAGTGTCGCAGAAACTGCATACTTCACCTTTAAAAATAAGAACAAATGTCTTACCAGGCACAATAAGCATCTCCACTGAGAAGCTGGCGCTTGAAAAATGCAGTACAAAGACTGAGAGCTCCCTTCTCGTCTTCCTCGGACTCCAAATTACAAATCATGTCCAGAGCCTCCTTACAGTCTACCTCCTTTATCTACCAAACATAGAGTAAATTTAGGTTACACATTATTTGCAATAGTCAAGCTTATGCAAATTAAATAATAATAAAAATAGTAATTACAGATTAATGAAAGGGATAGATCACACAAAAAGGAAAGTTTTGTCATCATTTGCTCACCCATTTTGTTTGTTTAACAGGGACAATTCACTAGGCATTGTTACACACAGACAACCAATGCCATGTACATAAGCCATATCGCATAAAGCTAATTTGTGGCCCTCGTCCCTGGTCCAAACCCAAAAGAATTCTGTTCTTTTGTCTGTTCTTATCTTTAGTAACACAAATGAAAATTCTCATAATTTTCTCTCTGAAACTGAATGCAACAAAAAATGTCATGCATCAAAACCTACAAAAAAACATGGTAAAAGTAATCTGTATGAATTGAGCGGTTTAATCGCAGTATTCGGAAGAACTTTATATGATATTACAGTCAGATTTAGGTTTTTATTCCAATATAAACACTGAACAACACACATTCATAATGCACATACACACATCAAACAGGGCAAACACAGAAGCCCAATGGGGTTTGTTCCCACATGCCAAGCAAGTATAATTGAGCCTTCATGCTTACCATATTTGAGGAACTCTATGTATATGCATTGATCAAGGATGAGAGCATATTAAAAATATTCATTTGTGTTCCGAAGATCTTCTTCAAAGTCTTCTGGGATTGGAACCACATAAAGGTGAGTAAATAAATGTAAAATTTAAATTTTTGGGTGAGCTAACCCTTTAAAAATTATAGCGATTATATCATGACACAGAAAAGAATATTAATATAGTCATGTCGTGCAAGGCTATACATTTTAAATATTATTGAAATATTAATTCTGAAGTTCAACAAAAAAAATCAAATTTGTAGGAAGTAACCTCTGGAGGTGATCAAACAGCTTAATTCTACAAATAAAGACTGCTTGTTACAGAGGAGAGCTTTTCATGTACAATCCACTCAAGCATACAAAAGTAATTTTTTTAAAAAGACCCTCACCTCTTGCATAAGTTCTTGTTGTGGCTTTATTTCACACAGACATACGAGGTAGATTTGTTTGAAGTTCTTCTTTCCTCCAAATTCAGGAAACTCTGCGCATATCTTTGCCAGTATTGCAGCTTTATCCATACGCTTCAGTTTGATGAGGTGCTTTATACGCATATGAAGTAGTTCAGGGCCTTCTCGAGATAAAAACTCATGTACTACAGAAGACGCACATCCAAACAAGTTAACAATAGTAGCAGTGCAATTATAAATTAATTTCATTATTACCAAAATTTGGAACAAATAAGTATGAACTATAAAAGAGAGAATATTAAAATAAAAAAAGTGGTAGACGGTAAAAGCATTTTTACCTTTCTCTACATTAGGGATGTCACTTGAGAGAAGGCTACACAGAGTGGAGTTGGACCACACACCATTCTCCCCCACCAGAGTCAACAGGGTGTGAAGCTGCGAGTTTCCACGTGCCTGAAGGATGTCATGAGCCATCTGCTTTAAAGAAATCATCATCACAATATTAAAACAAAGCTTTTTAAACCTTAATTAACTCCAGCCACACATAACCCATCACCCTATCCCTAATATCACAAGAAGACTGGCACAGCACACAGATACGACTAATCGATAATCAAATTCGTTGTTGATTGTTTTCATTTATGATTATTATTATCGATTTTATCAATTAGTTGTTGCAGCCCTACTAACATTATAACGATAACACTATTGTATTACAAATATGTGAATTCTTTGTTTATTTGCTAATATTTTAACATGTTATGGAAGAGAGTGCATCCACAACAGAATGACTTGTTATTTTGTAAACAGTCATTTTTCTTTTAGATTCTTCTTTTTCAAAAACTAAGGGTGTTCTGATCAGGTCAGGATTTTTTAATTTCAATAGGATCGCCACTTACTAGAAGGTTTGGTGAGCTTAAAGTGCTCCTATTTTTTTTTTTTTTTTTTTGCAGTGTGTATTATAGCTGTTTGTGAATGTAAACGTTCGGCAAAGTTGTATAGTCGAAAGTGCCTAACAAATAAAGTTATTGTCTCCCAAAAGAAAGAATCGATTCTGATCCACCAATACGAGTTGTTTGTATTTCGAATGTATTTATTTATTTATTGTTTATTTGAATAGGGACAGATACAAAAACATAGATTATTACATAAAGAACAATCCGATGCCTGTATCACAGTGTTTATAGCCATGGCTAATTCGCAACACCTGTCCCTAGAAGGGCTTTTAACAGTTAAGATAATAAAGAAATAAAATAAAAAAATTACAGTGAATACAATAAAATGTCCAGAAACCAGTTAGCACCAATAAAAATACGTATAGTAAATAAACGCATTCACTCGAACTCACACAGATCGCACACCTCACATACACACAGCAATACATCTCATATGGCATGATCACACTGCTGCTGCTCTATGAACCAGGCTTTTGTTAGTTTTTTAAAGGTGGACAGTTTAGTTAAAGTCTTTATATTTGTAGGAAGACAGTTCTACAGATTGGCTCCTTTCACAGAAAGAAACATTTTGGGCAAAAGATGTTTTACAAAATGGAACTTTACAGTCTCCACATGTAGCAGCTCTTGTTGATCTGGAGGGTTCCAGCCTGTTCACAAATCTACAAAGTGGCTCAGGTGCAAGCCCTGTCAAACATTTAAAAAACAGCTTTATGTGTCTAAGATTAACAAAATTAACAAAGTTTAAGATTTTATGTTTACTTAAAATGTAACAGTGATGGAATCGAATGGGCTTTTTATCTAAAATCTTTAGGGCACGGTTATAAAGCCTCTCAATAGGCTTTAGGGTAGTTTGGCTAGTCTGGGACCAAACAGTGGTGCAGTACGACAGGTGGGACAGGATCATAGTGTTCAGAAAGACATGAGCACATTCAAATGTTAGACTGCTCCTGATCATTCTGAAACAGTTCATACTGGCCTTAATTTTTCTTGAGATGTTTTTAATATGACTTTTAAAATTTAGCCGAGAATCTAAAATCACTCCTAAATATTTTTCTTGTTCTACCTGAGCGATGAGTTCACCATTCATTTTAATGTTAAGATCATTTATTATCCGCGTTCTTGTTATAGAAAAACACATAGATTTAGTTTTCTTCAGATTAAGTGTTAAACATGATTTGTTTAGCCAATTAGACACTTTCTCCAGACTTTTGGTCAGTGTACTGCCGATAACAACAGGGCTCTTGCCGGACACATAAACCATAGTGTCATCGGCATACATCTGAAGGCCAACTTCAGGACACACTTCAGGCAGCTCGTTCACATACAGGCTGAAGAGAACAGGCCCAGGTATGGTTCCCTGAGGGATTCCGGTCTTAATTTTACATGGGGCAGATTTTACATGATCAATAACTACACATTGTTCTCGGCCCTGTAAGTATGACTCGAACCATGATAATGCCTGGTGTGACGTATTATAAGATGACAGTTTTGAAATAAGACGGCTATGGTTTACTGTATCGAATGCCCTCTTTATGTCCAGGAATACTGCACCCACGATGTTTCCTTTATCGAGCGGCTGCACAATATTTTCCAATAATGCGCAGATGGCTGATTCAGTGGAATGGTTCTGTCTGAAACCATACTGTTGAGGGTGTATATACTGATGTGTTTCTAAATATTGAGTTAGCTGTTCTGAAACTATTTTTTCTAGTATTTTTGACATTACCAGAACTAGACTTATTGGTCGATAGTTACTAACGTCTGTGGTATTCCCGGACTTAAAGATGGGTTTAACCAGTGCCTTTTTCCAAGCATCTGGAAATATTCCCGTTTTAATAGAGACACTTATAACGTGGGTCAAAGGTTGAATAATAATTTGAGCATATTTTTTGAGGAAAGTTGCGTCTATGTTATAGTTGTCTCTGGATAAATTGGTATTCAGGTCTGAAATAGCTTTCAATACCACTGCCTGATCCACTTCTCTAATTTTAAAGGAATTCTCATTTGCTGATGACAATATGTGTAAGTTGCTACTATTAGGCTCACCATCTAAAAAGTTAGAAGCAAGATCTTGTACGGATTTAATGAAAAATTGATTAAAAGCATTAGCAACTTGGACAGGGTCTGATATGTTTTTTCCTTCACATTTTAGTTCATATAAATTATTTGTATTTGCATTAGGTTTAATTAGACTATTTACTTGTTTCCACATTGCTTTACAATTTCCTTACTTCTCACTATCACATAGAATCTCACTATGTGACGGTTCTACGTCACTAGAAATTACACTCGCTTCTCAAATATCGGTAGTGTCTTACTGAAATACTTCTGCTAAGCAGCTGTGGGCCACTATTACCTAAAACATTAATGCTGTTGTAATGTAATGCTAGTCTGTTGTTCTTAATACTATGTGTAAAGATAAAGGATGGAGCAAGATTGGTTTTACAAACGTTTGTTACATCAGTCATTCATGTTAGTCCTGGGTGAACGTATGCACCGTTATTGATACAGCTCCCGGGTTGAATAACTAGTTCTTACAATGTTTCATAATCGGACTCGCGCTCAGATTGATATGGTTAAATCGACTCCATCGTTACTGTCTTTACAGTGTGTACAATCGCTGAGCTTTAGGAAGCCTCCGGTTATGTAATGGCTGTTTAGCTTCCGAAATACGCTGTAAGTGGTAGACCAATCACAACAGACTGGGCCATCTGACCAATCAGAGAAGATTAGCTCGCGGAAAGGAGGGATTTAGAGAGACTGATTCATCCTTCGAGTTGTTTGAGAATCATTGAAAAATGTGATGTGCATTGTATATTATGAAAAAAAAGAATCCTGCGTCATTGGGACAATAAAGCCCTCCCTACACCTCCCCCTAACCAATAAACACTTTATTATTAAACACATATTAGACACCTTATTTCCACTTTCCGAATATTTTCTTCATTTTTATTGAAAATAAATGGCTTTTACATCTGATATGTGATGGGAAAAGGAGTAGAGTGAGTTCGGCAAAAGGCGGATTCGAACTCCTGTCGATTTGCGTCAAAACTTTCTGCCATGCACATACCCCTACACTATTGCTACTGTTGGAAATCAAATGTCTTCTTTAATTTTGTCTGGCCAAACCAGATGTCAGTGGGCAGAATTAGTGTAAATAGACACTCCGTTAAAGGCAACACCCCACGCGGTGGCACATTGTGGTATTATGGAATTTTCCATCCTCTGAAAACATGAAAAGTAAACACAGCAGAAATGTCACATTTTCAAGCTTTTAATAAAAAAAAATTCTTTGATATACAGTTGTGGTCAGAATTTATGGCACCCCTGGTAAATATGATCAAAAATGGCAGTAAAAAATGAATCTTCATTGCTAATCCTTTTGATTTTTCATTCACAATTTGCAAAAATCGAACCTTTCATTGAAGTAAAATAATTGAAAGTGGGGGGGGGGGGGGGGGGGGGTAAATCACATTATGAAATAAATGCTTTTCTCCAAAACACGCTGGCCATAATTATTGGCTTCCTGTTATTAAATACTTTTTGCAACCTCCTTTTGCCAGATAACAGCTCTGAGTTTTCTCCTATAATGCCTGATGAGTTTGGAGAACAACTGACAAGAGTTGCTCAACAATCTTTTGATGCACATCAGAACTATATTCTTTGGTTTTACTCATTGTGATGGATGATTAACGGAATTTGGCCTTTGTGTTTCCTCATATTTAAACTTTAAAGTCATAGCTAGACAATGTCATGTTCCTAGTCACCCTGGTGTGCTAAAAAAGGTAAATATTAATGGGAATATACTTCAGATATATTTTACTCGTAAAACAATCTAGGGGTGCCAATACCCCACTTTCTATTCTTTTACTTTAATGAAATGTTAGATTTTTTTAATGAAAGATCAAAAGGATGAACAATGCATATTTATTTCTTACAGCTATTTTTGATCATATTTACCAGGGGCGCCATTAATTCTGACCACAACTGTATGCCTGTTTTGTAACAGATATGGATGATAGTGAGAGTGCTCAGTCGATGGCTAATGCTATAAATCAACTGCAGTCGGCGAATCTTGTCGGAGAAATTGAGATTTAGCTCAACCAATTACCAAAATAAGATGATTGTGGACATTAATGTAGCACATAAATGGTTGGACATGGACACAATATGAATCTGTCATGAATGTATTAAAATGAGCTGTGTTGATCATTATTTATCTGGCCACACATCCATACAGGAAAATTCATGAAAATTCTTTCACATAATTTAGTCTTTTTTAATAAAAAAAATAAAAAAATTAACGTGAAATGGGCAACTTGTTATTTATTGTTATTAATGATATTTTGTTGCATAATTTTGCTACATGTGAAGCCCTTAACCAGAGACACGCTTCTCAAACTGATTGCTAAGCAGAAAAATAAGTTAGATAATGTTAAATCTATAAATATTTTCAATAAAGTTGAAGAAATAGTTTCCCTATAGATATGAGTTTTGACTTGGTGTGTGCCAAATTTGGTGTTATTACCAGGGATTTTAAGGTATGGTTGCTTGGTGATTTTGTTTCGGAACATTCAGAGAACATCTGAACATTCTCAAAATTTACTTTGTTGACTCTATCGACTTCAAACAGGTGTAGCCTATATATATATATATATATATATATATATATATATATATATATATATATATATACAGTGAGGAAAATAAGTATTTGAACACCCTGCTATTTTGCAAGTTCTCCCACTTAGAAATCATGGAGGGGTCTGAAATTGTCATCGTAGGTGCATGTCCACTGTGAGAGACATAATCTAAAAAAAAAAAAAATCCAGAAATCACAATGTATGATTTTTTAACTATTTATTTGTATGATACAGCTGCAAATAAGTATTTGAACACCTGAGAAAATCAATGTTAATATTTGGTACAGTAGCCTTTGTTTGCAATTACAGAGGTAAAATGTTTCCTGTAGTTTTTCACCAGGTTTGCACACACTGCAGGAGGGATTTTGGCCCACTCCTCCAAACAGATCTTCTCTAGATCAGTCAGGTTTCTGGGCTGTCGCTGAGAAACACGGAGTTTGAGCTCCCTCCAAAGATTCTCTATTGGGTTTAGGTCTGGAGACTGGCTAGGACACGGACACAGTTTTCGAATGCGCATGCGTCGCGTCTGAGCGCGTTGTTGTCTTTGGAGCTCCATCGATTGATTTATAATTCTTGATTTCTCTTTAAACTCACTTACAACGAACATTTTCTACTTTTCCTCACCTCATAGTTATAACGCGGATTGTTGAGCAGACGCGTCTCAAGCCTTGTGATCCAACGCTGGATACTCTTATAGGTTACGTCCGTGGATCACGGCTGAACGCGTCTTCTCCGCACTCATTTAAGTTACAAACAAACATTTTTTCGCCTATCGTGCGTCTACTCTACACCCGTACCACTGAAAAGACGGATTATATCCAAGACTTAAGCCATAAATTAGTATTAATATTGATAGCACCACTGGTAGCGTCGTTGCTAACTTAACTTACTGTCCATCTGTTAAAATGGCGAATATATCAAATGTAAGTAGTCTACCTTTTGGTGCAGGTGAGGACACATTTGAGCTGCACGCGGTGCAGTCTGAGCTGGAAGCTGTTGAGAAACAGATCCACGACCTTTTAGTAAGAAAAGCCGAGCTAATAGACCGGCGTTTGGCTCTCGAAACATCACGTGCCGAGGCACACAAATCAGAGATTAATGTTACTAACCCGCTGACTCCGACCTCGTCTACTCCGTGCGTTCCTCAACATCGGTCCCGAACGTCGAGGTCGCGATCAGCCATGGTCTCGTTCACTCCGGCTCCAACATGCCATCACGAAGCCTGGATTTTTCCGCAGCGGAAGTCGCGAGTCAGGTCTAGACCAAGAAAACTCTCTTCGACCCTCCCGGCTTTCGAGATATCCACACAAAACCGCTTCTCCCCTCTTCGCGAAACAGAACGCGATGCTGTGATCATCGGCGATTCCATCGTTCGACACGTACACGTTACGTTAAATAAAAGTAAGGTGCATAGTCACTGCTTTCCTGGTGCTCGTGTTTCTGAAATCGCTGCTCACGTTCCCGAGATTCTGAACGAGCGCGTCGGAACCGTTGTCCTGCACGCGGGAGGGGCCGACATCAGGCTGTGCCAGACGGAGGTTCTGAAGAAAGACTTCAGGAATCTGATCGATACGGTACGCAGCACATCGCCTGATATAACGATTATTGTGTCAGGACCGCTTCCCACATACCGACTAGGTCATGAAAAGTTTAGTAGATTATTCGCGCTAAATGAATGGTTAATGTCATGGTGCACTGAGCAGAAACTTCTCTTTGTAAATAATTGGAATCTGTTTTGGGAGCGTCCTAGGCTTTACCGTGCTGATGGCTTACACCCAAGCAGATTCGGATCGGATCTTCTGTCAGATAACATCTCCAAAATGTTAAATACCTTTTGACTAGTAAACAAAAGTCCAAATCATAGTCTCTGCTGCACCAATTTAACTGATATAAATAGTGTAGAACATTGCATAGAAACTGTGTCTATTCCTCGTTTAGTGAGATCAAATCAGAAATCTACTGCAGGATCTAGAAAAAATCTAATTGTTATTAAACCAGAAAATGTTGCTATTGGTAATCAAAAACAATTTTTAAAGCTAGGTCTTCTAAACATTAGATCACTCACACCTAAGGCAGTTATTGTAAATGAAATAGTCACAGATAATAGCTTCGATGTACTTTGCCTTACTGAAACCTGGCTTAAACCAAATGATTATTTTGGTTTAAATGAGTCTACTCCAGCAGGATACTCCTATAAGCACGAGCCCCGTCTGAATGGTCGTGGCGGCGGTGTTGCAACAATCTATAGAGATTTTCTCAATGTTACTCAGAAAACGGGTTATAAGTTTATTACATTTGAAGTACTTGTACTAAATGTTACGCTCTTAGATGTTCGAAAAACATCCCTATTATCTCTAGCCTTGGCTACCGTATATAGACCGCCTGGGCCTTACGCTGATTTCCTAAAAGAGTTTGCAGATTTTCTCTCAGACCTATTAGTTAACTTCGATAAAGCATTAATTGTTGGAGACTTTAATATCCATGTAGATAATCAAAATGATGCGTTAGGGGCTGCGTTTACAGATTTATTAAACTCCTTTGGGGTCAAGCAAAACATTACCGGACCGACTCATCGATTTAATCATACACTCGATTTAATTATATCACATGGAACCGATCCAACCGATATAGATATCATTCCACAAAGTGACGATGTCACTGACCATTACATGGTAACTTGCATATTACGTACTCCTGTAATATATCATGCTGCGCCGCGTTATCGATTAGGCAGAACAATCCTTCCATCCACCATAGATAATTTTTCAAACAGCTTATCGGATCTGTCTCAGCTGCTCAGTGAACCCAAACAAACAGATGAACTTGAGGAATTAACTAGCACTATGAGCACCATTCTCTCTGGATCATTGGATATTGTTGCGCCCATTAGATTAAAAAAGGTCAGAGAGAAAAGTAAAGCACCATGGTACAACAATACTACGCGTGTTCTAAAGAGAGAAACCCGTAATTTAGAGCGTAAATGGAAACAAACCAACTTAGAGGTTTTTAGAATCGCATGGAAAGACAGTATGTCACGTTATAAAAAGGCCCTAAAAGCGGCCAGGGCTGAGCATCTACGCAAACTAATAGAAAACAACCATAACAATCCTAAGTTCTTATTTAACACCGTGGCGAGACTAACAAATAAACAGATGTCTCCTGAACAAAATATTCCATTACAGTTTAGTAGTAATGATTTCATGAAGTTCTTCACTGAGAAAATAGAAAACATCAGAACCACAATTGTAAACGTTCAATCCTCAATCGCACCTTATAATTCAGCCTCAATTATCACCCCGCAAGAACAATTACAGTGCTTCACAACTATAGAACAAAAAGAGTTAAATAAACTTTTTACTTCATCTAAAACAACAACATGTTTACTAGATCCTATACCTACTAAGTTATTGAAAGAAGTGTTACCTGTAGTGGAAGAGCCTCTCCTCAATATTATTAACTCGTCTTTATCTTTAGGTTATGTTCCAAGAACATTTAAACTGGCAGTTATAAAACCTCTCATTAAGAAACCACAATTAGATCCGAATAATCTAGTAAATTATAGACCCATTTCAAATCTACCTTTTATGTCTAAAATACTAGAAAAAGTTGTGTCCGCTCAACTGGGCTCTTTCTTACAAGAAAATGACATCTATGAAAAGTTTCAGTCTG
The DNA here is from genome assembly GCA_022828995.1 of Vimba vimba. Lineage (NCBI taxonomy): Eukaryota > Metazoa > Chordata > Actinopteri > Cypriniformes > Leuciscidae > Vimba > Vimba vimba. The sequence goes on from CM040836.1 coordinate 7,628,128, forward strand.
GATTTAGGCCGCACCATAGCACTGAAACTGCGCTCGTTAAAATCACAAATGATTTACTTTTAGCTTCTGACCAAGGCTGTATCTCAATATTAGTTTTACTTGATCTTAGTGCTGCGTTTGATACTATAGATCACACAATACTCTTAGATCGACTACAAAATTATACTGGTGTTCAAGGACAAGCATTAAGCTGGTTTAGATCGTATTTATCTGACCGCTACCATTTTGTTTATTTAAATGGAGAAAAATCTATCATAACTCCAGTAAACTATGGAGTGCCGCAGGGATCTGTGTTAGGCCCTCTATTATTCTCAATATATATGCTGCCACTTGGAAATATTATAAGGAAACATGGAATTAGTTTCCATTGTTATGCTGATGACACTCAAATCTATATTTCATCACGGCCAGATGAAAACGCTAAATTATCCAAATTGACAGAGTGTGTTAAAGATATAAAAGATTGGATGACGCATAATTTTCTTTTATTAAATCCAGACAAGACAGAGGTACTACTTATCGGTTCAAAAAACCACCCACAAAACCTCTCACAATACAACTTTAACATAGTAGGATGTCCTGTTACTTCATCCTCTACAGTAAAAGACCTGGGTGTTATATTAGACTGCAACCTGTCTTTTGAAAATCATATTTCATATGTTACAAGAACAGCCTTTTTCCACCTTAGAAACATTGCTAAGCTACGTAATATGCTATCAGTTTCTGACGCAGAAAAGTTAGTTCATGCATTCATGACCTCGAGACTAGATTACTGTAATGCGTTATTAGCCGGTTGTCCTGCATCCTCAATAAACAAGCTACAGTTAGTCCAAAATGCCGCCGCTAGAGTTCTAACTAGATCAAGAAAATATGATCATATAACACCGATTTTATCATCCCTACATTGGTTACCTATAAAGTCCCGTATTAATTACAAGGTATTGCTACTGACTTATAAAGCCCTAAACGGCTTAGCTCCAGTCTATTTAACGGATCTTCTATCGCCCTATAATCCATCGCGCTCTTTAAGGTCACTAAATTCGAGGCTTTTGGTCATACCTAGGATATCTAGGTCCACCAAAGGAGGGAGAGCATTTTCACATTTAGCACCAAAACTCTGGAACAGTCTTCCGGATACTGTTCGTTGCTCAGACTCGCTCTCCCAGTTTAAAACTAGATTAAAGACGCATCTCTTTAGCCAGGCATTCATATAATACTTTTAATCCTACAGTTAAATCCGACCTCTAGTTCATAAACGCCAGAGGAGAACTGGCCCCCGACTGAGCCCGGGTTCTCCCAAGGTTTTTTTTTTCTCCATTAGGTCACCTGATGGAGTTTTTCGGTTCCTTGCCACTGTTGCCTTTGGCTTGCTCAGTTGGGGATATTGAATTTAATTAATCAATCAACGATACTATTGATCAGCATTACCAAACGTAGACGTTCCACTAGAAACAAACATTGATGTATTGTTCTAATTTATTACTGTGAAGCTGCTTTGATACAACCTGTGTTGTGAAAAGCGCTATATAAATAAACTTGACTTGACTTGACTTGACACGCCAGAACCTTGATATGCTTCTTACAGAGCCACTCCTTGGTTATCCTGGCTGTGTGCTTCGGGTCATTGTCATGTTGGAAGACCCAGCCTCGACCCATCTTCAATGCTCTAACTGAGGGAAGGAGGTTGTTCCCCAAAATCTCGCAATACATGGCCCTGGTCATCCTCTCCTTAATACAGTGCAGTCGCCCTGTCCCATGTGCAGAAAAACACCCCCAAAGCATGATGCTACCACCCCCATGCTTCACAGTAGGGATGGTGTTCTTGGGATGGTACTCATCATTCTTCTTCCTCCAAACACGTTTAGTGGAATTGTGACCAAAAATTTCTATTTTGGTCTCATCTGACCACATGACTTTCTCCCATGACTCCTCTGGATCATCCAAATGGTCATTGGCAAACTGAAGACGGGCCTTGACATGTGCTGGTTTAAGCAGGGGAACCTTCCGTGCCATGCATGATTTCAAACCATGACGTCTTAGTGTATTACCAACAGTAACCTTGGAAACGGTGGTCCCAGCTCTTTTCAGGTCATTGACCAGCTCCTCCCGTGTAGTTCTGGGCTGATTTCTCACCTTTCTTAGGATCATTGAGACCCCACGAGGTGAGATCTTGCATGGAGCCCCAGTCCGAGGGAGATTGACAGTCATGTTTAGCTTCTTCCATTTTCTATTGATTGCTCCAACAGTGGACCTTTTTTCACCAAGCTGCTTGGCAATTTCCCCGTAGCCCTTTCCAGCCTTGTGGAGGTGTACAATTTTGTCTCTAGTGTCTTTGGACAGCTCTTTGGTCTTGGCCACGTTAGTAGTTGGATTCTTACTGATTGTATGGGGTGGGCAGGTGTCTTTATGCAGCTAACGACCTCAAACAGGTGCATCTAATTTAGGATAATAAATGGAGTGGAGGTGGACATTTTAAAGGCAGACTAACAGGTCTTTGAGGGTCAGAATTCTAGCTGACAGACAGGTGTTCAAATACTTATTTGCAGCTGTATCATACAAATAAATAGTTAAAAAATCATATATTGTGATTTCTGGATTTTTTTTTCTAGATTATGTCTCTCACAGTGGACATGCACCAACGATGACAATTTCAGACCCCTCCATGATTTCCAAGTGGGAGAACTTGCAAAATAGCAGGGTGTTCAAATACTTATTTTCCTCACTGTATATATATATATATATATATATATATATATATATATATATATATATATATATATATTTTTTTTTTTATATATATTTAATTTGCTCATTCTGACTTATTTTGCAAGCACAGGTCACATATACTCAATGTGTAATGAAAGCAATCATATAATTGACGGCACAGAGATGAAATGTACATAACAGTAAATGATGCATAATTACATGCAACTAACCCTAAACCAAACCCTAGTCCTACCCTAACCCTATAGTAAGTACATGTAGTTGCTTAATATTACTCAGTACTTAAATATATAATTACAATGTAACAATGACACCTTAAATTAAAGTGTAACCTAATTTGATAAGCCAGGTCCATCCACCAATTCCACAAGATACTGCACATTACCTTTGTGTTAATAAAAACATTTAATGAAGTCTTGTCTCTGACCTTGACAGAAGATTGAAACTCTTCCCATAAGGCACCAGGGATTTTCCCGGAGAATGACAACAGAAGATTCAGACAGCTCCTAGCAGGGAACAAAAACATCTATTGAGTACATTTCCTTTACACTGCGTTCAAACTGACTCACTTGTTTACTTATGCACTATTCTCTACATACTAGTGAAAGGCAAGGCTGTTCTAAGAACAGTGGATATTCGGGGCTTTAGCCCAAACTAAAATTGGGTATTTTTATTTAAAGGAATTAATTAATTATAAAAGCGATTTAAGGGAAATAAAGAAAAAGAAAGGCTTATTGCATTAGTTAAATAATTTGAACTATTTGCAAATAATATTTTATTTTTAATTATGCATGCATTCTCTCTAAATGAATCAAGGAAATTATAGCATATTTTCAATTCAAAAAGGCAAAACTGAATAAATAAATAAATAAATAAATAAAGTTGAGTAATTTGCGTCACCGGATACTGTCGGTAGTTGAACATTTCTATTGTAAAACAGTCAAATATTAAATGTTTATCTACTTACATTTTACCAGGCATTCGTTCACTTCTTTAATCATTTTGACATTGATGTGCTAGACCGCTGAACTTTTAGTCATCCAAACAACAAACAGAGCGGTGCGTAATGGAGTGCATCAGAGCAGCATCAAGACTATCAAATATATTGCAGTGAATCTCTTATTTGCATCTTAAGTTTATTGGCAATAATAATGACAAGTTTGCGAAAGTGTAGAACTCAGTGAGCTCGCGCAAAACACATCTTCAGCTCATTTAAATGCCTCTGATTGGCCGATGCGTTCAACAGACATGTCTGTGATTGGCTCAACTCTGCAAAAGCACGTCGTAAGTACCTTTAATGCAAAGGGAAAAATATAAATAAAACTGTAATATGCACTTTTCATGATTAGGTAATAGCGGCTGCTGTAATCTTATTCACATTTGTTTTTCTGATTAATTGTTTTGCTCTATGAGAAAGACAAGGTAACAAAATATTCGGGGCTTTACTAAAAACATTCTGGGCCCCCTTAGCCCAGCCCTAGCGCCGCCCCTGGTGAAAGGCACACAATGCACTATATGGTAAAATTCCAAAATTAGCTGGTCAAAAACCTCATAACTCAATTTGAGCTTGATTTTGGTAAAATGTTAATAAGAAAGTGACACGTGCAAGTGTCTGACCATATATAAATTCATTCATTCATGTAGGTTTATTTCTTATTTGCAGTTTTATAACTTTGAACTTAAAAAACTGCTGGTTTTTTTCCTGATAATTTAGCATGCAGTTTTTTTTTTGTTGTTGTTTTTTGCCCACCCTTTTGAACATTTCTGGCCTGGCCCCTGTCTGTTACTAGCCTGGGTTTCCCCATGCTGCCTTGAACGCAGCGCTATTTTATTCACGCTGGTAGGCAGCCTGGATACCATGGACCAAATTTTCCCCTCAAAAAGGGAACCAAACACAGAACGGGGAGGGAGCAGCAAGACGATGACGACGTCTATGCGACACACCGAAGCAGTTTGTTTATATCTATGGATCCAACATGGCATCAGACACGAAGTTACCTTTCGATGCAGCCTTAGATAGTGTTCTAAGTAGTTTCGAACGAAAGTTTATTTCATCTTCTTCCTCGTCGAATTTCTGTCGCTCTACATACGTCATCTGGTATAATTGAAACGATTGGATATGAGCTACGTACAGGCGCATTTGATGGACATTCGTAGCGCCCAATAAACGGCTCTGGGCATTCGTAAACCACGCCTCAAATACGAGAAAATGAACATAGCCAGGCTAGTCTGTTACAGTGATTTTATTAGGGCTAAGGGGTGTCCTAAAACACTAACACACACCGCCATCTAGTGGCTAAAGTAATAAATCAGATTCACACAGGCTCAGACACAGTGTCCTATAATTGTGATAGAATGAATCAACCACAATTAAACATATTATGTGCAGATTTTTATTCAAGAAGTCTTCCCAAGACAGTTTACGTCATGCACAAATAAAATGACCATATGGGTGGGGCAGCAATGCTTTATAACAGCATATAAATAAAGGTGACTTGACTTGTGTGGCAAGCAGGGCAGGGTCGAGGGCCGTGAAAGAATGCCGCGAGGCGTGACTGATGATAAGCATCACCTGCGAGCTGCACCGATCTCATATCTCTCAAGGAGGAGCTTCGGAAGCATAAAAGGAGGAGTGACGACAGTGAAGGACGAGAGAGGACCAGGCCTGGACTTTTATGTTGTGTTTTGTTTAAGTCCATGAGTGGCTGCTGCTTTTACTTTCGTTTTGTGTTTATTTATATAATAATGTTTGTGAACGTTCGCCGGTTCCCACCTCCTTCCTTCCTCTGAACATCGTTACAGTAGTGCCGAAAGCCGAAAAAAAAGTTTTATAAAATGATAAACTTCACAATTCAGCTCAATTAAGTTTTTAGAATTATATTTATATTAATTTAAAATGTAACTGAAATTATATTCATAATACATATATATATATAGGGGGTGTAACGGTACATGTATTCGTCCCAAACCGTACGGTACGAACGTCAGCGTTTGGGCTCTGTTGTTAATTCTAACCTTTAATATTATAGTAATATGTAAAATGAAGGGCTCCCCATATAGTTTACAGCATTAGCTAAGATATATTATTTTATCCTTAAGAAAACTGTTATTATAATAGTATTTATTTAAACACATATACACATTTGCTAACAAAAAAAGTTTAATAAAAAAAAGAAGAAAAAAGAATGCTCCCCCATGCTGTAGCGAACCAGTGCTACAACGAACTACAATGAACTTTTGGACTACAATGCGATTTTTCCAGATCTTATGAAGTCACAATGATTCTCATTTAAATAATACCTGCCCACAGAATATGCAAAAAAAGGTGAGGCCTGGCTGAGCTGCATTAGAAAAGATTTTCCACAACATTCCCAAAACTTTGTTTGACCTTCCTAAGGCTGATGAACTTAAGAGTGCTTAAGATGTATTTTAAACACTGTTCCTGAACATTAAAACCCAAACGTTTATCTGTATGCTGAACATTTTATGGAGAACAGCTTTGTAAGCTCTCACTTTTGTAAGACACTTCACCGCTCCTTAGGAAAATTAGCCATGAGGGATCGATTACGACTTGTATCACCTTAGTTTTTCGACAAATATCACAATTAAATGGTGGATAACATCGTATCTATAATGTAAAAGAAAATTACAAACATGCCACTCTGAAATGTCCCGTGAAATCCGTGCTTGCAAAGTAACACTGAAGTTGATGTTTCACTTCATGAACAGTGCTGCCACTCATAGGAAATCCCCTTAAATGTTGAAAGGATCCTCCTACGACAAATATATCTTCTTTTATCTTCTGACTAGTGGTGTAACGATACATTGTTATATTGCGATATAAAAATGTGACAATATGTATCGATGTAAACGACATGATTCGCGACATACAGTTAGTGTTATCCAAGGCTCAGCTTACTGTATTTATAAGGTATATTTCACACCAAAAATTTAATTCCATCATCATTTACTCACATTTCAAACCTATAAGATTCTCGTTCAACTTCCAAACACAAATGAAGATATTTTAATGAAACCTGAGAGATTTCTGTCTCTCCATTTAAAGTCCATTACTCTAAAACTTAAAAGATTCCAAAAATTTCATAAAAGCATTGCAAAAATAATCAATCGAGTGGTCTAATCCACATCCAAGTCTTCTGAAGTGACACGATGACTTTATATGATGAACAGATTTACAACAGCACACATACTGTAGTAAACACAAACATTAAAATGCTTGTGTGAAACGCGAAAACAACTTGAGATTGTTGTGAGTGTATGCAGAATTAAATTTTACAGTTTGGGAATAGTCAGTTTTACGTGCTGTGATTGACTGCATTGTTCAAATGAAGCACATACAAGCTGGAGCGGAACTCCTCAAAGTGAAAGCGCAAACATCATTTAAATCACCATCACATTTAGTTTTAGTAGTATGATTATTCAAAGCATTTTAGATGGTTTATTATTATATGTGAATAGCTATTAATAGCGGGAGAGGCAGAATATAGCGAGCACTGGGAGAGTCTGTACAACGAATGCCTGCATTGAAAGCGTGAGTTTCAGTGACATTACAACATTAAACTACTATATGATGTTGAATTGAATTTATAATAATTCAATGGGTGGATAGTTGTGGGTTCTGATAATAAAATAATAACAATAATAAAAATGTAATAATAATAATAAAAATGTAATAATAATAATAAAAAACATCTTTATTTAAAATATTGTGATAATACTGTATCGTGAGTTCAGTATCATGATTTGTATTGTATCCTGCGACCGCCTCTGCCTCAGACACAGTGAGCAGACGAGATGCTGAAAAATAGCTGAATCTATAAAAATGACCCCGTTCAAAAGTTTACAATACATACCCTTGATTCTTAATACTGTGTGTTGTTACCTGGATGATCCACAACGGTGAAAACATTTGAACAGGATGGTACTGCCCTTCGGAAGCAACAGAAGATACTTAGCCTACGTTTCCCTGAAGTGTTTCCTTCTGGAGCATCAGTAAATGTTTGAACCTTTTTTAATAGTTGTGTTTAAGTCACTTAATTGTCCTCAGTGTGAAAAGATGGATCTCAAAATCATACAGACACTTCTGGAAAGGGTTCAAATTTGCAAAAGATGCTGGAAAACTGAAGAATTTTTGTGACCTGGAGAATTTTTCTGAAGAACATTAGGCAGTTAAACTAAAGATTATACTGTGGATCATCCAGATAACTACACACAGTATTTGGAATCAAGGGTTCATAAACTTTTGAACAGGGACATTTTTTATAAATTCAGCTATTTTTTTGTCTTGTGGACTATATGTAAACCTCCTTTCTGTAAAATATCTTATTCAAGATATAACATGCATTTTGAGCATGCAAACCCATTCTGGTTTATACTCACCATGATAACTTATCCAGCACATCTGTTAGGTGTTCACATTCAGGGCTGAGGAACGGGCTAGCCTCAGCGCAGGACATTATAGCTACCGTGTACATCTCTAACAGAGGAAGCGGATCTTCATCTGGTCTCCACTGACATCCATGCTGCATCAAAACCTGAAAGGAAAAAAAAGAGCCATAAATGAATGGTCCAGTCTCAGTTCAGAGTCCAAACTGTACATATATTCTCAGTGATGGCCCAAAGCCAATAACAAAAGCATCTAACAGTAGTAGTAAAAAATAATTAAATATGGTACATCTTATGAAAAGTAGTGATTTATATATTATTACATTACATATGTGGAGGCCACGTTGCGATCAAATACAATATTGACAGATCTAGAATGATTAATTTAATCTTATAATCAAAGAATTTGACAGACTGATAATTGAGAACACAGCTGTTTTCTTTAAAAAAAAACATGATTATTACTAAATCATCTCGATGTTACATCAGCTGATTTTTTATATATATATATTTACAATTAGGATTATATGATCATATATGTACCTTAAATAACTGTTCTGAGTGAAAGTAAAGGCTGCTGCTACAATAAGCTAATGTGTTAGCCATCAGAAGCAGTCATCATACATACAAACAAACAGCATGTCTGTAAGATTTAATCACTGTAAAACACAATCATGCGTCATCTCTTCAGCATACAGCTTTTTGTGTTTTTCCCATCATATTTATGAATGACTGTATTAGTATTGTTAGTTTTGTTATCGTTGGTGCAGCGATGCAAACATGCAGCATCGTCCACGAACAAAGACTGGTAGATTAAAACGCATGAATAAAGTCGTACTTGACAGAAATCCCGACAAAAACTATTGGAGGCATCTAGCGTCGACTCGGAGCTCCTTTTTAATTCAGAGATAAGATCCTGAAATTTCTGTCTGAGGGCCACAGCCTCAGTCGCGCTGCCCTCCTCCTCCGCCATCTTCGCTGCATTCACACCAGCCCAAATATCTCAAACTACTACGGCCAAGGCCTGATCCAAATATTCATGAACCGTGCATTCACTGTTAGAGGGCTACCGAGCAACGTCAGCACAGCCCAATTAATATTCAAGCCAAAAAAAAAAAAAAAAAAAAAAAAAAAAAATGCATTACAGCAAGGAACAGAGCGGTGCCTACAATACATATTTAATATTTATGACTGGGAAGCAGTCGCCATAGCAACTGTTTTGAAGTACGTCAAAGAAACATAATTAATATTCAATCATGACCCAATCTTTCGTCATAGTAGTATTCGAAATTTCTCTTCGAGTAGCCTACCGTTCCAGCCATGAGGGCGTCTGTCTTAATTCACAAAAAATTAACGCCATTGACACAAAAATAAATCTTTCTTACTTTCTTTGAAAACTCAGCTTGCGATTTCATAAAACAATTTAAAAGAAAAACTTTTTTTTTTTGCCCCTTGTGTCCGTCTTATTAGGCATGTTTTTTAAACAAAGTAATGTAATAGCAACAAAGTAATACATAGACATGATGGCATATCAGTTATCAGTCACCAGTAAACAGGCATAGAAAACAGATGGAGAAAAGAAACGAAGCAGCTATGTCAAGCAATCTTATTTTTAATTAATGTATTTGAACAATCTTACAGCAGTGACGACAAAACAAGTTAGCAATTACCAATAAAAGAGGGCTTAAATTAATATCAAGCATATCTTGAATTTTAAAAATTCTATTCAATTCTAATAGCATTTTATGCTCTTAAGGTAGGCTATTTATGGAAGTAGGGCAACCTTTTAAAAAATAATTGTTGAAAACAGAATCTAGTTTACATTAAGAAAATTGGCACAGTATGGTATATAGCAAACTTCTAACAATATAGTTTCACTTTAAATAGCCGATATAAGTCATTGTGAATTAAAAACAGAAAATAAGCACTGCAGTAAAATGATAGGTAGACAGGAATATAACTAAATGTAAGCAAACAAGTAAATTAGTAACAGTGTTTTTAAGACTTGTGATAGTAACAGGTGCTACAGTGGCAGTCTGTGTGGTTCACTAGTTTGACATCATTGACAAGTACCTACAAACAAACAAACACATAAACAATTTTTATTATATAATAACGAAAGAAATAATGTAATATAATAGCAGTTATTAATTTAGATTTTACCCGTTTAACTTCTTTGGCTACACAGCATGTAGCTTCTGATGTGATATTTTTCGGAACAAGCATGGTTTTCTTGGACCTCAGGGGTGTGGGGTAAGCCCTAGAAAAGCAGCATCCCATACACTGATAGACAGGAGCCCCAGGTTTTGAGAAAATGTTGTTCTCCTTGAGTTTGCACTCCTCACATCCAACTTGTAAATAAACACACACACACACACACACACACACACACACACACACACACACACACACACACACACACGTGAAGGAAAACGTAGCAGTTCCATATTAAGTATTATAATTTAGTCATTGATTTTCAACTTACAGTTAGTCATATCATTTCTTGGATACAGTTGTCCAAGATGAATAAGCATTAAAAACAATAATATACTTGCTCCAGCATATCTTGTCCAAAACATGATGGCTATAATAGAAAAAAAATAAAACAGATGAAAAAAGAACTCACTTTACAAACAACACTCACATTTTTAAAATACATCAAATATGTACAAACACCCTGATATTTCCCCCCCCCCCCCGAATGTTATATTTGTACATTTTAAGTGAATTCTTTAAGAACACAAATATTTCATTTGAATTATTATTATTTATTTTTTTTTACCTTTGTTCTTGACTTCCAGTGAGATGTGATCAATCTGTCTTCTCAGACACAGGTATAACTACCTTTTATACCTTGCTTACGCCTTCCCCATTTTGTGTGTGTGTGAGCTTGTGTGTGCATTGCATGTGATTGTTCCCTTGCTGACCTTGTAATCCATTAGTTAAATGAAGAACTGAATATGTACTGTAGTTTCAATTAACTATATTTTGGCTTGAGATCTCTGCATTACATTGTTGATTGTGATAACAATACTAAGCTTGTACATATAACACATTTGTTCTGTTTTCAGTTCAAACCTCCAGATTTGATTTACTGTCACATGAAGTAATCTGTAATTAACGTTGTACCTCAACTCTTCTATAAACACACAGTATCAATTGTCAAGGATGAATGTTTGCTTGCCTTGACTATCTCTCAATCTTTCCATCTGCAGCAAATCCACAAGACCTTGGTTTGGACTGTGTTGTTTCATGCCTGATGCAAAGGTAATTCAATATTATAAATGCCAGATGGAGAGGAGTATTTGACATTAACAAACTGAGACTGTAAGAAAAGAACAATGGCAACATGCAAACATATTCCAAAAAAAAAAATGCACGTTCTCTTTTCTATTTTATGCTTTATTTTCATCTCTGCAGTTTATTTGAGACCTTTCTACATTACTTCACCATTACCATTCTACTTTAACATTCTCTAATTATGAAAGGCAGTGTACAAATACCTTTTTTTTAAGACCAAGTAAATAAACATTTGGAAGGGAACACAATTAACATTTTTTCTAAACATAAATGTCTAGATGAAAAACAATTCTCAACAGATCTCGATTTCACAAAATTAGCTGAAGCCTTGAATACATCTGCTCCCAACCACTAACACATCAGATACTCTATATGACACTGCCATTTCACATGAATAGTGTTTCTGGAACCAAATACATGCAATTTTCATCAATGTAAAAACAAGAATTTATTAATTTGGTGCTAAAAACTAGAAGCTTTAACAATATATAATATGTTATATAACAATTATATAACAATAATAACAAATGGTTTAGAACCAATGGTGGTAAACCATTATAAATTAAATACGTCAAGACAATATTCAACAAATCTAAAATTGACAAAGCAGTTTTAACAAACAATTTATCATCATTTATAACATACATGACACTATAGACAGATTCAACAAACTCATTTTTCTTTTTAAGACTTTTAGGCTGGAACAAACATTTCCTCAATTGCACTACATCTCTAAACCACAAGATTCAGAAAAGGGGCATCTGCGCATGTTTGTCAAAATCTACAAGTTACTGAAATTAATCTGCACACACAGACATAATCTAATAAGCCCTGTGGAGCAGAAATTAAGTCTTCTCTTCATTTTAAAATGAAGCGTAAGAAAACAATCCCTCATGCAACATTTTATGTCACAATTGTATGAATTTAAGACTTTTTTTAGCTAGCTGTATGTCCCAGTATAGCCCAATTAAAAGTAATGTATACGGTGTAGTACGGCAGATATGGTTAATATGGTTTTAGCCACAGGAGGCTAACAATAACTATGCTGAGACTAACCGATAACCTCAATGGTGATTAAACTGCATGGCAGACTCCAAGCAGGTATGATGTGAAAAGAGCAATTGCAATTGTCTACAATTTGCACAATATCTAAATGCACATGGCTTGATCAAAACTGATGAGTTGATTCTCAGTGAAACTGTCAAACTCTTCAAAACTTCTAAACATTCTTTCATCATGTGAGCCATCACATGCAAAATTATTCAATTATTGAAAATGTTAAGACATGCCATGTTTGTGATGTCTACTAAATTGGTAAATGGCCTGCCATTGTAATGAAATAGCAATCACAATTTCATTAATCAACCTATTAAGTTTGGAAGCATATGATATGCAGTTTGGAAAACACAATCACTACCATTTTTGAACATGGAGGAACGAACAGCAGTAGCTACATAAATACATTTGTATTCAGTATATTTACTGGTAACACTTTACAATAAGGTTCATTAGTTAACATTAGTTAACTACATTAGTTAGCATGACCTAAGAATGAACTGCACTTATACAGTATTTATTAATCTTTGTTAATTTCAACATTTACTAATACTTTATTAAAATATTGTTAACATTAACACTGTGAAGTAACATGAACAATCAACAGCTGTATTTTTATTAGCTAACGTTAACAAAGATGAACAAATTCAGTAATGAATGAATTGCTCATGGTTAGTTCATATTAGTTAATATATTAACTAAATGTTAACTAATGAACCTTATTGTAAAATGTTACCCATTTATTTTTGTACAAATGTGTTGGCTAACGATATGCGGTATGAAACCGAAATCGCAACACTCAGATCCACGAAAGTGTGTCGCGGTGTGAAGGCACAGAAGGCACACCCCTTCCAACTCCCAGAGTTATCCTTCCCGTCCAGATCCAATGCTACCACATCTTTAAATTACTATTAGTATTATTTGAAGTTAACATTATAAAATACGTAGACCTACGCCACAACTAGTTAAGGATAAATTCTTTAAAATTGGGCAATTCCAGCATTATGGACGTGATATTTGCAGTCAAAACTTGAAATATAAATTCTCAGAAAATGCATTTAATACCAATATACTGAAACATCTGTTTATATATCCATACTCCCTTAATAAAGGAGTCCAGACATTAGAAAAATATCAGTCTACACATGCGTTTTATATTTAATATGACGGAAATACACATTCATAACGGACATGACACAAAAAATCTTTAACTTTTAGGTGGCAAAATATTTTTTAGTAATCCTGTGAATTACACTGCGCAAACCAAAAGTAATACTACCCACCGGATGAAGAAGGGTTGGCTCTCAACAGAACATAAAATATTCATTTTATTTTATTTAATTCGCAGAGGAAAAAAACAATATTAGGGACTTGACCGCTCTGAAAGCGGCACTAAAAGACTGCTTCAAAACTGTCACAGAGACCTCAAACAGAAAGCAAAAAGCCTTTCTTTAAAGTAAATTTTGTTTTGTATTAATTGTATCTTAATTTTAATCAATGTTTCATCAACCAATTGCCTGGATTTTATAAATAAGAAGTAAATATAGCAGACAATGGATAGGCTATAATCACGACACAGGAGGAGCCGGCGCGTGAACTGGAGCTCGTCTCATAAATGAACCAAAACTCAGCGTATTAGCCTACTTGCCTCACAGACCTGAGAAATATATCTATAGAAAGCTTGAAATGTCTGCTTTTAAACAGAACAATTCAAAACGAAAGAAAACAGACTGCTCTTATGTAATCCGTATGAAATGTGCATTTCTCTCTGGCGCGTTCACTACTGCGAAGATCTTGAGTCAGCATCGTCAACTTCATCTTTGGCACCGGCACTGACCCAGAAAACACTTGATTATTAATAAACAATCAAAATGTCTCCCTACTATATTTGATGTATTCATAATCATTACTTTTGCCGGTTCTTTGTGACAGCTTTTAGGTGCTTTATTGGCAGCGCCACCACACCACATCAGCAAATGCGCCCCTTTTCGGTTGTTGAAAACAAGGGGTTCAAGTATTTACTTAGTGTGCTCGAGCCCCGTTATGCATTACCAAGCCGGGCGCATTTCTCTCAAAATGTGCTACCAAAACTTCTGGAGAAAACAAAGGATAAGGTGGAGGAAGGCTCGAGGAAGGTTTGAGTAAAAAAAAAAGTACTGTATAAATGAAAATTTTCTTTTTCTTTTTGTGTACTATAGTATTGACTTTTTCCAGTCAATTTTTACCTACCGTTAAAATCTATCTAAAAAGCTTAGTGATACACAAGAATATTCAGCTAGTCAAACCTGACATCCTTGTATAGTATAGAAAGCAGTCAGAGTCAACAAAAAACGTATATAACAAATATTTCCATGGTGAAAAAAACACACAAAAAAATTAAACATTTTGACCAGTGTGGCAAAAACACTTTATTTTGGAGACATTGCATGGCCAAAATACTGACACAATAACTAAGTCTTAAAGCATGAATTAATGTTTTGGGTGTGCAACTACATTTTGCTGACATGCAATAGAGATCTGATGTTCCAGCAAACAGTTGTGACAATTGCACATACAGTTTAGAGGAGGGGTGTCCAATCCTGCTCCTGCAGAGCCCAGCTTTAATCCCATTAAACACACCTGAACCAGCTAATCAAGGTCTTACTAGGCATTCTACAGTAGAAAATTTCAGGCAGGTGTGTTGAGGCAAGATGGAGCCAAACTCTACAGGACAGAATTTGGACACTCCTGGTTTAAGTCGCTTTTGACATTTTCGAAACAGTAACATGATAGGTAGCCAACTGTAATAGTCAAGGACTATAGGCCAAATTACTATAAATTACTATACAGCCGCAAGCTGCAATCATCAGGGTCCAAGCACCAATAATCCATGTGAATAATTAGCGATCCAACTGAAACATATCTTATGGTGTGCTTTTATAGCAAAATCTTGAATCTTCTCTGAAAGTTAGTTTGATCAAAATATATTTGGTGTGTGAGGACTCATATTCATCATTTAAAGTAATTTGAAACGCTTGGTCAAAACAATTTCAAATGAATGTGAAGATCTGCAGCTCAACACTTTATCAGAAACATGTCTTTTTATTGTTATAATTTATTTCCACTGTACATGTATCGAACCTTATGCTTGCATTTACCCCACAAAAAATGTCTTTAAAGAAATTTTATAATACATATATCATTGAGAAAAAGAAAAAAAGAAAAATTGTCCCCATTTTAAATGGACAGCAGTATTTTTAATCATGTCTAGCAACTTAAAAAATTGTTTTTATTGGTTTCTTTAACAGTTAAATAAACATTGAATGACCTATAAGCATTTCACAGATTTCTATGCACACTAATTTTATTAAACAATAATGTCAGTCAACCACAGTTACACAAATGAACTGGATCAATGCATTTATTTCCATTCAAAGGGAAAAAAAAGATTTAGGTTTAAAAGATTCCTTATTCTGTGTCGCCCTCTAGTGGACAACATCAATATCACAGCCTTCATCTTTCAGTTGAAATGGCTGATAGTCAAGCATAATTCATGAAACTAAGCATGTTTGCTCATAATAACTTGTTTTCCATAATGTACAAAGGGTTTCACTTTATTGTGATGGTCTCTAACACATTCTGTTGACTATAAATAACATTGCACCTACATGTCTACTAACTCTACAGAGTGTTAGTAGAGTATTAGTAGACTGTTAGGGTTAGAATAAGCCGACATGTAGTTGCAAAGTTACTAGGACATTCTACTGACTATGTTGGGGGACCTTTACAATATAGAGTAAACAGATATTAAGCAGACAGTCTGCTAATACTCTAATGAGAGCTAGTTGACATGTAGTTGCAAAGTTACTTATAGTAAACAGAATGCTCAAAAGGGACCACCAAAATAAAGTGTTACTGTAAAAAATTGAGAAGTTTGGATTTTGCGCAAATTAACAAGAACGGGAGGTCTTAGATCACTGAAGTTATGGGTTAAACACTTTTATTTGTTGCAGATCACTTTCTTGCTAAAAAACAAAGCAAAAAACAAGAAAAAAAACAAAACAAAACTTCTGTGTACTACAAACGTGGTGCGCCATAATCATCGGGCATTCTCTCAATGTTATACCTGTAAAATAAATTTTATAACAGTTGCATTACTTTACATAGGTTAAAATAAATTCTACTGTTACAAATTAATACATATACACAATTTATATGCATTTACAAACACACACGAACATAGAAGTCCAATCTGACAAAAAAAAAACTTCATAGAACAGGGTATCTGCAGGTATTAGCACTAATAATACTTTATAACACCACAACCCCCCCACCCTTAAAAACCTTTTGGTATGCTTTTTAGAAAGAAAAATGAAAAGAAAAAAATTATAATAATTTGGGGATAATCAATATATTATGAACAATGTACTGCTATTGTGTGAATGACATGCAATCAATAAAAAAAGTATCTAATTTGATAAATATTTTCTGCCTATATGACATCACAGATAAGACTGATCTCATTCTCAGAAACTGGCATTTAACATCTCTCATACCTGCCATTATCGCATTCGCCAGCACTATACTACATTTTCTATTTGGGATTGTTTGCTTTGTTGAAATTATTCTTTGACATGTTTATGAAGATACACTTTTCAAACATATATTAATCTATTTAGAACAAAATTAAAGGAAAGATGTGTCTCAATACAAGGTGTCAGTCTGTGGAATATTCTAAATAGTGAAATTAAAACTTCAACATCGTTTTTTGTTTTTAAGAAGAGTGTAAAAGCATTACTAATAGAGAAATATAATGCTTCTATTTAGCAGGAAAATGTGATATTTGATTTATGATTTGTATATGTGTTGCAAAGTAGATGTGTGTTGTAAGCGCACCTCTTTGGAATTGTAATTTAACTTATGTTGATAAGGGGCAGATATTATAAGTTTATCTTCTTTCTGCTCCTTTTCATTTCTTTTTCAAAAGAATGAAATAAATATATGAAATGAAATGAAATATTTACAATGTTTAATTCTTAAAAAAATATGCTATATCCTTCCATGGATATTTTGCAGGAGGCAGTTCATGGATATCAGTTCAAGGCAGCCATGACAGTTATGTTACATCATTAAGGCAGTAGTGGCAAAAAGTGATCTTTTTGAATATTATAAATTAATCATTGAATCATTCAACTTAAATTGTAAAAAAAATATATATTAAAAAAATCAGAAATGAAACATGAGGATTCTGTGCTGCACTGTTGATCCTGCTTTGGCTTTGTTTTGAATCATTTTTGTTTGGGTAAGTAAAGCAGACAAAATAACTTGTAGGGCTGCACGATATTGAAGAAAAATGCGATATGCGATAACTCATTAAATAATGCGATATTCGATACAATAATGCTTAAAGTGTGTAAAATAAACTTAAATTATCTTTAAAATATATTTAAAATTATATAACCTACATAAATGTTTCACTTTTTTTGTGACAAGAAAACATCCCTACAACTTTTTCAAAGTGAACAGCAGTGTTTTACTGTAACATAAGTAGTGTTATTTTAACATCAGTGTAAACAACGGGGTTTAGGACATTAGGGTTATTTAACAACAGAAACTGAATAATCAAATGTAAAAATAAAAAACTGCTTAGTTTTCACTGTATGAATTAAATATATACTGATTCTAATTACAGCTACAAAAGTTATTCAGCCAAGAGCAGTGAGTGATATTATCTTTGTCTTTTGTTCATGACCCCAGTTATTGCATGCCGTTGCGATGTATATAAGCCAACCAAATAGTAGCTACACCATTTCCCACTTGATAAAGGCTTTATTCAATTTCTGGAGCTTGCACATAACCTAGGCTCTCTCTCTCTTGCACTCACCAACTAGTAAGTGAACCCCCTACCAACCTCAACCCCCACCCTCCAGGACCCCTCATTAGTAACATTAATGCTAGGCTTAGCTAAGGGTCAATTCATACATTAAACCAGTTCTTAATTAAACCAAGCAGAGCGAGAGCTGGTGTACCTGTGATTGGAGATGTACATGATTGGGACTCCTGGGATCTTCCGAATCCTCCTTTTTAGGTCCCTGTCCACCGTGGCCACAATGTAACACTTGTGCTAGTGGAGCAAAAGGGAATCATTTGATCAGAATTTAAAGCAAAATATAAAATATGTATCGGCTCTGTGGTTAGAATTGTTTCATAGTCCCAAATGATTAATTTGACATTGAAATCACAAATCTTATTTATTTATTTTTTACGTCAAACATACTGTATGTTTCAAACATACATTTGGTATCTATTAACCCTCATAATGCAATTAAAATATGCATATGATTTTTACATTGGAACGTAATCTTATAAACCAGTCATAAATTAAAATTTAAAAAAATATATATATATTTTTTTTAAATATGATCAATAACTTCATTCTCACTGTTACCATGTTATTACTACTTTTACATCCTTTTTAATGATTTTTTTTTTCATGAAAAATTGAAAAATCAAGAAAATATTTTTCAATATCCAGAATTAAAAAATATATCATATTTAATTTATAACATAATTATTATAGAATTACCAGTATCAACTCAATCAATGAATTTAATTGAATTAATTGTAACTTATAACGCATGACTGCTCAAAAATAGTCCAAATACATGGTTCCAACAAAACATCAATATTATTCTGGAATGTTTTAAAACAAAATATATAAATTTTACTTGAAAAAATTTAACTTCCAGATGAAAAAGAACCATTGCAGCATGAAAAACTAATCAATAGGTGTGCATAATTAAAAAAAAAATACAGCAACAAAATTCGGTTCCACTTTATTTTGATAGTCCACTTTAGACATTCTACTAACTAGAAGTAACTTTGCAACTACATGTAAACTAACTCTCGTTAGTATTAGTAGGCTGTAGTAGACTGTCAGGTTATGGTTAGGTAGAATAAGTTTTTATGTAGTTGCCAAGTTACTTATAGTCTTATAAAAATGTTTTTTCAAAGATTGTTTCTGTCATTTTAGGTAGTTTTAATCACGCTGATGTAAGTTCAAGTGTTCGTTTTTAAAATAAGTTTGATTTTAGTGTGAAGTCTTCTCTGAGCGGCATTTCCATAACTTTATTTTACACCAACATAAGGTGTTGTTCTGCATTAAACTGTACAAACCGAACCTGTGGGAGTGAGGGCGGGACCTTGATACCACAGCTTCACTTCACGCTCACTACTGCGCAGGCTCAGGCTCAGAATCTGCGTAATCAGCGCAAGATGTCAGTGCCATATTAGGACATTGGCGGCTTAACTTTTCTACAATGGAAGAGAGTGAAGGTGGCTGCGTCATCCACCTTTTTTTTTTTTTTTACAGTCTATGGTTCTATCTCTTAAAGGTGACATATTATGCCCCTTTTCACAAGATGTAATATAAATCAGGGTTCGTACACTTTTTCCAAGGTCAAATTCAAGCACTTTTCAAGCACTTTTCAGGTCCATTTTAAAGCTTTTTCCAGCACCTTACACTACCGTAAATTACATACCAATACATAGTTAAAATTATTATTTAGTGTTTTTATCACATCAAAAGAGATAAACAGCCAAATGTTTCATAATAGCAGAGGGCTGCACGATATTGAAGAAAAATTAGATATGCGATAACTCATTAAATAATGCGATATTCAATATGCGATACAATAATGCTTAAAGTGTGTCAAATTAACTTAAATTATCTTTAAAATATCTTTAAAATGATATAACCTACACATACATGTTTCACATTCTTTTTGTGATAAGAAAATATCCCTACAACTTCAAGACAGTGAACATCAGTGTTTTACTGTAGCATCAGAAGTGTTATTTTAACATCACTGGGGTTTAGGGGGTTCAGGTTATCCTACATTAGGTTTATTTAACAACAGAAACTGATTAATCAAATGTAAAAATAAACACTGCTTAGTTTTCACTGCATGAATTAAATATACTGATTCTTATTAAAGCTACAAAAGTCAGCCAAAACCAGTGAGTGATTTTTTGTCTTTTGTTCATGATCCCAGTTATTGCAAGCCGTTGCGATATGCAATTATGCATATTGTAATATATACAGTTGCAATATTTCGATATATTGTGCAGCCCTAATATTTAAGTCAATCACAAGTTTTATTTTTCAAAATGTATCACTAAGTATATAGCCTAAAGCATATGATTAATATACTTTCCATTATATTAATGTCCAAATATTGCTTACCAGATAATGTGATTTATAGGCAGTAAAACTGAAATAATTTCAAATATGAAGACTTAGGATTTGAACAGAAATATTTGACAGGCCTTCCCGTTTAGGGACACATTCTTGATATAGACAAGGTTTGAACAATATCTGAGTGCACAGGAACCTGCCTGATAAATGTATTTCATTGCCAAGATGTCTTGGGCCAAGAGTAGACATAACGTTAGCTTATACATTTACTGGAATAGAGCAGTGTAAATATTGCATAGGGCCATAGGCGCCGATACCGTGGGTGCTCCGGGGCTCGAGCACCCACGGAAAATACCGAGCACCCACGGAAAATACCGAGCACCCACGTGTGCCAAACTGCCAGTTACATTCATTTAAAATTAAACATTGCAGTTGGTGCTATGTGAAGCGTCTGTCACACTGTGATTGGTTATGTCGCTGTCAGTCGCCTGCTCCATATCCTATCCACCAATCACAGCGTTTCTCGGATGAAAACGCCTCTTTAGTGACCCCGCTCTGTACGCAGAGACACGTACGTTCCTCCTGAAGAATTAACCGCAATGGTGAGTCAACAAATATATTTTTTACTGTGTGGACTTGTGTGACCGAGTCCTGCACGGGTTCAGGTGACCCACAAATTTTGCTCAAACGGGTGCAGGTTGGGTCGGACACGGGGGAAACACGGGTCTAAACACGGGCTTAAAACAATCACGTGCAAACGTAAAACATATATATGCACATTTTTAGCAACACATCTACAAAAATATGCCTGTATTTCAACTTAATAAAATAATTTAAAATCCACATCAGTTTATTTGTGCCCACGCGACACGCCCTCCTACTTTCATACCTACTTTCACTTTTAAAAAGTCATCATAACCGCGCGCGCGACCTGCTTGCAGTCGTCGAGATGGATGCTGAGGAGGTGAAGAAAATAATAGCTAGTGGAGATGGTAAAGTTGTCGAAAAAACTGAAGAAAACAATGTTGTGAAAGGCTTGGTGCATGCATTTTCGGATAGCCGCAAATGTGGAACTTCATCGCTAAGGAAGCACGCAGATAACTGTTACTGTGGTAACAAACCAAGCCGTTCTATCGAACAGTATGTCAAATTTAACACTGTTCAGTATGTGTGGTGTGCAGGGCGTGTTTGAACCCAACATTGTCAGATGTAGGCTAGACGAAATTGCGTGGCAGATATAGTATTGTAGCCGCGTCTGTTCGACTGGTAAAATGTTATAAGGCTACTCAGTTTTGTGGTAATGTTAGCCATGTTCTTCATGTAGCCTACCGGATGAAGTTGTCATTGTGTTAATGGTTGTGTGATAACTTATGTATGATCTGGCAATAAACAATAACATTTTTGTAAGTGTGTCTATAATGTGATAGTATAAACTGATTTTATTTCGGGTCGGGTCGCGGATTTAAATTAGTGCTGCTGTCGGTAAACGGGTCGGATGCAGTTTTAAGAACTGCGGGTTTACAAAATCGGACCCGTGCAGGACTCTGTTGTGTGACATTGATTCTTAATTTCCCACGAAGCTGATCGCGGTTACGTGTCAGTTAAACTTTTCATCTCCAATCCTGTCTGTATTTGTGAGAAGTGGCGCTGTCCTGAGTTGAAAGATAGCCTACTTTACGGCTTTATTATCAAGTAAATAGGTGTGCGTGTTCGTGTCGGCCGCTGTCCATTTCCTAAGGTTCTGAAATGCAAACATTTTTTGACTACTTTTTTTTTTTTTTTTTAAAGGGCGTGCGCCCATGAGCACCCACGGAGGAAAACATAAATCGGCGCCTATGCATAGGGCCATCCTAAACCTTACAGTAACAGTATACGACTTATGACACTGACTGATTTCTGTTCAGCAATCAACGACTGTTGGTATGCACTGGGCTAACGTTTGCAGGTTAATTTGCACGTTACACTTCTGTAATTTTGGCAATGTTCACTGCATATTCCACAAATGAACGTGACATAACGGACATGCAATACTTACATTACATTATCACACCAAGTACTCTCAGTCACTAACGG
Organism: Vimba vimba; assembly: GCA_022828995.1. Lineage (NCBI taxonomy): Eukaryota > Metazoa > Chordata > Actinopteri > Cypriniformes > Leuciscidae > Vimba > Vimba vimba. The sequence goes on from CM040836.1 coordinate 7,650,863, forward strand.
CCCTTTCAGATAGGACGCGGGCCGCGCTGCGCTATGAAATGAAACCGATATATTTCAATGGCTTGCGCCGCGCGACTCGGACCAAAGCGGAGCTCAGCGAGCTCGCGCGCACGCCGCGGTCAAAGTTTAAAAAAGTTCAACTGTTGCCGCTGTGTGGCCAATAAAAACGGTGCATCCAAACAACCGCGGAAATCAAAATGAAAACTCCGCCTACTTTTGCTCTGGCCAGCGTAACGCAAATCAATCTGATTCTGAAGGGCTACATTTTTTTTTCTCCATTTAATAAAGAACTAGATGCGAAAGTTCGTCGAGACAAACTTTAAGTTGGCTTGAGAAAGTTTGGACCATAAAGTTTGAAAAAGTTTAAAGTAGTTTAAAGTTTAAAGTACTTTAAAGTTTAATTTAGTTTAAAGTGTAAATTAGTTGAAAGTTTAAAATAGTTTGAAGTTTAATTTAGTTTAAAGTTTAAATTAGTTGAAAGTTTAAAATAGTTTGAAGTTTAATTTAGTTTAAAGTTTAAAATAGTTGAAAGTTTAAAGTAGTTTGAAGTTTAATTTAGTTTAAAGTTTAAATTAGTTGAAAGTTTAAAATAGTTTGAAGTTTAATTTAGTTTAAAGTTTAAATTAGTTTAAAGTTTAAAGTAGTTTAAAGTTCAAAAAGTTGTTGGGGGTTTTCTAGTGAGTTGCTAAGGTGTTCTGGGTGGTTGCTAGGCGGTTGCTAAGGTGTTCTGGATGGTTGCTATGGTGTTTCTAGGCGGTTTAAATTAGTTGAAAGTTTAAAATAGTTTAAAGTTTAAATTAGTTTAGTTTAGGGTGTTCTGGGTGGTTGCTATGGTGTTGCTAGGCGGTTGCTAGGGTGTTCTGAGTGGTTGCTATGCTGTTGCTAAGGTGTTCTGGGTGGTTGCTAAGCGGTTGCTAGGGTATTTTGGGTGGTTGCTAGGGTGTTGCTAGGCGGTTGCTAAGGTATTTTGGGTGGTTGCTAGGCGGTTACTAGGGTGTTCTGGGTGGTTGCTAGGGTGTTCTGTGTGGTTGCTAGGCGGTTGCTAGGGTGTTTTAGTGGTTGCTATGGTGTTGCTAGGCGGTTGCTAGGGTGTTCTGGGTGGTTGCTATGGTGTTGCTAGGCGGTTGCTAGGGTATTCTGGGTGGTTGCTAGGCGGTTGCTAGGGTGTTCTGGGTGGTTGCTATGATGTTGCTAGGCGGTTGCTAAGGTATTCTGGGCGGTTGCTAGGCAGTTGCTAGGGTGTTCTGGGTGGTTGCTATGGTGTTGCTAGGTGGTTGGTAGTTGTCACAGATGGTTACTATGGAGTTTTTATAGAGTTCTTAGCATGATCTTGGCATGATTTAGCATTTAACTAATTGCTATTAGCATGTAGCTATTCACTGCTAGCATGTGTAGCATTTTGGAAGTGCTGTTTGCTAGCATGAGTCAAAAGAGCCAAACCTCATCTCTATACTATGTTCTGATACAGAGATATAGGTCTTGCAAAACGGTTGCTAGGGTACTCAAGTTTGGTTGCTATGGAGTTGCTTGGGAGCTGGAAGCTTTAAACTTAAGTTTAAAGTGGTTTGAAGTTTAAAGTAGTTTACGAGTTTTGAGTTTACAAGTTTACGAGTTTTGAGCTTACAAGTTTACAAGTTTAAATGAGTTTAGTGTGTGTGTGTGTGTGTGTGTGTGTGTGTGTGTGTGTGTTCACACACACACACACTCAGCATTTATGAGTTTAGAGTTTATAAGTGTATAAATTGATGAGTTTATAAGTGTTAGAGTTTTTGAGTTTAGAGTTCATAAGTTTTAAATGAGTTTAGAGTTTAAGTTTAAATGAGTTTAGAGTGTGTGTGTGTGTGTGTGTGTTCACACACACACACACACACACACACACACACACACTCAGAGTTTATGAGTTTAGAGTTTATAAGTGTATAAGTTGATGAGTTTATAAGTGTAAGAGTTTTTGAGTTTAGAGTTTATAAGTTTTAAATGAGTTTAGAGTTTATAAGTTTTAATGAGTTTAGAGTTTATAAGTTTAAATGAGTTTAAGAGTTCAGAGTTTATTAATTTATGAGTTTAAGAGTTCATAAGTCTATGAATTCATGAGTTTATAAGTTAATTAGTTTATAAGTGTATGAGTTTAGAGTTCATTAGTTTAAATGAGTCTCATTGGCTAATATAGTATATAGAACGGCAGTTTGGTTTAGTCTTCAAGGTGTTTAGATTTAAATTTTCGTCGGTTGGTGAGTTTGAATCTGGATTTGAATTTTTTAGAACTCCCCAATGTAAGTCAATGGGAGTTTTTCCGAGTTTTGATCGTCATTTTTAGGAAAACCGTAAGTCCGATCAGTCTGAAAAGATAAAGCAACTAACTTCAGATCAGTTTGAGTGTCTGAGCCGAGTTTGGAGTATGTAGAGTTAAAGCTCTAGGACGAGTTTGAGTCAACAGTTTTTCACAGAAGATTAATAATAATAATAATAATAAGTTTAAATAGGATTTCAGTAAGTTGGCTCTCTCAAGCCAACTTAACTATTTCGTCAGAAAGATATTTCTTGTGAAAGAAATACAGTTACAAATTCAAGCATTTTCAAGCATTTTATCCAAAATTCAAGCACTTTTCAAACCTTGAAAACACAACATCAAAATTCAAGCACTTTCAAGGATTTCAAGCACCCGTACGAACCCTGATAAATCTATGGTGTCCCCAGAATGTGTCTGTGAAATTTCAGCTCAAAATATCCCCCCGGATCATTTATTATAGCTTGTCAAATTTGCCCCTTTTTGGGTGTGCCCAAAAAACGCACTGCTTTTGTGTGTCCCTTTAAATGCAAATGAGATGCTGCTCCCAGAAGACGGCCGATCATTTACACGAGTTTCGGATATTCTGGCAATAACAAAACACCTTAATTTCAGGCAAATATCCAGTAGCGGAGTGCAGCCTTACGTAGAAACTCAGAAAGAGGTTGCAACTTTTAGACGCACATGGATGTTTCTGAATGGTTAGTCAGTGGATATATACATTTATGTAGTTGTTGTGGAGTTACATTGATTCATCTCATCGACTTGCATGTATCGTCATGTTTATCTTTTACACAAGTTGACAGTTCCCTGAGGTCTCATTTTTCGGTCAAATAGTGTTCTGTGCTCATCTATGCAGCAACGACAGAACAGTTTGCTGCTTTGCTCAAACTTTTGCCATTGCATTAGAACTGGTTACACTGTTGTCGTTTGCGAAAACCAAATGGCGGCGCCGTGAGTGGAAACGTGCAGATTACGTCAGAAGGGGAGCGAAATCTGATTGGCTTATTTGCAAAGTTGCAGTACTAAAAACAATATGCATTTGTCTCCCTGTTGCAGGCCCGGCGCCACGAGGGGGCAAAAGGGGGCATTGCCCCCTCAGATCTGATTTGTGCCCCCTCAGTTTCATTTTTGTATTCATGGTTACAAATGAAATGTTTAACCTTTTGAGCGGTACAGTCCCATATATGGGATTTTTTATTTCTGTGCCCCTGAGAGTATGGTCCCACATGTGGGATTTAGAGTGTTCAGTGACGACATAACTGCCAGATTCAAACTGTGCTTTCGCGCGTTGGTTGGCACTGAGCTATGAAGGACTAAAAATGACAGAACGAAAAATAAATAAATAAATAAATAAAAGTAGAAATAAATAAATAAATGCAGAAATAATAGTAAAAATAAATACATTTTGGTAATATAAATGGCTATTTCTGTATTTTTACATGTATTTATTTATTTATTTATGCATTTCTATATGTATTTATTTATGTATTTATACATTTATTTATATATTTATGTATTTATATATTTATTTATTTATATATCTATATATGTATTTATTTATACATTTATTTATTCCTACATTTATTTATTTCTGTATTTCCACATTTCTACATTTATTTATTTCTGTATTTCCACATTTCTACATTTATTTATTTCTGTATTTCCACATTTCTACATTTATTTTTCCCTGCGCATGTATGCTAATTGACCAATGGCTAAGCCACGCCCCCAAACGCGATGAGCCAATCACAGTACGCATAGCTAACCCAATACACTTGGACGTTCTCTGCTTCCTCGTCCATTGCAATGCATTGCGGTTATCAGTTTTCATTCGTTTTTGTTTTTTTCTTGTCATTTTGGCTTTAAAACAGCGTGTGTGTGTGATTTTGGTTGGGTGACAGTTGTAGGTTACAGTTTGACAAGAGTTTACAGTTTGACAAAAGCACAATGTTGTGTTTTACACAAATATAAGTAGGCTAAACACTTTGCAGTTTTAATTATGTCCTGTATGAACAAAATGGAGTATGTTTTTATGTTTCCACTGTTCGATCGCGTCCCGGCGCCCGCTCTCTGACACACACACACACACACACATTCCAGCAATGCAATCTTGACATTGCAGCCTGTTCATTATTCTGCGCTCCCACCAAACGCGAATAGAGCGTCAAATTCGCGCGTATCCGCGTCTAGTTCGACGCTTGAACATTTTGAATCCAAAGCGAATAGGACGCGCGTATAAAGCGAGCGTTTGAAGCGAAATAGCACCAAACTATAACGTTTACACTGTGAACTGTAAATCTTTGTTCTGGAGCTGAAGCTTATCGACCTTCTCAACAATAAAATTATTAATATAACCCTCCAATGCATATTTAAGGCCCTTTTGGTGACATCGAGATGATATATAATCTTTCTGTCTCCAAAAAATCATCAATTGCCTCCTGTGAAATGTCTCCTACTGTGACAGCTGCCAAAGCGCCTGTTACCGAATATTGACTGAGTGAGTGGAGGGGGCGTGGTTAGCCATTGGTCAATTAGCATACATGCGCAGGGAAAAATAAATGTAGAAATGTGGAAATACAGAAATAAATAAATGTAGAAATGTGGAAATACAGAAATAAATAAATGTAGAAATGTGGAAATACAGAAATAAATAAATGTAGGAATAAATAAATGTATAAATAAATACATATATAAATATATAAATAAATAAATATATAAATACATAAATATATAAATAAATGTATAAATACATAAATAAATACATATAGAAATGCATAAATAAATAAATAAATAAATACATGTAAAAATACAGAAATAGCCATTTATATTACCAAAATGTATTTATTTTTACTATTATTTCTGCATTTATTTATTTATTTCTACTTTTATTTATTTATTTATTTATTTTTCGTTCTGTCATTTTTAGTCCTTCATACTGAGCCAGAGTCGGACGCGCTCAGCGCTGTCATATATCACAACTATGCAGTGTTTTCAACCTCACAATGTTTATTTTAGGTTTCAGACATTTAAATACACATTAAGCACTAGTAAAACAATACATTTGGAGTTTGTAAAATACACACTGATGTCTGTGGAAGCAGCAATAACAATCTATTCAAATATAATTTGCCGACGTGTGTTATTCATATCAGACAAACACAGTGGAAGTAACTATAAAGTAGTTTACTCTATTCTTCTATTCCACTTTCTTGCATGTATTTCGGGAGAAATTGATGACTCACAGCCAGGATTATCTGAACTGCGGCGCAAAGAAACAGCCATCTCACGTTATAGATCAAGATCAAGATTATTTATAAAGGTTTTTAAATGACCAGACACACTCACAAACACATTTTTGAGAATCGGAATATCAGATAGTTGATGACATGGTAAGCAAGTTTGTGAATAT